>OX638361.1:1274083-1793422 GCA_951812935.1 Hermaeophaga mercurialis | reverse complement strand
AGTTAGGATAAGTTGTATGTCTTCGACTTTGTGTCCAAGAGGTTTGTTTAGATCTTTAAGCTGGTCCTTAATGTCCCGGATAAATTGTTTACATTCTTCTAGCCTCTGTTGCGCGTCTCTTAATTGTTGAATATCTTTTTTCAATCCCATCATTCTATCTTCTATAATATTGGCCACTCGTTTATGGCGGTCTTTTAAGCCGTTTACAGTATCATTTAGAGTAATTTTATCAGATTCTGTAATCGTTGGTAATATTGCTTTACACTGTTCCGATATTTTATTGATAGAGTCTTGAATTTTATAAGCGTTATCATTTAATTTTTCATATTTTATTAGCTGTTCTTCGAGAACATCAACAGTACTTGCTCGGATATCTGAAGAGGTTGCTACTTCAGCTTCTTTGAGCCAATTAACGCACTCTTCAATTTTGCTTTCAAATTCTTTTCTTCCTTTTAGTAAATCTTGAAGGGCCGTAATTTTCTGCAGGGATTCCTGTTGCAAGTTGTCATATTCTTCCTGAACTTCATCCAGGAGGTATTGCAGCCGTGCACGATCATTTTCGTCGCAATCTTTTAGAACGCTATTGCCCAATTTCTTTAAATCATTCAGGTCACCTTCGTAAAATTGTTTTATATCGGCTTCATGTGATTCGTGCTGTGCTATTTCCATTTCTACTTTGTTGGCTTCGAGAGGTAAGTAACCCGAAAGTTTTTTGAGTTGTGCATTTTTCGCTTTAAGCCAAGCTTTGGCTTTTTCTAAGTTTTGTTCGAGGTTTCTTCTGGTATTAGCAGCAGCTGTTACTCGGTTGATTTCTGATTTAATCGCTTCAACCAACTGTTCTTGCTCAGTTTCTAAATTTTTCAGGCTCTTCTCCACTTGCGACGTCTCGTTAGGGTCTAACTCGTTGGTCATGTTATTTATCCGTTTCAGAATGGTGTCTTTAAGAACTAATTTATTATTAGCTTCTTTGAGCAAGTTTTGCAAAGAGTTAATTTTATCGTCTGCTTTTCGACTTTCAAATCCCAATAATTCGGGTTTCCTCAAATCTATAATTTTCGCGTTTATCCATTCTCGGGCCGTGCTAATTTCTTTCCTGGTATCTTCGAGTCCCTTTCGAGTCAATTCTAATACCTGCAATTTTCTTTCAAGCCTCTTAGATAAGTCGTTATACCGTCTTTCTATAGATTTAGATTGTTCTTCAATTTGTTGGGAGTCGAGATTATTAACGAGTTCTGTTACTTGCGATGCCAGACGTTTGTTTTCGTCTAAACGCTTGGGGCCCTGGTCATCGAATTCGGCCTTAATTTCGAGAATCGACGATTGTTTTTGTTCACAATTTAGACCTGAACCTCTATCGATGGCCTCGATTCTTTTGCCCAAGTTATCGAACCAGTTGTTCATAACTTGGACGTTTTGCCTGTAATCGTCTATTACTTCCATATTCGCTTGTTTTTGCGCTATAACACTTATCAAGTCCTTTTCTAAATCGTTTAACATATTTTCTAGCTCTTCGGGTTCTTTTTCAGTTGTGGACAAATCCGAAATTAAGGTATTCCTATGTTGGTCTATAGACGTTATTAGATCGTTCATATTATTTATTTCCTGTTTGGCGGCTTCTGATCTCAACTTCACTGGACGTTTTTTCCAATCATTGACGATCGATCTTTGGGCTATTATCCAGTTTTTAAGTTCGTTTCTTTGTTTCTCTAATTCTTCAAACTCGGCGACCGATGAGGTCAAGTCGCTGAGATGAGATTGTATCTGAAATAAGATAAAAAGTATACAGGGTTAAATATTTTTAACCGAAATGTATTGCTATTTCGTACTTAGTTATAGATAGTAGATTAACTACTTTATATTCACCTGATCGATGACGTCTTCGAGTCGTGCTCGGCATTCAAGTTCTTTTATGGGCACCGGAGGAGGAAGGGTATCCCTAGGACTGCTTGGACGGCTGATAGAGGCAGTTGCTGCTTCGCAAGCTTGCACCGCTATTGCCAGTCGCGATTTCTCGGTTTGCAATCTATTGTGAAGCGTCTAGAAAACATAAAACAAGATTAATGCTACTATTAAGCCTAAACTATATCGACACAATAATGGATCATTCAAATGAACTCACCTTCGCAGTTTCTAATTGGGTCTTAGCTGCCGCCAAATTTTCAATGGGTTTTTCGATTTCCTCAGCCACTATCGGTTCAATATCGTCCAAATTTTCCATAATACTGTCTAGGGTGTCCTCGTATTCTTTAAATTTAGCCAAGGAATCCGCAAGGCGATTTTTAATCTGTAAAGCAGTTTGCAACAGGGAATTGTAACTCTCCTGTACGTTATTCAATTGTTTCTCTATTGTGTCTTTTACTGCGGGTGCTTCCCTTTCGTATTTATATATCTGAGCTTGACCTTTATCTCTGACATAATCCAGAGTGGTTTGATATTTTTGAATCTCTTCTAAAAGGGTCGTATGTTGAGCTAGCTGATCTTCCGTTTGCTCCCTGTTAATAATGTACAGGGAATTATGTGCCATAAGCTGGAAGGAAACTTGTAATAACCATTTTTCGGTTTCTTGAAGCTTTTGATGATACACATTGTAATCTTCCAATTCTTTTTCTAGTGATTGTTTTAACATATTACCGGCATCTACCAATTTAATGTAACGAGCTTCAATTTCTTTGACAGGTTCAGTAACAGAAGGTTGCCGAGTCCATGAACTTAGCTCTTCAGATTCTCGTTTCAGTCTGTCTAAATCGGATTCTTTATTACATATTTCAGTTTGTAGGTTTCTAACGCGTTCTAATAAAGTTTTAATCTCGCTAATCTCACCCCTAGTTGGATATTTTTCGTGCATTTTTTTCTCAATATTGCTTAACCACGTTTCGAAATTTTCTTTGTTTTTATTAAAGTCTTGCCATCTACTAAGATTCGCTTTGAGTTGTGCTTGTATCGCTTTAATATCTATATTAATTTGATCCCAAGTGTTTCTTAACGCAGTCATGTCATCTCTTAATCCATCGTGTTTATCGCTCGGTGCTAAATTTATCGCTTTGCTAAACGCTCCTTGTAACTTAGTTAATAAAGCTTGCCCTTCTCCCATATTTGCCGAGATGTTAGAAATTTGACCGATTTTTTCTTTAATAAGACTTTCTTCGTTCACGGCCGTACATTCTTTCAAAGTATTGCTAGTTTTTTTAAGCCATTCCTCTAGCTCAGATTTTGTGTTTATAAATTCACTTTGATCCATTAGATTCTTTTCAATCTTCGACACCAAGCTCTGTATATCAGTAAGAAGATTAACGTACTGTGTTTGTAACTGAACTGTTTTATCTCTGACCCAACTGATGGCGCAGAATTCTATCAATGTTTCGCAGACGTCCGTAAGGTTCTCCATTCCGGGTTTCAGAGCGATTATTTCGTTCAATAGAGCTTGTGATTTTTCTAAAGTGTTCGAATCGAATTCGGAGCCGCAATTTTCGTCGAAACATTTCTGGAAACCATCTATACATTTGCTCATTTCGTTGTAACAATTCGTATAGTCTTCCCATGCATTTCTGCAATTTTTTAAAGATTTCTTAGTGTCTTCGCAAATAAATTGTAAACCTTCCCAATCGGCGTTCAATTGTTCGATTTCATTTCTTATAGTGTCTTTGCCCTCGTTTCCTGTAGTTTTCATTACCTCGATGCTAAATTTAATTGTTTGGTGTATTAAATCGTCACATTCTTTGAGCGAATCAATTATTTCAGTAATTTTAGATTCTTTTTCAATGATTTTATCAAGCTCTTCATGCAAATCCGAGCAGGACTGGATTTCTATCTGGACTTTTCTAATCTTATCGCAAGCAGCGTTGTAAAACTCTTTATATTTATCGTGCTTTTCAACTTCGGACTGCAAATTACCAGTAAGAGAATGTAAATCTTGTTTAAATTTACCGTAACGTTGAACAACGTTCTCGTAACATTTATTTGCAAGTGTCGGATCTTCTTGTAGTTTATTTTTCAGTTTGTCGACTAAATCGCTATGCGTTTCAATTTCTTTCTGAATGGATTTTAGTTTGTCGAGCTTAGCTCGTTTCTCTCCCAATTCGTTTAGGTAATCGTCATCGAATTGTATCTGATTCTGTTGCTCTTCCAACCAATCAACCAATTGCTTATATATCTTATCGATATCTTCTAATTGATTAGCTCTCGCTTGTAACTTCGATCTAGCTTCATGTACGTCATTTAATAACTTTTCCATGTCTAGTTTTAGATTTTCTGTATCTTCTTTAATTTTAGCCGCTCCGGATTGCTCGGTATTCATAGCAACTCTTTCTTTTAACTCTTGAATATATCTGAGTTTATTTTGCCCTTGTTCTAAAGAGGCCCGGATATTTTTGACGACCTGCAATTTGTTATTGACTTCGGCTAATGTATTAGGAATTTCTAAACATCCATTGAGTTTGTCTCTTGTTCTGTCCATCCAGTCCTGACATTCTTGATACAAGGCGGTATGTTGCTGATGTTCTTGATAATGCAACTCTAGTCTACGCATGACTTCCTTGGCCAATGACAATATAGCGTTGTATTTGGTCGAAATTTGAGTAACGGCGTTACTAATTCTTGTATCGGCGCAAGTTTCTAGTAAAATTTGAGCTTTCATATTTAATTTATCTAATTCAGATTGCCAATCGAATAGATTTTGTAACTGTAACTGGAAATGTTCTAAAACTGCTCTTTTCTCCTCTAAGCTATCTTGTAATTTATTATACGATTGCACCATCTTTTCAGTTTGGGACAACCATTCTAGCGCATCTTGGTATTGTTCTTCGTATTCCGTCCATTTCACGATACCGGTTTCCAGTAAACCTTTGGTGAGGTTTAAAGTTTCTACGTAGTTATCGAAATCTTCTTGAAGTAGTCCGACCTCTTCTTCTATAATTTCTTTGTCCATGTCAGAAGCGAAAGGTATTGCTTTGTCAGCCAAATCGATGGCACTTTCTAGTTTCTTTTGGCCTTCTAGTATTTCATTCTTAAACGCTTTAAGTTGAGATAGCTTACTACCTAAACTTTCTTTATCTCCTGTAGGTTCGGAACATTTGCCTAGGCGTTCTCTGGCGTTTCTAATCCATTGGTGCAAGTCATTCGCTGCATCCACAAAAGCTTCGTGTTTCTCGACCACTTCTTTTTGTTTATCGTACAGTTCTTGTGCTTGCCTCGATAGCGTTTCGTATTTGGTAGATATTTCTGAAGCTGGTGCTGCTTGTTTTAGGTCTTCCGCTTTGGAAGTGACCGATTGTATCATAGGTTCAAAAGAAACTATGTCCTGTAGAATGCTACCGGTTTCTCGAAGTGTTGCTTTCCGGTCTCCGATAGGTAGACTGCTTAGACCTCTTTTTTCACTTTTGGTTATTTTTGGTTCTATGACTTTCTGGAGTTTGGCTTCACGATCTGTTATCCATTGTTGGAGTTGATTATACGAACTATCATAGTCGGCCCATTGTAGTAAAGCGGTTTCTACATTTACTTTAGTTGTAGATAATTTTTTTACTATCCTCTCCCAGTCTGATTGTATTTCTTTTAACTCATTATTGATAGCCTCTCTTCCATCGGATCTAGTATTTCTTAAAACTTTTTCTCCGCAATTAACGGTAGCGTGAACCAAATTTTGTCCTTCTTCTCGTTTCTGTAATAAATCTTGAATGCGATTGAGATGCGATTGTAACGTTTCTTTGCTACTATGCGAAACCGCTTCCGAGCAAAATCTAATAAGCTCTCTTGCGTTATCGATCCAAGCTCTAGTTTTTTCTAGATTTTCAGCGTATTCTTTGTGTTGTTCATAATTAGTTTCTACTTTCTTTAGAACATCGTTGGCTAGAGTAAGTTCCACTTGATATCTGGAGTTTAATTGTTGTAGTTGATGATTCACGTGTGTTTCTAAAGGTGATTTAAGTAGAAGGCTGGCAGATTTGTTTAGTGCGTCTATTTGGTCTTTTCCGTTTACAAGATCCTTCAAGATATCTTGGACTTGTTTAACTTGTTTTTCTTTTTCGGGCAGCGTGGACATAAGTGCGATTTTCTGATTTTTTATGAGTATTGCTATTTGTTGAAGCCAATCAGAAACTTTTTCGTACTCATCTTTGTAATCTTGCCAGTTTGTTAAAACTTTATCTAACTGCTCTCTCTGTTGTTTTAAGTCCTTAAATAGTCTTTCAAAAGCTTCTTTCAGAGCCTTGATATCGTTATTGATTAATTCTTGGCCTTTTTCGCTTGTATTAGGAAGCACCACGTGAGCTGAATGTTCTAAATTCTCTAAAAGAACCTCTCCTTGTGCTTTCTTATTTAAGAGATGATCCAATGGAGCGGCGAGCGATTCAACGGTTAATTTTTCTCCCAAAGGCCTCTGGAGTTGCGGTACTTTTTCCTGGGCTCTTGTCATCCATCTTTGAACCTCGTCGTGGGCTTCTTTATAGATTTTGTGATCTTTATATTGAGCCTCTCTGTCTGCAGATAATTTCTGAAATGAAAATACCATTTTAAAATATTGTTACCAATAAGCAGTAAGAAGAAACATATTAAGTTGATAATACTTACAAATATTTTTTCAGCTATCGCATCGAAACGATTCAAATTTTCTTGTGCTTCCATTGTTGCTTCGCTTCCCCTCTTCTTTTGTAAAACTTCTGCTATTTGACTTTTTAAATTGTCAACATCGATTTTCTCTCCTCTTGTTTTCTCCTCCAAAGTTTTTATTCTTGCTAAAAACGTCTTCTTTTCCGTTAAAGTGGCTTGGAATTCGGCTAATTCGCCATACTGGCTTTCTAGTAGTTCAATTGTTTTGATTAGAGATTTTAATTCCTGGGATAATTCGGCCCATTTGGTTAATGCATCTTCGAGTAAATTCTTGGTCTCCACTAGAGAAGACGCTAAGATAGACCAGTCAGTTTGTAGCCTGGCTAGAGTTTCATTTATTTGACTGTGACCTTCGGGAGCGGTATTTGCAAGAACGTTTTGGGTTAGTTCCACTAAAGCTTGGAGCTTTGAAGAACCTTCTTCTTTCCGTAAAACAAGTTCTTGTACAGTTTCCAGTTTCGATTCCAATTCCTTTTGAGGAACACCTAAAAAGTAATAAATAAAAAATAAATGTTCGATATTATTGAAGCGCGCAAGTGGTAAATGCGACTATTTACCTGAGATATCCGAGCAAAACTGCAACTTTTCCTTGATATCATCTATCCATTCCGAAAATTGTTCTACTTGAGTATCAAAATCTTGATGGGTGGCAACGTATTGTTTCCATTTTGTATTCAAGTCTTTAATCTTTTGGCAAACTTGTTGATATTTAACGCCGATTTCGGAGATATGTGAAGGTCTGCCCATTAGTCCTTTATTGAGTTGTTGGGCTCTTTCTGTAACTTGATCGATTTCTAATTCTTTAGCTCTGACTTCCCCTTGTAGTTTTATAACACTGTCGAGTTGATTCTTTTTTTCCAAAGCCGTAGATTTGAGATCAATTGAGTGTAATTTATTATCGGTTTCTCTAATCCATAGCAAACAACTGTCTTTCGAACCTTCGTATTCGTTCCAGAGCTCCAATTTACTCTCCAACTGTTGGATTGCGTTGTTCAAGGCTGAAATTATTGCCGCCCATTCTTGTTGCGATACCTCTATTTGGGATCTTATGTTGGCTTGACCGTAATCTACAGTTTCAGGTATAACTTTGTCTCCTAGTGATTTAATTGTTAAGATTCTATGTTCATCATCGCGTATTGAAGCCTTAAGTACCTGTAAAATATTATATTTAAGAATAGAACTTTTATTATTTTATATAATTTCTATTGTCATTTTGAAATAATAAATATATACCTGCCGACCCCGGTATGGTATAAAGGTATGGATAAAAAATGTACCTATAGTATTTATTACCTTTAGTCTTTCTAGATTCGACTGCAAACTGGTTCTGTCCAAATCCAAGTTGGTCAAATTGGAAATGTTAGAATTGGTAGACTCTATCCATTCCTGGCCTTCTTGTACTGCTTTATCGTACTGTTGATGATTGGCAACAATATTTTCGTATTGTTGTACAAAGCTTTGTGCTCTCTTCAATAGTTTTCCGTATTGTTCCGAAATGGTAGCGAACTGATTATTAATTTGTTCGTTTCTTTCAGGTAAACTATCATTTTTTTCATTTAATTCTGTAATATTTTGTTGATGTCCGGATATCTCATAAAGATAATTGCGGTAAACTTGTAACTGTGCTTTCTTCTCATCTAAAGTTGACTTCAATTCTATGTTTTGGAGTAACTGTTTTTCCATTTCTCTTATCCATTTCGATACTTTCGCTAAGCTTTCCTCAAATCCTGCCCACTTCATTTGTTTTGACTTTAAGTTTCTATCGGCCTTAGCTATTTCGTCAAAGAGAGTTTCCATAGCATCTCGCAGTTCTTGTAATTGGCTTGCTATTATTTCTTTACCTTCTGGAGAAGTTGACGGGTATAATTTTTCACCCATTTCAATGATGCTGTTAAGGAGAGAAGTTGCATTTGGTTGTTGGGAAAGTAGCTCCTCGATTATTTTTGTTTGGTCTTCGATGGCCTGACGTGAGGCAAGCTGGATTGTTTTCTCGCATTCATCAAACCTAAAAACAATATTATTATAGATTTAAAAAATATACTTACAACTTTAACATTTCAATTTCAGTTGATTTATTTCTTACTTATTTCTTGTGACTGTGATCCAGTCAGTGCATTGTCGATACTTTTCATCGAACAATTTGTGTTCCGCCAGAGCTTGTTCGCATTTTTTCAATATTTCCCTTGCTGTCACTTGGACGGATTGGAATCTGGATATGATTTGTTGAACATTGTTAGCGATTCTTGTATCGCTGCTGCTTTGTACCAATTCAGCTGAACTATCAGAAAGTCTATCGAATTCTGTTTCGTTCTGTCGAAGGGTTAGAGCTAGAGCCTGAAATTATGTAATACTGGATAAAATATATCTCGAAAACATAAAGTATTTAACATATGTAGAAAATAATAGATTATATAATAGTGCCATCACATAATAGAAGAAATAAGTAGTGTTTGTAAGTGAACGGAAATAGAATGATTTTGAGTGTCCAAAAATAGCATTAAATAATTCTCTATAATGGGAAAAATAGTTTTTGATTATATAAATTTTGCATTTTTTAATACTGCTGTAGAAAAAATTACGCATTTCTTTCACTTTTTAATAAACTTACTAAGTAGCTTAAATATTATTATGCAATTTCAAATTTGTATAAGTAGATATTAGTTATTTTCAAATTATATAAGGAAACAGAAGAATTTTTAAATTAAATCAATTCGCTACAAAAAAGTTGTTATATACCGTGTGTTCTATATGACTCTGGTGAACAGTATAAAATTTAAAAAGAACCACCTAGAAAACAATCCTGATTCTCTTTTTTTAAATGGTATGTATCATCATTTCTTTTTTGTTAAATGGTACAAATTTCTTAACACACTCTCGCATAATACATGTGTATCATGTGTAGTTATTAAAAACAAAAGGCACAAAAAAGAGATGTTTAATGCAAACGACATTGACACTAAAGAACATGTCAAATAGCCAGTTCGTTCACCAGAACTAAGCCTATTAGATTTTTTATGGAGATACTTGATGTACGCCTCAATGTTTGTCCTTTAAATGAGATAATCATTCTATTTCATGCGAGTAATTTTCATACGGTACAAGAAACGTGTGTATAAGAAACATGTATACAAGACAGATTAGAAGAAATAGTGCTACTACAAGAAAAAATACGTGATATATTTATTTCATCTTACTTGCTCCAAATTATCCGATACAGTTACAAATTGTTTCATGTCGACTTTCTTAGACTCGATCACTCTAGATAGTTCCTAAATATGAAGTAAAATATATAAAAGATGTATATTTTCCACGTTTATATATTGAAATCAATAATTTTCCTTGTTTAATACGAATAAAGTTAGTTAAGGGATAAATTACTTAATAAATAATAACAAATGGAAAGAAAGATCATTTTGACCCATTCTACTTCTGGGACTTCTTCTCTAGACCCTACTATAAGATTTTTTTTTGGTATAGTAATTATCTTTATACAGTCATTACTTAATTATTTACAGAAATTATTCATATATTTAGAATATAAGTTTACCTGATATCTATCAAATTGGTTATGCTTTTCTTCCAAAGTGGGTTTTAAAGTATATGTTCTGAGTGCTACCTCAGCATCTGCTAACCATGACAACAATTTGTCCATCGTAGTCTCGTAATCGTTCCATTGCTTAAGTTTACTCTCTAAAGCTGATTTAACATCCGCTAAAGTGGTAACGAATTTTTCTCTGTCAAATTTCAAGTTATCGACATCTCTTTGCATATTTTCTTGAGCTCGTGCTGGTAGATTTGATGTCTTTTCTTGAATAAATGTTTGTAACTCGTTTAGTTTAACCGTGTTTTCTGGTAGACTTTCTTGTAGTTCTGTAATATAGTTTAGTCTTTTTTCAAGCATTTGTTTATTACCCCCATAGTCCAAATTGCTGTTAAGTTTCTCCCAAAGTTGCTTTTGTTCGTCCTGTTGGGCTTTGTGAAGATCATAGAATTGCTGGTAGACTTCCAAACAGTTTTCTAGCTGCTTGATGTTATTATGAGCTATTTTTTGTAGAGTTTGATAACGGTTATTAATTGAAGAAATATTATCTTCAATTTCTGCTCTCTTCTCCTTATTTGGTGTGAGTTGAGCTAAGCTTTGAGCTTTTTCTATAACACCTAAAAATAATGAGGAGCGGTATTTTATTCAATTTTAGTGTGTCAAATTAATAGCTACCTTCAATAAATCGCTTGTGGGCTAAAATTTCCTGAGTGGTGGTTTTGTGTTTAAGCAGTTTGCTTCTGACTTCTTGTATGGATGTCCAAGAACTAGGCTCTACTTTCACTTGCTTTTCAATTGTATCTAACCATGTCAAAGCTTGTTGTAACAAATCCTGATAATTTGCAAGCTGTAGAGTTTGAGTTTCTTGTAGTTTCTGTTGACATTTTACGCCTAAAAAATAAAATTTTACTGGTAATAAGCAAAAAAGAGATGAATATATTCTAAAATTTTAAGAAGTTCTGTAACCAATCAAAAATATCCTCGCCGGGCACGGTAAGATTAAAAGTGATATAACTAAATATAGAGAAAAAAATATACATACCCTCCGCTAAGACCTCCCATCTATCTCTGATGGCTTTAATTTCGCTCCTGATAATGTCCCTTCCTTCAGTTGCAGTATCAGGTAAAAGTCTCTCGCCTAATAGTGAGAGAGAATTTAATTTGTGTTCCCCTTGTTCGGTTTCAGACAATAAAACTTGAAGTCTACTGTTAGCTTCGGCACTGTCTCCTAAATTACTTTCCTGTAATGTCTTTAAGTGATCTTCCAAAGGCACCAACCAAGAAGACGTCTCTTCCAATCTTTGTTTATATTTTTTATGGTCATCAACAATATTTTGCCATCTATTTATAATATCTTTAGTCAAAATGTGTAAGTTTTGGAGTCTGTTACTGATTTGAACGGTGACTGGTTTGATTTTCTGAGAGCCGCTGGTTTTAAATAAAGCGTGACTCTTGTCTATAAAGTTATCCACTTCTTTTTCTTTGACAGAGATTTCTTGTCTTTGTTCCTGTAGTTGTTTCAACTTGTTTTCTTTATCCGATAAAGTAGCTTGAAGAGGTTGATCTCTGAATTCAACTTCCATCGCTTTGGACCACTGATTTAAAACATCTAGAGCCGTTTCAAATTCATCCCATTGTTTTAAAGCTTCATTTTGGTTATCTAAAGTATCTTTGATCACGTCCAAATGGTTTTTTAGATATTCTTCCATTGTAGCGAGTTCTCTTTTTAGATTTTCAACACCTTTCGGAGCTGTAATCTTCGCCACGGTAATTACGTCTCGTTTAAGATTTTCTAATAACTGCGAACCCTTATTTTCACTGTCTCTTTTTATAACATTGATATTTTCTATTCTCTTATTTATATCGCTCTTTTCTCCAGTAGTTTCAATATAATCGTGCATTCTTTCTTTTTGTTCTTCAAGCCAATTTTTAAAATCGGTAATTGCTTCATTGTAAGCGGCGTGTCTGTCTACGCATTCTTGTAAGTTCTTTAAGAGCTCCTCTGATTTACTGACAATGTTAAGGAACAATTGCTTAATCGATTGCAAGTAAATATTTAACGATTTATCCTGAGTTTGATCGACTAATTGTTGGGCTTTATCGCACACTTGTTCTACGAGTTGTTGATGTGATGTAATTTCTTGGTGCATGATTTTGTGGTTTTGTAATTGTGCTCGTTTTTCTTGTAGAGTCGATTTGAGCTCCGTATGTTGATGCATCGCTTTTTCAACGTCTTTGAGCCACTTGGTTAATTGCTCTTGTGTTGCGGTAAAATCTGAAAATTGCGTTAAGCATTGTTCTAATTTATTGCTAGCTCCTTGCAAGTCCTCTGTTAGCGAATCCCAAATAGTTCTTAGATTCTTTATCTGTTGCCGAACTATTTCTCTGCCATCGGGTGAAGTGTGTGTATATAATTTTTCACCTTTGTCAACGAGGTTTTCAAATTCTGATATTTTTTGATTCCTTTCGTCTATTAAATCCTTAATATCGTGGTGGCGATTTTGTAAAATAGTCAGATCGCCCACTATTTGTGAAAAGTTTTGTAAATCATCGACTTTGTTTGTCAACCACTGTAAGAATTCGTTATATTCTGTGTTAAAATCGTGATGTTCTTTTACGTAGTTTTCGTATTTAGCGCAATTCTCCTTAACCGCATTTCTTAACGATTGATATCTTGTAGGTAGTTGCGAAATTCGTCCTTCTACTTCCAAATATTTACTCAATTCCAAAAATTGTTTAAAATCGGGCTCCTTTTGTAGAATTTCTTTTTGCAATGATTCCAGTTTCTCTAGATGCGCTCTTTTGCTGTCTTCCGTATTTTTCAAACTCTGGTCTTTGACGAGATTTTCCTTTGATTTCAGCCAGTTCTCTAGACCATCCGTAATTTTAGAAACTCGAGAATATTGGTTTTGTATTTCGTTTAATTTGTCTTGAGCTTCTCGGCACAAATTTAGGAATTTTTCCCACGATTTTACTTGTTCCTCGAAGTTGTTAATTAGTATAGGATGTCCGGCTGGCGCTGTTTGTTTCAAAACACTTTCTAGTTGGTTTTTGCAAGCATTAATAATCTTGTCGCCTTCTTCTTTTTGCGCTAAAAGATTTTCTACGATAGCTAGTTTAGTTTCTGGATTTTCGGTAGACGTTTCGTCGACTAGTAGTGCCGCTTCGGTAGTTAAAGCGCTTAACCAATCCCTGCATTTTTCGATAGCTTGGTTGTACGCCTCGTGACTAGCTACAAATTCTTCTGCCACTTCTATTCGATTTTCCACTTTTTGTGCTAGTTGATTATATTTTTCTAGATTTTCGTCTAATTTATTTTCGGCGTCTGTGTCCGATAGATTACCGATTTTATCTTGCAATTGCTTCAATATATTTTTATGTAAATTAACGTCTTGGCATATTATTTTATAATTGTGTACGGTTTGTTTTTTCTCTAATAGCGTAGCGTCTAATTTGTCTTCGTTTCCTAATTTCTGTTGTGCGTCGTCTATCCAAAGTTTGACTTGCTGAAGACTGTCGTCTAAGGAATGTCTTTGCATTAAGCTTGCTTCCACTTCTTTATATATCGTGTTAACTTTATCGATTAATACCTCTGATTTGTCTCTTAATTTCCTTAATTCTGTTCTAATAGTGTCTCTATTTTCAGGGGTAATGCCTGGGAATAAAGCCTCTCCGTGTTCAATAGCTCTAGTTAACAATGTTTGTCCAAATTCTTTTTCTTTGGCGAAATTCTTTAATTCTCCTAATATGGTTCTGTTTGGCTTTTTAGCGCTATTAGAGAAGGTGTTGACCTTTTCTTCTGCTTGCACTAACCAGTTTTCAACATCTTGTATACAGTTTTTATAAGTAGACTGGTAGTGATCGAGTTCATTTAATTTCTCAATATAATGAGCGAGAAATTTGTTTAGAGCCTGATACCTACTTACCAAATGTTGTACATATGGCTTTATTCGACTTTCGGGCATCTCCTTAGTTAGTTCTTCACTTAGCGGAATAAGCTTATTTATTTCTTGTTCATAATCTTTAACTTCATTATGTAAAACTGTTATTTCTTTAAGTTTATTGTTAATATTGTTCGTATCCATTTGCAAGGTGCTCTCTGTTTTTACTCTGTTTTCAGTATCTTTAAGCCAGTTTCCAACACTTTCTGAAAGTTGTTCGTATTTATCATGTAGAACGATATTGTTTTCAAGAATATTTTTAGTTTCGTCATATTGCCGGATCAAGTTTTCTAAATCTAATAATACTCTGTCCAATTCAACTTTTTGCAACTTTACTGATTCTGGGTTTTCGATTTGTTCTAAATTTCTTATAGATTCCAAGAGTTCTTCTTTTCTTTTATCGCAGTCTACCAGGACAGTTTTAATTGGTTCTAAGGCGTTTAATTTTACTTGTAAATTGTATTTGTCGCTCGTTAATTCCGGCAAACACCACTGTATTTTCTCCTTGTGTACGTTAATGATTCTTTGCAAAGCTCCGTACTTATCGTTATGGAATTTTTTCAAAAAAGATGCCAGAGAGTTTTCTATTTTATCTGCCTGAGTTATTGTTGCGTCGAAACGTTTTTTTAACAGTTGCTTTTCCTTACTAAGAAGAGTATTTTCGAAATTTGGATAATTCGCTTTCATTGTTTGGATATCTTCTTCGATGCGTTTGATATCGGCATCGCAATTTTGCATTTCTTGTTTAAGGTTTCTAACTTGCAATAATCTCTCTAATATTTTAGCGTTATCCCCTGACAGATCTTCGCATTTTAATATGTCCTCTCTTAAAGCTGATATTTTGTTACCAGTATCTTTAATATTTTTCCTGATAACTTTTTCGTTTTCATCGAATGTCAAAGTTAAAGCTTCTAACTGTTTGGCGTTCTCTGCCACTGTTGAAAATGATTCGTTTAATAAAGTTGTTAGAGATTGTAGACTAGGAATTTCTTTGCCCTCGCCAGATTCCAGTAATAGCGCAACTTTTTGTGGAATTGTTTGATTCAAGCGTTGTTTCCCAGGCAATTCTTCTTTGTATTTATTCAGTTTAGCAATAGCTGCATCTTTTTCATTTGGTTTTTCAGACGCTTTGATGATTTCGTTGTTCTGTTCACTTAACCATTGCAACACATTAGTTTTTGTATCATCTATGTGTTTCCAGATAGCTGCCTGTGATTCCGATTTTTGACCCTGCTTCAAAATCTTCTCGTATATCTTCGACCAAGCGTCGTTTAATATTTTCAAATCCCGTTTTACTTCTGATTCAATTCCGGGTATACTCTTAGACTTGTTTATTACCGCTTGAGCTTTAGCATCAGCCTTATCTAAAGCTACTCTGGACTTCTTCATAGCTTCCAAAGCTTTTTTAGTTTTTTCGCAATTGATGTTAGCTTGGATTGTATCATTAGGCAGCGGCAAATTTTCAGCGCTCTTATCGATTTTTCCTATATCGATCACGACTTTATCTTTGGCTTCTTGAAAATCATTCCAAGCAAATATTATTTCTGACAATTCAAGCTGTTGATCTCTAATATCGTCATTAACTTTATTAAAAATGTGCTCAATATCGGATAGAGAATTCTGTATGGTAGAAGCGTTTTGTATGTCCCTTTTTATTAACAGCATAGCTTCATTGTGGAGATTAATTTTGGCAGGTTTCGTGAATTGAAGCTCTAATAAGTTATTTAGCTCTTCCACTGCCTTAGGTAGATCGCTAGAGTGCTTTACTTGATTTTTAATTTCAGCTAGTTGGGCCTTCGTTCTATTTAAGTCGTCTAAGGTTTCTTGTTTTAATGTTTCGAATTGGCTGCGTTGTTTCAACATGTTTTGTAGACTGTCAACATTACTAGTTATCTGTTCTTTGAGATTAATTGCATTCACTTCGATTTCTCTTACTATATTTTCTGGTGTTTTAGGTAAACCAGTTTGTTTATCGATAATATAAACGTCAGCTTTGTTAATATCCCGGATATTTTCCTTCCACGTTATTACATTATCGAGTGTGTTATTGATCTCGTTTATTAGTTTTTTCAGTTCTTCAGGATTTAATTCCTTGGTGTCGCTTTGATATTTAATATGCGTTAACTGATTTGTAGTTTCAGTGTGCCAATTTAATAGTTCACTCCACTTTTGTAAATTTGTTATTTTATCTCTTAGTTTATGTTCTACTTCTTGATTTTGTTGGACTATATGCGAATATTCCTCTGTTAAAGGTTCAATTGATTTTTGTACTAAAGACATTTCCTTAATTTCTTCGTATATAGAGTTAAATACGGGTTGTTTTTCAGAATATTCTTGTAGTAGAGTATGTATGTTAATAATACTCGAATCAACTTTATCCGCAGGTACCTCATCCAATTGATTGATATTGGCTTTTATACCCTCGATCCAGTCAGTGTAGTTGGCAACTTTAGTTTGGAAGTCATGTTTTGATAATATAGCGTCCGATATTTCATTTATTCTAGCTCTTGTGCTCTCGGCTAATTTAGACACTTTCCCTTTAATTTCATGAACTTTCTCTTTTACGACATTCGCTCCTTCCGGGCTAATATTGTAGGTGAAGCTATCGGAATTTTGAGTTAGGCCTATTAATTTAGCTTGTTGTTCGGATATTTCGTTATTAAATGCTTTTAATCTAGCCAATTCTTTTTCTAATTTATCCACGTTTTGGGTTTTTAAATTTACAGGCTTTGCAGCTAAAGCTTCCTCGCTTTTAAAGGCCCAGTGTTCTAAGTACTGGACATTTTTATCGAATTCTATCCAATTAGCAACCAGTTTGTCAAGTTTTTGCCCCCATTGCGCAGCGGTGTCTTGAATGACAGACACCCTGGTTTGTATGGAATCAACTTCATCAGGAGCTTGTGTTTGAATGGATATTTTCTGAGTTAAGGATGCCACGCCTTGCAATTTCTCTAATTGTTGATCAATTTCTTTATGGAATTGCTTATTTTGTGCCTGGATTTCTACAGCTTCTTCCAGAGTAGCCGGTTTTTGCAAACCAAATTGTACTTTGATTTCCGACTCTTCGATCCAAGGTGTTATTTCTTTCAAGCTAGCTTGGTACACTTCCCAGTTTTTATAATCGTCACTTATAACAGCAGTTTGGCTCTCAATGTTTTTATTTAATACATCTATTTTTTGTTTTAAGTCTCCAATTTGACTCTTCAGTTTTTGTGCCTCGGGAGTTTCAGTAACACACAAATTTTTAGCGTCTTCTTTTAGTTCATGTAAAATTTTCATTTTAGTAGTAACTTCTGATTTTAGCAGCGTGGTTTTTTCTACTCTATCTTTTGGTGTAATCGAATATAAATCTATCGAAGTTGCAAGTTGCGGGGCTTCGTGAACAGTCCAACTTTGCAACTGACCTAAGGTATCGTTTAATGTTTTCCATTTGGTATTATATTGTTCTAATAAAGTTACGTTTTCTGCTACGTTTGTTAACGTGTCCGTAATCCTTTGTTCAATCTGTTTAACTTCCAAGTCTAATTTAGGTTTCTGTTCTGGAACTTGCTTGCTTAAATGTTCCCCGAGATACGTTAATTTGCTAAGCATATCTTCTTGCGCATCCCTTAAGTTCATAATAATTTCTTGGTTTTTCATAAGTTCAGTGGGAGAATATTTGGTTTCGAATGTGCGTTGTAAACCTTGCTCCGCTTTTTGAAGAGTAACAGAGATTTCTTGTTTCTGTTCGGAATAATTTGTCCAAACGTGATGGGTGTCTTTGAGTTTGTGAAGGGTGTCGACAGTTTCATCATATGTAGTAGTCCATCCAGTTTCTAACGTTTTCACTTCTTCAGGCATGAAGCTAGGCGCGTTCTCATCTCTGCTTAATTCTTTTCCTTTTTGTATTAGAGACATAACATTAGGTCTTTGCTGATCGAGGTGAGACACCGCCAATTCTTGCTTACGGATATTTTGAGTTACGGTCTCTAGTGAATCAGGCTGTCTTTGCAGTTTAGATTGTTCACGTACTTGTTTCAATAGTTGACAAACTTCCCTTACTTCCCTTTTATATGTATAACATTTGGACAATGTATCCGTTCTGACCATAGTTATTTCTAAAGATGGTATTAAGTTTTTATAACGCAGGATCAAAGCTTCTAGTAACTTTTGTTCTTGTACAGCTTGAGCTTCTGGGCAGTGCGATGTTAAAGAGTCCAGAGTTTGTACCAGCCATTTCATATCTTCGCGTTTTGCATCAGCTTCTTTGCAAACGTTCTACAAGGAGAGAAATAATAACGTAAATAACTAATAAAATTACTTAAAGGCTTAGTTCATAAATAATATATATATATATATATATATTTATTAAGAAAAATGCTTCAGTTAGGGTCAGCAAATGGTTTTATCTTACCTGAAATATAGATTTTTGCCTCTCAAATTCCTCCATGGAACTGACATCATTCAAAATATTTTTCAAGGTATCATCAACGTCGTCCATCCACTTAGACATCACTTCGAACTTTGAATGATAACTATTCCATCTTTCTGGCACCTGCTCCAATTGTTGCTTCAAATTTTCTATTTTAATGTTAACATTATCCCATTGCTGTTCGGCTTTTTCAACTGCTTGTTTAAGAGTTTGATCCTTGGGGTAGTTAGCAGTGTAAATATCAGATAATTTGATTAAATTTTCCAAACTACGTTGAGTTTCCGCTAAAGGTCCTTTGGAAGAGAAGAATTCTTTGTTTCTTTTTAAAATAGCTTGGACATTTTCCTGACGACTAAATGCCATCTTTTGATTGGTGATTTCTTTCTCAATTTCTCTCACATAGTAGTTAAATGTGGTTTCGTCCAATCTGAATTCCAATTTCATCAAGTGGAGCGGGGCGAAAGATAGCACTTCTTTCCACTTATTTTGTAAATAATCGACAGATGATAATATCGGTGTGTGTTGTTCTTTAGGTAAACAACTACAAAGATCTTGAGCACTTTGGATCAAATCGTGAATCCATCTTTCATTAACTGACTGGAAGAAGTTTTTGTGTTGTTCTACCGTTTCTTTATTATCTATTTTCTTTTCAACGGTCAGTTTTTCTGCTTGATTAAGCCAATTAGAAATCACCCTTTCGCATTCGGAGAAGTTATGCCAACATCTGATAGCTTCTTGGAGTTTCTGTTCCCAGAGGTGAGCATTTTTAATCACGTATTCATACCTGCAAATAAAATAATAAAAATACGTTAATTGTATAAGATACAAAAAAACAATTATCGTGTGTCATGGAAAAGATATATTTAGAAAGAAAATATAATTGGAACAAAACTAAATTCTTAAAAAATTGGCGGGAAAGAATAAAGAAGAGAACTATTGTATAAAGTTAGTGATAATTTCGACAAGAACAGAAAAATATTGAAGCCGAGGCATGTTAGTTTGGAAGCATGTAGGAAAGGTATTAGTGATTAAGAAGAAAAGTCACAAAAAAGTAAGAAAACTTGGTAAATTGGGATGCACTGAAGGAGAGAAGTATTGTATAAAGTTAGTGATAGTTTAGACAAAAACAGAAAAGTAAGTAAGTTGAGGCCCGTTTATGTGAAAGAATGGATGAAAGTTCTTAGTTATTAAGAAAAAAATTTACAAAAAAAAAAGAAAACTGGATAAATTGAGCTGGCTAATAATGACACCAAAGTAGCAAAATATTTACCTATCATTAAGTTGGTCCCATTGGGCTGTTAGCTTATCAACATCAGGATTGCTAGCTTGATCTACAGATTTGACAATATTATTCAGTACTTTGTTTTTGCTCTCTAACATTGATTTGTAAAACAAAGTTCTTGTAAAAAAACTTTTAACTTTATCTAAGTGTTCTTTTAGCTGCTCTTTATCGGCGTCTAAATTTAGGACACCCAATAGTGCCTCTGCATCATCTAACCATTTGTTTATTTCTCTTTGTCCAATTTCTAAAGATTCCTGTTGAATAAGGAGTTGGTTATAGAGATGAATTTGCGATGGTATCAGAGCTCTAACTTTAACCAAAGACTCTTTTTCTTCTTTGAGCGTTTGCATCATCTTTTCAACTTCGTCTCTAGACAAGTCTTGAATCAAGGTTTGGAACGTTTTGCTAATACTCTTGAAGATATTTTCTATACCTTCTACGTCTCTTTGTAAGTGTTGCAATTTATCAACGTGCTGCTTAATTCTTTCTGTTGAACCTAAGCTGGGCTCATTCAGGACAACCTCCGCTTTTCTTAGCCAGTTGGAGAGGGCTTCTAAGCCGGATCTGAAATCTTTTCTGTTGCGTAAAATATCGCCCGCGTGACTGTACTTATTCACTTGTGGATAAATCTTATCCCATCTATCAGTCATAACTTGAAATTTATTCTTCAATTCTGCTGCAATTTGATCTCGGCACGTTGCTATGAGGAAATTTACGGTGTCTCCTAGAAGTTGATAATTGTCCCTCCAAAGGCTGATGTTTTGAAAGAATTCCATCTGCTCTTCTTCTGGTAAATCTAGAGCTCTCTCGGCTGTATTTAACCATTTTTCAAACTCTTCTGCCAGCGTGTCCCATCGCCGCCAATATGCGACCACTTCCTCTAACATACTTTGGACACATCGAAGCTCCATTGAGACGTGTTTCCACCTGTCGGAAATATCTCTCAAAAACCTATCGATTTCTGCTATTTCTTTTTTATCTGCGAACAAAATAAATAATTAGTGTGTTGAAGAAAAAGGCGACCTCGATAGCGGAACAGATCCAACGTCCAAACGAAGCGATGAGCAATGCTTACCAATATTTCCATCTCTTTTATACTCTTCAATGACAGCTTGCATGTCAATGAAAGCTTTATTGAATTCTTGGAAAATATGGTTCTTTGATACGAAATTCCTGTATTGATCTAAAAATTGGGCAACTTCCTCTACGCGTCCATACTTGGAAGTCCATACTTTAAGTTTCGTTTCGGTAAGTTGCAAAAATGCAATAAGGCAACACTAGAAGGAAAAAGACGGAGTTATATTTTATTTTTTCTTATTTTTTTTATCGTTTTATTATTATTAGGAAATTAAAACTTACCTTGTGTTCAAGGAACTTAAGCCTAACTCTACGTTGGGCGGCTTTAGGTCCTATTTCATTCAGTCTGACAGTTATATTCTCCAACTGTTCGGAAGGCACTTCTCTAGCTAAGGGAGTGTGACAGGCTGCGGCGAAAGTCTTTTGAATCGTAGGTAAATCGGCGAAAAAGGCTTTATGTTCCTCTAGTTTCCTGCTAATTATCATCGCAGTCTCTTCGTTCATTGTCGACGGTATTGTGTCACAGTGGATTAGATTTTCGGCCTTAGCTAACCATTCAACGATAAATTTAAAATCGCCTACAAGAAAATTAATAATAATTAATCATACACTGTTGTGTACGAATAAATTGTATTACTTACCAGGAAGTTTGGAATCCAGCAACCACAACCATCTTAGTAACTGGTGTTCAAGTTTCTCCCATAATCCAACAACTTCCTGCCAACTTTCTTTAGCGATAGACAACATACTTTGACTTTCTATTAGAAGCTTCAACCTATTATACAACTTTTCTTTTTCCTCAAATTCTAGCTTGAAATTTAAGTATTCTTTATAATCCAATGGTAAAGTATTGGTCTGTTCTAAGTGATCTAAAGTCTGAGTCTTGTTAACTAACCAAGAATAGAGCGTATGGTATTCTTCTTGTACGGCGGCTATTGCGTCCGGTCCTGTGCTTTTTGGTTCGGGATATTTGTGTAAAAATTGTGCAACGTAAGTCATAATGGATTTTTCATCCGGTTTTGGTACGTCTACGTCTTCGGGATCTAGTAGCCTAGAAATACCTGAGGAAAAATTGCTATTATTAAGCGAAATAATCTTACTTGAATAAAAATCAATATTACCTAATTCGGTTTCGGCTACATCGAAAGCAGTCTCGAGCCTGGCTCTATTAGAAGCTTTCTTCATTTCGGCTATATTGACCAAATTCTTTTTTATTGCGTCGATGATTGCCAAGAAGGCAATTCCATCTCTCCAAGAGGAGCCAAAATCTCTAACTTCCACTCCACAGTCGGAGGGAAGGGCGTTCGATACCCAGTTTAGAAGAGTTTTTCTGGCACCCTGTTTCCATTTGTCTTTGGAAGAGGTTGTACCTGCGCTCTCCAGGCTGCTCGTACTTCCCCATTGGGTCAAGTACTCCAACTGCCTTCGGTTTTCTTCAATCTGACAATAGTTTTTTAATTAATATAAATAGCATAGGCAATTTAAATAAACAACTACTATTAGTATTTTAAGAAACTTAACGTCTCCGAATAATTTGAAACTCATTCAAAATATGTAGTTGTAGAAAAAAAATTTTAAATGTTATTTTCACTGAACTTAAATTATTATTTGTTATTTCAGATTAACTACTGACTGAGCTCGGAGAGGTTAGAAACGCTAATGGTGAATTGGACACGAACTTCTAGTGAGTTGTCTAATTTTATATGAATAGAAGTGCCTGGCATCTACTACTTACCATATGCCAAAATTCCATATCCTTATTGTTACGAAGCTTTAAAATTTGCAAAAAATTAAATAAATAGCTTACTTCAAAAATACATCTGATGAAACAAGCATACTAGTTACTTAACATGATTTATCTGATTTGAAGTTTTTACGTTTAATGAACGAAATACCATTAATTGAGTTAGTATTAATTCTAGGGAGTCGAATAAATCCAGTTTAATCATAGATTAATAAGTCAATCAACACACTAACTTTAAAGTTACCAGAATAAAGTAGCATGATGATTTACCTCCAGTATAAGTTTGTTAATGGTAACTGCATTATTTCGTTTTTCTTCAAATCACATAATGTAAAAAAATCTGTCCTATTACATAAAAACAAATGAAATACCTGGAAGTATAAAATAATAGTCCAAATAAGACCTAAAACAACAGGTGGCCGTCCATCAACCAAATCGCTAGCATTTATATTGACTAATTTGATTCTTTTGGATGCCAAAAATTGAAGGGCGGTGTTGGCATTACTTAGGAAATGTGGTCTTCTGAGAATTCGGCCTCTCTCCACAGGCTAAAAAAAAATAACATGTTGTAAATTATGGTAAAGAGGATCTAACAGGAAACTTACCAGTCGTTCTCCAGACAATACTTCCAAAAGTGCGAGAAGTTTTGTACCGTCTTTAAGATCTTCGATCAGGTCATCTATCCTCAGCGGTGGAACTCGCTTTAACAAACAAAAATCAATTAGGATTTATATCGATTATTAACAAACTTAAGATAATCTACTTATTCTAATTTATACAATTGCAATGTGCAACAGATAAAAATATTGATGCTTAGTTCAAAATTTATTTTCCAACATCCCAAAGAGGTTGTTAAAATTGTTAAATTTAATGTATTCATTTAAATATAGATTTGTAAACATGTTTATCAGTCGGCATCCATTTCTCCGACATATTATCTTTGGTTTTTTATTTTGCTCTTTCCGTACTTCTAACTCAAACAAGCCTTTAAGGGAGGCTTTAGAGTGTTCTTGTAGGGTTGACCGTTGTTTTATACATTACGTTTCAGGTTTATTTTAATTTGCCGTATCTCTTGCATCTCAACACTTTATTTTTAAATAAATTAATATTTGAATATTTGTCTGCGGTTCGCGACGAAAAAAGGTAATGTTGGTATAATGAGAAATAATAAATTGAGTACATGAAGGACCAGTAACTTAGTTGCGCTAAAAAGAAACTAATGCTATTTATCAAAGAAATTGACAGGTTATTCATAAATATATCCCAAATCAGTGTTTTAGCGTTTTATAATAACTCTGAAATGACCTGTTGGAAGTTGGAAGTGATCATGACCGTCATGATAAAATAAAAATGATATATAAATTTTTATTATAGAATCATGACGATTCAAGTCATCTGTTTTAAAAGTGAAAGAACTACCACCTTCATTCGTTTTCAATCTACTGATAGTCTGACGAAAATTTCTATGAAGTAGATCCAGGGATTGAAACCATTAAATACCATCATCATCTGGGTAGACAGAGTAAATTATTACCTAGAGCTAGTACCCAAAAGGGTTTTAAACAAAATGAGGTGTTCTTCTGAGATTCATATAATTTTTTATAATCTATGAGAAGAGTATCACCTGATGGGCGGATCAAGAATCAGATTGATCACCTTCTTATATAACAAAAGCATCAGAAGTTGGTACATGATGTAAACAGTTAAATAGATGTAGATGCGAATACAGATCATTTCCTAGTAATAACTAAGACAAAATAACATCTGCCGCAGAGGAAGAAGAAGAACAGCAAGAGTAGCTTCAAATATGATGTGCAAAAAATCCAGAACCAGGAAATACCGAAGAAATTGGCAGAAACATTTGAACTTTAATTGGAGCTAATGGAAAACTTCAATAAAATCAATAAAGAATGCAACCAATTGGAAAGCCTAATGATGAAGCTAGCGAAATAAGTGGTAAGAATGGAAGGCAGAAGAGAAAAAACTGGTTTGATGAAGAATGTAGGCTAGCAATTGAAAAACGCAATTAAATCAAAATAAATGAATAACCTGGAATTGTGTTTAAAATTCATTCGTTTTAAACAAATTATCAACTCACATTAGAACACCTGTAGATTGTCCAAATTATTTCATATAAAAATGTGCCATTAGTCACGTAAGCAAAAGAAGTCTCATTTAAACTTCAACCAATCAACAATTCGCTAACATACGCTACAAATATTGACCAATGAATACTGCCCAAATAGAGCTCACAATTTTGAGATTACAAGTGAAGTGACTCTTCAGAGAACCTCTCTGTAGAATTAAGTTAGTTTAAGTTGTGATTAGTGAAATAGTGAAAATTGGTGCCAACCATTATGGAAACCATTTAAAAACTCGTATCAAAGATATAGTTAAAGTGTAAATGTTGAATTTCGTTATCTTCACTTCTTCCACTTCAACATATAAAAAAATTATTTGTAGTTATAGTTTCTCTCGACTGATCTCGACGCTAACATACACTTGTTTCCTTTGTGTACCAAAGCAATACGACATTCAAGTAGACATTTAGATACTTATCTCCTATTTTATAAAATTTGCACATAGACACTTTGTGATCTGAACCCCTTCAAATAATAACAAAAATGCAGGTGAGAATGGAATATCAACGGAAATAATTAAGTATGACAGAAAAGAGCTGAGAAAAAGAATTTGTAAAATGATTCAAAATATCTGGAAAGCGGAGAAAATGCATGAAAGGAGAGAAATTGCGACAATTACAAAGGAATTTCACTGTTAGATGTGGTACAAAAATTATTGGCAAGAACCGTTAGGAAGAGACTCAACAATTATCATAACCACATAGGAGAATATCAAAGAGGGTTTAGAGAAGGGAGGGCAACAAAAGATCAGATATTTAACTTCAAAATAATCATTAATAAGTCTTACGAACATAATCTGGGATTGCGTGTCTTATTTGAAGATTTTAGGCAGGCATACGACTCAATAAAAAGGGAAAAATAGAGGAAGAAGCATTGAGGAAATTGCAACGTCCCAAAAAAGTTATCAAACTGGTAAAAATGACACTGAAAAATGTACAGAGCAGAGTAGCATTAGAAGGCCAATTCTCTGGAAAATTCCAAGTAATCAAAGGACTTAAACAAAGGGATCCCTTATTACCAACACCTTTTATTAGGAGAATGTATTACAGGAAAGTGAAATCCAGACCAACGGCATAATATATCACTATGAAGTCATCGCATAAGCAAATGATTTAGTGATACTAAGTAGATAACAAAATAAAATGAAGAAAGTATTCAGTACGCTATAAAGCTTTGCCAGCAGGTATGAGCTGAAGATAAATTAGTGTAAAATAAACTAAGATATTTTGAAACAAGCCGTGCTAACGGAAGGAGATAGACAGAACATACAATTTGAAAAAACGTGTTTGAAGAATTGGAAGGTAAATTGATCTATATGAATACAGAAGAAAGAGAAATACAAAAGAAGATAATGAAAGGGTGCAGAGCATCAGGAAGTTTGAATATACTGATAAGAACGAAATATTTATACAGAGCGACGAAAGTCAGAATATATTAAGCTGTAATAAGACAAAAGGCAATGAAATAAAACTAGAAGTGTTCGAAAAAAATATTAAGGAAAATAGCCGGAGGGATAGAGACAGAGAAAGGTCGATGGTGGTAAAGGTACAATAAAGAGCTGCAGAGATCTACAGTTACACAAGCATAGCATAATTCATAAAGGCTCAAAGAATAAGATAGCTGGGGCACGTAGAAAGGATGCAGACATACAAAAAAGAGTAACAGGAAAGAAGAAAAGAGGGCGTTTAAAAAGAAAGTGACTGGATGCAATTATGGAAGACGTTGGAAGGGTAGAAGTAGCATAGAGAAAGGCAGCGTAAAACCGAACTCTGTGGAGAAATATAGTGAAAGTGGTGGAAGATATAAACAGATCATATGCCTAAATGGTCTGAAGTGCTGATGTATATATGTATGAAAGGATGAAGGATACGGTAAAACATTAACAACTACAAGGAGTATGTGTGAAGTGCTAAAAATGAAAAATGTTTTTTAATTGAGAGTATGATATTTTACTGCTCCTTAAAAATTGTTACTGTAAATCGTTTTCGAAGCAACAGCAACAAATCTTTTTAATGCTGCAATAAAACCTTCTGTAGTGAGATTTATTACTAGTTCCAGACCTACAGCTTTTGTGACTAATAAACATAAATAAAGATAAATAATATTTAACTACTGAAGCTTTCTTTAAACAATACGATTTGATGAGAAATGGAAGTCTGAAATCTGCTCTGACCATTTGAAATAGTTGGATATGGCGATTCTATCAATAAAATGGAAAAGTTTATTAATAATAATAATTTTTCTGTTCACTGAATTTTGAACACTCTGCATTTACTCCAATAAATATTTTTTTAGACTATACATTTCTATCCGACGCAATATTCTTACCACAAAACTGGTGCTAGCTACAAATATGCTTCAGTTATATGTTTTACTCACATTTCAAAACAAGTCGTCGAGAAGTTATAATTAAAATTTCACTGTGGCTAATGTAGAAGACACTGTTCTAAAATTAACCGTTTGCTACAATCTGAGTCTTTAACCCGTCTAAACTTGACTCGTGACATTTGAACCGAGCAGACATACCTTCGTGATAGTGGGAAATCACCGCGAAAACTGGATGAAAAAGAAAAATTTGCCAGTGTCGGTCTTATGGTTGACTAACTGGTGCCAAGGTACGGAAAAGGAGCGCTTCTAACGTGACGCAGATATAAATATGTGACAGTAAAATATATATTAGGCATTATAACAAGAATTTTGATTGATTGAAATTATGAGGAACGAATATTTTATTTTATTTATGGGCTGGAGGAAAGCAGAAACTCGTAGATTTGATAAACTATAGTCAATTAGATCTAAAACCCTTCCTGTGCCATAAGTAACACATACGTAAATGAGACAAAGATAGAGAGTTTCTCGTACCACGCTCCATATCCAATATAAATCTGATGCCAATTCATTTACTAATTGCAGAAAATTAGTGCTTTGATTGAATAATAATTTACTATCCAGAATGTTTAAGCAGTCAATAATCTGGGTTGCTTTAAAGGTTGTCTCATGAAAATTTCCAATTCGGTATCTGACAATATATCATTTTCCAAACTTCGATCTGTCTTGGAAAATGGTATATTGTCAGATACAGAAACCTAAGTAATATATATAAAAACGCTTTGGAAGACTGGAAATTCAAGGTAAGTATTATTTATCTTGCCATATTTAAAATTCCCAAATGTTTATTGAAACTTGTATACTTATTATTATTATGTGTAAAATAACTGTTTATGTGATATATTAAATAAAGTTTTCAGCAGGGTGCAGCAATTGCCATTTCTGAGAAAAATTTTTGCAACAGAGAGGAAGGTTACATTATTAAAGCTTACCTTGGATAAATAAGAATTGATCCAGTTAACAAACGTCTTTTTCTGTACGCGTTCTTGTTCATCTGAAATTAAAATAAAATGGTCAATTATAAAATTTAAAGTGGGTAAATATTATTTTTTATGTGTGTAAAATAAAAAATACAAAAACGATCATTTATGTACCATAAATTTTATGCAGATTTAGTTAAATGTTTTATAAAATAAATGTTATTTTTTTACAATATTTATTGTGGATCCTTTTTCTTGTATCTAACCACCAAAAGTTTGCATATTGTCCAAGATTGTAATTTTTTTTATATTTACTATCTAGCACCTCTTAGAGTACAAACATTGCACTTTTAAAACTGGACGCAGTCGAATTCCTGTAAAGGTCGCAGAGATTTAAAACGTACATCTCAATTCTCTTAATCCCTTACATTAAATTTATTTAATAAATATTTGAATACCTAGTAAAATATTTTTCCTAGAACTCGTTTATAAGACAAACGACTTTCGTGACTTTTATCATTTTCGGTGCTCCAGGATTACTTAAGTTTGGCTGAAGATGTTTACAATTTCCGCAAATAGTAATTCAAATTTTCCCGAAAACCTGTACTTGGCCGCAATGAATGTCAGGCGTGAAATCATAATCTCTTAAAATGTATCCAACACTGTGGGAAGGGAGAGACGTATTCCTTTTTTTGTTCTGATAGTGTTTTTGTCATTTTCGCCGGTTTTTAAAATTAATTAAGAAACAAGGGATACGTCCCCGCCTTTGATGTAAAAATCTGCATCTCTTAGTTTTCGATTTGTCTCATTATCCCAATCTGTTTTCGAAATATTTGGAATTTACGATTTAATGCGGTATCGTTGGCTCTAATAACTCCGAAAGAGAAACAGATTATGAAGAAAATAACAAAACAGAAACGAAAAAAGAAAAAAGAAAAAGCGAGCAAAACGCAGAAAAAAGTTAGAAATAGATCCCTCTAAAACTCTGGATCTAACTGGCCTGCCGAAAATCTAATGCGAAAGTACAATCTAATTAATTGAATAAATATATCGATACTAAAATATTATTTATTAATTAGCACTTTGATCAAAATGTAAATTTATCTTTCCATCTATTGGGTACTCCCCATTCTAAATTTAAACTAATCAGTTCTTGCGAAGTAGGCAATAAGTTTTGCTGCAAAATATTTTTGTAGCTAGTGGAATGGAATAGTAAACAGAGCTTTTTTAACGCTTCCATACAAGGTCTCGGTACATTTCTTCTGGTGTACAATAACGGTTTTGCTAAAATATCTTGAAGTGGTATCTTGAGAATTATTTGATACATCCCAATGGATATGAAATTCATATAAAGTCTCTTTTCAAAAGCGTTATCTGTATTGAAAAAAATATTTCCTTTTTTCGGAGCTGATACGTCGTCTTCGTCGTCGAAAATGAAGCTGCCTTCTCGTTTCGACTTAGAACAGGTGCCTTCTATAATATGCCACATATTCAAAATATATCCTGTCGAGGGTCCTTCTATGTAGAATAAATGACTGGTACCATTATCAAGAATAAAACCAGTTAGAATATCAGAATATTCTAATTCCAGGCTCTGTTTAGTTTCTTCACTATTATGAACCAGTTCCAAAAGGGCACTGTTATTATCTAATATATTGTTGTAGAGGATTTTGGCAAAATTCTCTTCTTCGGCAATTATAATGATTCTTTTAAAAGTATAAGGGGCGTGATGGTAATCCAAAGAGGCTGCTTGTGGGGCCATAAGATAAGCTTCTAACGTTAAAGTAGTACCTAGTTCTAAGAAAGTATATTCCGGAATAATATTTTTAACGGTTTTATACTCCAAATTTATTTCGTTAACCGTAGTACTAATATTCTTGAATTTATCATAACTCGGTTTGCTAGTCAATGTCAAATACGGCTCGTGGCATTGGCCTTTTTCTCTGAAGGTCCAAATGTTATCGACTAAAGAGCTTAAATCGAATAAATTCACAGCTAATAGTACAGGTCTTTCTTCTTCTTCTTCTTCTTCTCCTTGTAATTTATACTTATGGTTCTCGAATGATGGTTTAATTTGGCTGAGTTTAAAATCTTCCGGATTCTTACCGAAAAAACTACACTTTTGTTGCTCTATGTCCTTCACTTCCCTAATACCGTAGAACTCGACGAAAAATTGGTGTGTTTGCAGATCTTCTATTAACTTTATTTTCGGCACTTCGTCAGTAAAATGCATGTGGGGTTCGTTGAAGAATATGTTTTTTTCGATTGGTTTGATTTGCGTTTTACAACTAAGAACTTGAGGAATACTATAAGAAGCGAATATGGTTGTGATACCTTGTTCGATTAGTGTGTCCGCTGGGAAGTTGTTTAATTTAATGACATTTATAACTAGAGGATTTAGCTCAAGTTTTTGGGCCCTCGAGAGGAGTTGTTTGACGGAAAGGATAACAAAGAACCTGCTAATGAAATCACCAAAGCTTTGCCTTTGATAAATCGAAAGTAACGGTTTCGTGAAGAATATCTCAGCAGGAACTTTTACAACAAGGCTACTATCTCCCCCCCTCTTATCACTTTCCTCCTTGACTAGTTTCCCGGACTTTTCCTTTTTTGGTAGAGTGACCTTCGATCTGGAAGTGCCTAGTCCTAGTTCCTCGTCTCTATTCATCCGATTACAAGGAGGTATAAATTCATTAGTTAAAACTGTTTGTCCTGAAGAAATCTTTTCAATAATTTCGTAAAATTTCTCGTATTTTTGGTTAGTCACCAAGCCATTCCCACTGTTCACTTTTGGCGGACTCTCCGATTTTCGAACAATATTTTTCATAGTCGGCTCCAGAGACGATTTTCTCGATTCCGCCTTTTCATCGATAAATATACTAAATACAGACGTTTCTCGATACATTTCATTTTCTATAATAGTGAATTCTGAGACGAAAAGTTTGTCGTTTTTTAAGATCGTTGCTATTTTAGCAGAGCTGTTAGAAACGGTAAATTCTATGGCTTTTTCCCGGTACGTTTTTATATCCGGTGTTGTTAAATGTTCCAAAGAATGTACTACGGTTACCGGTACCCATATTAATTCGTTTCTTATGATTGTATATATGCTTGTTTGACCATCGTTGGAAATAATTTTAGCAACAGGACCCCAACATATAACTTCCAAATCATATTTGCATTTTCCCTGAATTAACTCGTAATTGATATGGGCTGAACTCACAACATTCGAAGAATTCAGTTCTATAATAGCACCAATACTTTCTTCGGGATCTGGCACTCCGAAAGGCTGCTTCATCTTCAATTTTCTATCCACTGATTGTCTTTTTTCACAACGTTTTTCGCTTATTAGTTTCTTTGCTTTTGCGTTAAGGGGAAAAGCTAGAAGGAAAGATACGGTAAAAGTTATCATTTTCATTAATTTAAATAGGTTGGTTTTTTTAAACGGTATTTATTGACAAATACCATTTGTACAAGTCGTCAAACGATATGTTAAGGCGAGTATATCGATAATCTAAAATTATTCTATGATTGGTCTAATTCATTTTAAAAACTGATTGTGTAATCTTTTGAATGTTATTACAGTATTTTGAATTTTGGGAGTAGAATTAAGAAATATTTGGAAGTATGTAAAGTGAGGTTCTTCAGAAACTGGCAATATTATAAACAGGCTAATCAAATCATAATTGTGAAAATAGCAATAAAATAATTTATGAAAACGAAGAAATATCGAGGAGAATCAAGATAAAAATGAAGACGGCAATGAAAATGTCGGGCAAAGAAACACAGTAACAGAAAGAAACAACAGGTAAATATTGAAGACAGGATAAAAATACTAAATATACTAAAAGAACAAGTTTATTTTATATTAATTACTCGAAAATTTATACGTGGCAACACTTCACATTTTTAATAAAAATATCTGTCTTGTAACCAAGAAATATGTACCTGATGAATCATAAAATTCTGTTAGTTTGCAGAAGATTCAGATCGTTTAATCAGTTTAAGTTTATCGTTTAATAAAGTAGTTTAAATAATTCAGTGAAAATTGGTATTTTATTCAAATCAAGAGTTTCACATGTTCATTAATCTAATCCGCGATGTTTTGTATCAGTGTTCCAAAGATTGTTGGAAACTGTAGTGTATTACCAAAAAAAAAAGTAATGGTAGTAGTGTAATAATTGCCGAAAATACATTTTTCACTCTTCTAAACCCCCTGTAATCGACCATTCTAAATATGCAGGTGTACTAAAATAAAAACTTACTTTTAGAATGATTAAAAAACTATTGTTTGTACTTCACTTCAGTTATCGGTGTTACCAGCTTTAGTTGTTTTTTTATTAATAAACATATTTTAATAAAAGTTGGGTCACGTCTATTTGGAAGCCATCTAAATCCAGTGGCGTATTCATTTTATTTTATAAAAAATCCCTAATAAGATTTCTGGATTTTAGACTAAGAAAAAATATTGTAGTGTGCCTTAAAAATAAGAATAACTCTTTGAAACCTTGTCTCCAAATAAAGTTTTAGATGCACAATATTTAAAAAAAAACGTTGAAATGCGTTAATAACTTCAAATACTATGGTGGTATTTAAAATTTAGATGGGTCACACTGTATATGTCAGTGTTTAATTTAAATATTTTTAACTTTTTGGTTTAAAGTAAAGGGCTATTTGTGAATCGATTTCTATTTTTCAAATATAAAGTTAAAGTGATTTTTTTCTTTATAATTGTTATGAAATGAAATGACTGAGCGTCCAGAATCGACAATTTGTAAATTGAATTAAAAGATTCCTACTAGCGATGAACCAAATAGCTGGAAACAATGTTATTCTTTCTAATAATTATATTCATTTAATAATTTCGAACTTAGATTCAGATTGTATGTGATTGAAATGTTATGAATTGTCTTGCTTTTATTTATCTTGGGGTGTGCAAGATTCATTTCTTAATGTTCACGTTATAATTTCCGATGACTCATCATCAGCCAAAAATTAATCGAAACGATGTAAGGGTGGGTAAGTTAGATGGACAGAGGTCGGCGATTCAAGGGTGAAAGTATTATTATAGGCGCAGTAATTTTAGACTCAAAACACGCTATTGTAGCTACTGACAGGAAAAAAATAAAAAAGAATAGAAGGATATGGTATAAGAGATATATCTTTAAACTGGTTATTTAATTGTCTTTAGAATAGAAAACAAGTAACAAATTTAAACGGGAAAACGTCTTTTGATATAATAAATGAGAACGAGGTCCCTCATTGAAATACACTACGACCACTTCTGTTTTTAATTATAATATTAAAGCCGTTAAAAATGTCAGTTACATATATTTGCTGATGATGCAAGATTACATTTTTGTTCTGTAGATCCAAGGATCCATATCAATCAAAAATGTTGTAATGGTAACACATTTGAAACTAAATATGTCAAAAACTAAATTCATGTTAATAGGTATTAAGCGTAATTATGAAGATTTTAATAATAAGTATTTGGATATTGTAATTGATAAACATCTAGGTTTTACAGACCATTGCTGTCTACAACATTAAAAAAATTACAAAAAACGTTAATCTCTTGCCTAGTGTGGTTCTATTCTTATCACAATGGTCAAAAATTACTGTTCATAACACCTCAATACTTCCCCATTTTATATTTGCTGCTTCTATTTTGTATATGTTTAATGTTACATGTTGGGTTGTTTTGAATTAATAAAAATATGAAAATCTCTAAATATAATTTTTAAGGGGTATTTTACCCATTACGTAACTTGGTTAATGGAAATTAAAGAGGCTGAGTAAAAACAATAACAATTTATTTATCTAATGAAAACAATTAAATTATGAGGGCAACTTACACATTAAATAATTAATTCACTTAATGGCAGGGATAGGCACTATTAACTTCTCGATCATTCGAGAACCCCAACTTGACTACCCAAGAAGACCTTAATCTTTATTAATTTTCATGACATATTTATTTAATATTCGTAAATAGTAAATATTATAATTTGGAAAATAAAAAATAAGTTTTATGTACAGGGCGATATTTGACTAAATCCTTGCACATACTATCGTAACAATATGTTTAATAAAAACGAAATTGACAGAATGTAGAAGTCGCAGAACAAAGCAAATAGGAATATTTCCAAGAGAAACTCCTATTACAGCAATGTTACGTTAATTGAACTCGCTTTCGGTATCATATTACTAGGAATATCAAGTTCTAATACTTATAAAATGAAGTTATCTTGAACTCCATCTTATTTGACATCAAAACAAATATTTAATAGACATGCACAATTACAACACACGTACCAGAACAGATATAAGAGAGAGCTCAGAAACTGTAGTTGAAGAAATAAGTGAATTACATTTAATTCGTTGGAGATATATAAAAAAAAGTTTCTCACTAAGAACTAAATATATATTGTCATTTCATTAATATTTGTCATTGTGTTTTAGAAAAAAAAAAAAAAAAAAGAAATAATTTCTTGGCCATTGAGTAAATCCCACCAAACTTCTGATCCCGTAATTGACGTTAAATCAAACAGATATAATCAATAAACAGTGCACATACAAATATACATATAACGAACATAAAAACTTGACACAGTCGCCAGGTAGGAGAATGACATCACTTTTATTAATACCCACCGTCATTACACATTTCGTTCACGTGTTGTCCATTAGGTATCAGAGTTTATTGCCGATACAATTTACAAACAGTCTATTTGTTGACTATTTTCATGCAAAATACCATAAATTGATGTTTTACTAAGTCCCATTAATACCACATTCGTAAAATGGAAATAAAGCTCGTTATTCATACTCAAAAATAATTTAAAACAGAAAGTTACGTAACACTGTCCCGTAAGTTTGGTAACTGATGGAAAAGAGAAAAAACTCTGAAGCACGTATAAGAAAACGGAAAAAAGAGAGATAGATAGGATGATAATGGAAGAGGTAGAAAAGTAGATAAAAAAATATGTAAGGTCGTAGAAGAGAACGAAGGAGGAGTGGGAATATAAATTAATTATTTCCTACTCTTACTTTGGGGAATTTATCCATAATAATTATAAAAGATTAATTATACTTAAATTGAATTTCCACAGTGCTATTTTTATATGTTTTTCTCTAACTAGGTTTCCAAAAATATGTTGTTGTGGTATTGAAGGTATGTTGATGACGTTTTGGCTGGTTTTACAGGTAGTGATTAATTTTATTTAATTTACATCCAATAATAAAAATGTTCGTCAAAACTAATAAATTTCTTGGATATAACTATCGAAAGAGTAATGTGTAATCTTCAATATTCAATTTACCGTAAACCAACTCAAACAAATATGATTATGAAATTAATAAAATAAAACAAATCGCTACAAAAATCAGGTGTCTGTAAATTAAATTGTCAGGATTGTAACGCCATCTATCTTGGTCATACCCTTAGAAATTTTAACATAAGGTACAGTGCACACTTACAATCTTATAGATTAAAACAACCAGATAAGTCACGTTATGCAAAACACCTCATTAACACAAAACGCAAACCTACACTTAACGACACAATTAAAACAATATAAGTGACAAAAAAGAAGAACCTGATTTTTTGAAGGAGTATAAAATAAAAAAATATCTAAAATATTCTCAGTATACAGTATTGAATGAACAACTAAACCTGAGACGTTCAATGATTTTAGATTGCCTTTTGGACTAAATACCTATATAATATTAACCAAATTTTTATGAAAAGAAGAATATTATATTTAAAATTTTATAGCAGGAAATCATACTGTACATATTGCTAAATAATGTTTATAGTAGGAACTCAAGCACGTTTATAAGAAATCTGTTAAACTTCTGTTACGCATTGAAAATGCAATTTAGCGAAATTTGGTTAAAAAAAGATATTGTAAAAATAGTTATAAAATACTGTGGAAGTTCAATATAAGCATAATTTATCTTTTATATTTATCGTGAATATAGTCTAATATGATCTAAAAAGATAAATGAATATTAAAAATATTTTCTAAATTTTCTCTGTATCATCTTCATTATTGATATTTCTGAAAAACTACATATACACCATTAGGAGCTATGAAATTGGTTCACCCTGTATATATACGTTCCCAGAAGCACTTAAAATCTCATTTCGTAGGCATATTTAATATGAATTTCGATATTTTTGTAACGGATTGTACCAGTTCCCTTTTCCTGTAGGTATTTTATAAAGATCTGAATTATCGATATAACTGTGATACGTTCCCAAATAAAATAAAAACAACCATAAAATGTACAATGCGTGACGAATTTACTCCAAAGTAATATATACCTAGAGGTATTTTACATTAGAAAATGTTGACATTCTTCTATAAATTTAGACAAAAACAACCATTAATATTGGTAAAAGGTGACACGCAACTAAACATTTGAAAGATTTTGCGCCCATTATATTTAAAAGATCTTTCGTTTCAGCTGGCAGACATTGATTTATTTTTAACTTAATTTAGTATGTAGGGCAATGTTAGCTGTTAATAACTCAAAAATTTATATGTCCTGTGAGGATTTCAATAAGTTAAAGAGTCCCGGCTGCTTTATTTCGGATAATTTTAACATAAAAGCATTTAAATAATGAAAAATGTATTCTAATCTGATTCAGGTTTCGGTATCTGACATATTTTCCAAGATTGACAGATCTTTTAAACGTAATTAATTTTATGTCGTGCACTTCACAACCAATCATTATTAAGCAATATTCTTCTTTTCCAAAAATATATTTGGTTAGTATTATTTAGTTCAAAAGGTGATCTAAGATAATTGAACTTCCCAGGTTTAGTTGTTCAATCAATACTGTATAATGAGGATATTTTAGGTGTTTCTTTATTTCAAATTCCTAAAATATCCTCAGTATACAGTACTGAATGAATAATTAAACCTGGGAAGTTCAATTATCTTTCGAACTAAATAATACTAATAAAATGTATTTTTAGAAAAAGAAGAATATTGCTTAATAATGATTGGTTGTGATGTCTATGACATAAAATTATTTACGTTTAAAAGATCTGTCAAACTTCTTGTCAATCTTGGAAAATGGTATGTCAAATACCGAAACTTTAGGTCAGTTTAGAATACATTTTTAAAACGCTTTGGAATACTGTGGAAATTCAAGTTATCTTTTTCATATTTACTATAAATAATTTTCACAAAGTAAGAGTTGAAACAACTAACTTAAATAAATAACAACATTCATTTCTCTTTAATGTAACTTAATCTAATTTTATCTTTCAATTAAGATAAGAATATTTGTGCAACACATTAATATGACTTCATTGAACAATTCTCATGTGAGATGTATATCGCAGGAAATATTTCGAATATTCCTGCAAGAGCCAGTCTGATTAATTTTCCAAATATTTCAATATAGGCAAAAGCTCGCGTATTTGAATTCACTACGGCATTAGCGCTTTTTACTAAATCACAAAAGAAACTTCATAAGATTTTAAAGCACAACTTTTTGGAAGAAATCGACTATATCCACTACAAAAAATTATCCAAAAATAAGTTTTTCTATTACATACACGGAATAAAAGTTAATCTAAAAGAAAAATTCACAAATAATAATAATAGAAACCTCTAATATTTTGAAAACAACTTAAACGTTGTAGAAGAGGTAAACTTAAAAAAATTAGATGAATTACTTAAAAAAGAAGTTTATAAATTTATAACCTAATAACGAGAATATTGCAGGAAGAAATGTTTCAAATGGTACAAACAATTATATCAAGAATTTTTAAAAAGGCGATCGATCAAATTTCAAATTTGAAAAAATAATTTTTACTTAAAAAGTATTACATATCATGGGCGGTAAACTGCATTTTATATTTAGGTAACTGGAGATATTGTAACTTCAAGAGCGAATATTCGTTTTTATTTATGTTTTTTATAACCTTTTATCTTGAAACGTTTAATATTTGTCGTAACGCAGGTACTTAATTTCACTAGATATACAGTCAAAACTAAGTTTGTACTTAACGTAAAACAAAAAGAAATGAAACGAAAGATATATTTAAATGAATAATCAAACCTTTAATCCTGTTGATATGCTCATCGTATTGAGAATTACTCCGCACAAACGCAAACTTATTTGCTTCAGCTTGATGAAAACTTTGAGTCTTGTAACCACTGTACCACTCGGAACTACTACTAGTCACTTTAGAACTATTGCTACCCTCGTCCCACTCGTCCTTACCCCCCTGTTGACTTTTAGTGGGGCTTTTTAAGCTTTCTTCGGAAAAGAATTTTCCTGTTAAAGAACTGGCGCTGGAGGTTTTAGAGTTAGTCGCCAAATTTCCGTTGGATTGGGTCAAATAAGCCGAGTCTAAACATTCTTCAGATGGTGTTCGAATAGTGTTAATGTGGCCACTGCTCGAGGAAATATGTTTTACTGACGTTGAAGAACTCGATGTCAGGTGTCTTACGGTCTTTTTAATTGTTACTTTTTCGAATTTAACTGATTTAGCTCCTGTTGCCAGGTCGCCTTCTTGACTTGTGGAAGTAAAAGTTTCCTAAAAGTGTAACATTTGATTAGATTGAAAGTTTTCTTTTTATTTGCAGACGTTTTCTGAAAGTATTTATACATTCGAATGAAATATTAAAGATTTTGTGATGGTATTCTTAGATCAATATTGGGATATGAAACAGTCAAAAGTGGTCACGCGATTAGAAACGCACGGGTTTTATATTTATTTATTTATCCATTCCAATTTTTCCCGCTTAACATATTGTTATATTTGTGAAATATTCTGGTAATTCGAATATTGACATTTATTTACTTGATAAAATTATTTTTAGTCTATCTACAAATTTAATTAAAATTGCAATTTTACGTGCTGCTATTTACTTATTTTATCTTTACAAACTTAACATATTTATGTCTTAATATAAAATTGTAATCTAATCTTTTTTTTGTAAATATTTTCTATTTCCAAGTAATATCTTTTGAGGTTGAAGAAATATACGCATATAACGAGCAAAACCTATGGTTAAAAGGAAATTGAGACGAAATACGTAATAAAAAAAAAGAAAAAAACAACATTAAAATAAATGCAGACTATTGTAATTGACAGCTGCAAGGTGTGACTCTAAAATATCTGAAACCTTACAATTATATATATAAAAAAATGAAACTGAAAGGAGAAAAAAGGATGAAGGAAGAGAAACCCAATATGAAAAAAACTATATTAGAAAAAAAGTAATGAAGGAAGTAGTGGATGGAGAAAATATTAAGTATACAAGAAAACAATTTAAAAAAACAACCAATCAGATTAAAATATAAAAAACAGAGGAGCAAATGAAAGCATCAAAAGATAAAATTAAAAGCCAACATAAAGAACAATTTAAAAGTCTAGAAATAGAAATAAAAGAAGAGATAAAATCAGAAATAGTAAACATTCAACAGAATTTAGAAGAAGAAATAGAGAGAATCATAAAATAAAAGGTAATATAAAAATAATTATGTTATAATGTAATTTGAATATGGATAAGAATATTTAATAAGCAGAAATGATAATTAATTCTGAAGGATTGATTAAAGATGAGATGAGAGATACATAAATTTGAAATGAAAGATATGAAAAATTTTAAATGAAAAACATATATAGGTAATTTTCATGCAAATTAAAAGATCAAATAAAAGAAGAATAGAAAAAATTATTACATGGATTCAGATAGAATTACAATAATTAAATAATATATGCAACTAACTAATTTAAAAACTATTATAGGATTTTTGGAAATAAGTTATTTCAAAAGACTGATACCTAATTTGGTTAATTTGTTGAAAGAAGATTACAAAGAAAAGACTCCATAAAAAAATACAATTTAAACAGGGGATAGAATAACAGCTGGTAGAAATTAGCAATATAAAAAGATTATTATTATTATATAAATATACAGTGAATAACAAAAAAGAGTAAGAAACAGACGAAATAAATAATTATGAATATTTAGAAAAATGAAAAATAAAGAATAAACTATTGAAAGGAAACAATAGAATATTAGGAGAAAGAAAAATTTTCGTTTGATAATAGATTATCTTAGATGAAAGCAATTGTAAAAATATAAAATGAGGGAATAAATATAAGAAAAAGAAATGGGTTCAGTAAAAGGACAATAAATACGTATAAAAATGTTGAGTTATGATGAATATAAAATAATAATAATAATAATAATAATAATTCATAAATTAAATTAAATAAACAATCACGAATAGAAATGTAATATGAAAATGTAATAATGGACAGAAAATAATTAAGGAATGAAATAGAAAAGGTAAAAATAATTATAGTCCGAAAAAATTAGTTAAATGATTAAATAAAAATTCAAAAATGAAAAAAAGCAAAACAAGCATATAAACAAATAATAAAATTAAGAACAGAACCTTTAAAGTTATAAATTTGTGAACTAGACTTAAACATTTTTATGACAATATTAATCAAGGAAGAAAGTTTTATTGATGAAAATTATGTTGTTTTTGATTCATGTAAAAGATTGTAAGATTTGAAAAAAATACTGCAAAATGTATATTTAATATTATTTGACTTCCGTTCAACCTTTTAAATAATATTTACAGTCAAAATTTACGTTCTTGCTGCGAAGTAATTATTTAATTCAACTTACGTCAGACTTAAGAATGATAATTTGAAAGTTAAACCAACCGACCGGTTCAATGTTTATTTTTGCAGCTACCGAAGTAGCTCTTTTATAATTTTTTATGATAACCCGATGAATCTTTAAGTAGCCCACGTTAACGTATTTCATGGTTTAGAAATTGTAATTGTCCTTCAGAAAGGACCTTGGCTGAACAAGAGTTGGTCTTCGTGTCGCCGACGAAGGTGTAAATATTGGAAGTCAGTTTTATTTTTAGAACAAAAGGAGAGCTGGAACGTGTCAAATGCGTGGGAGTTAGTCGGGAGAATATATTTTCAATAACGTGATAATGCTAATAATGACCGAAAATGTAAAATTTAACACACTATTTATTTATTATTTTGTATCAGTGGATACTTTTAGGTATGTATCGAATGTCTTATACAATTTAGGTTTGTTTTTATGTTGACAATTTATCATTAGATGCACAGTAAAATATCTTTCGGAAGCAAACAATCTATTTTAAAGTATTTACACCGCTTATAAAGGTTTTGTTATTTAACCTATTCCATTGCGAGATCATGTAATGTTTATTTTTAAATCATTGTGAACGTTTTCAACGATTCGGAATAAACAATTAAGACCATTGTGTAAGAATGATTTCCGTATATTTAACAAACTTAGTGTTATCTAACGTGGGCTACCGAATTTTAATCAGAATTTTAAATTTTCAATAGTTGTAATTATTTAGATTTTTCTTAGATTAGGATAATATGAAGTAAATAATACTTATTTATGTAAATATGTAAAGATTTCATTATATGTTACCTGAGAAGAACCGATATTAAACAAGCTATTAAAAATGTGTGGTTAAATTAAAAATAAATGAGGTAAACTAATAAAGACCTTGTATAAAGTTCAAAATATTTTGTTTATAGTACTAATTAATTAGTTTAAGGCTTACTTGAATAATCAAAAAATAACTTTTAAACCGGAAGATTAATGTTCGATTCGCATTTGGATCATTATTTCATAAAAAATATGTCGGTTTTGAAGGTACTTAATATTCGATTCGCTCTACGAGTTTGTTAGTGTAATTTATTTATACTTTGACATATACAGAGTGGACCAAAAGTCGGGAAACGGCCAATTATCTCGTAAATTGTAGTCCGAATTTTACAAAATTTGGGATAAGCCTATTTTGGGATACGGAGATTCCAGATTGACATTTGCAATATTGCTAGATTTGCCGTTTCTCTGATATTATTAGTCACTTTGGTTTTTTAAATACATCACCTTCTAGATTCAGTCATTTTTGGAATCTTCTCTTCAATACGAGTTTTCACCCATATGTAACATTTATGAGTTTATGTAGTCTAGAATAGCTTAAATAAATAAAACAAAAGTCTGGCAACGCCCAATTGTCTCAATAAATTTTTTAATACAAACTCTTTTCAACTACATTAAAACGTAACAATCTAAATATTACAACATTTTTTAAATAATGATTACTTAACCAAGTGTTCAAAATCTGCACCATTTGTGAGTTGACCGTACCCGAATCGATGGTAGAATGCGTGTATCACATTTCTCCATGATTGTCTAGAAATTAATCGAGATTCATCTATAATTCGTTCTAGACTACATAAAATCATAAGTGTTACATATGGATGAACTTGTATTGAAGAGAAGATTACAAAAATGACTGAATATACAGGGTGATGTATTTAAAAGTGACTAATAATATCGGAGAAATAGACTTATCCCAAATTTTGTAGAATTCGGACTAGCAATTTACTAGATAAATGGCCGTTTTCTGACTTGGTCCACTCTGTATAAATATACTCTGCCCAAAATAAAAAAGGAGCTACTTGTAAAATTTTTCTAGTTTTTAATTAAACATCATATTTTTTTTTAATATTATATAAAATTTTGAAAATTTAATGATGTTAAACAAAAATATTTTCGTCATTCAATAAAATTTTGTAACACTGCCAGTTTATTAAAGTATTAACAACAGTGCAAAATCCCAATAACTTCCACTTTACAACTAAAAATAAAACAAACATATCACTATCTCACTTTTTCATTAACTTATCATTATCTTAGATCACTAATACCTGCAATTTTATTTTAAGACATCCCTAATAAAGTTACGATTGTTATCTGAATCTTCGATTGGAGTTCCTTCATCACTAATCGCATACATGTTCAATTCATTCTATCATCAACCTCGAATCAAGGAACATCTCGCTAAAGATTCGATCATAAGACTCGCATTTAAAAGACTTTATCAATATGTATCAAAGATATATTTTTGTTACTAATATTAAAATTGCAACAAAACATTTTTCATGCGTTCTTTAAAAATGTAATATAGTCTCGTAGAGAATTATTGATTTATGGAACTTTTGAACTTATTTGTGGAATAAAATATCTGGATTAGACGTCCTGAATTTATTTGGACTCTCTCTAAGAGCTAAAAATTCTTTAACAAACCAGCGTCATCAAATAGTTCACCTTATCAAACGATAAGAGTTTATAATCCATTAAGCCCTTTCCCAAATGTGCTCGATGGGATTTAATTCAAGACTTCTGGATAAGTTTGTCTTCTAATAATTTAATAAATTTTATATCTCATTCAGGCTTCATTTAATGCAACACCACAAACTATTATTGATTGTTAGTTTTTCTGAAATTCCCATTTTCTTTAAGCTGACATGAGATCTTTTCCGTTTATGGAGTCGAATGCCTGCTGAAATTCAATGAATAACATTTCTAGCTATATTTTATGTACGTATTCCTTTTCCATTATCTATTTAATTGTATGGGTATGGCATATACTGTAGATTACTGTCCAATTATTTCTTTTGTTGTTTTCGCTAGTCTTTTGTGTAACAATAATGTAAGTATTGAGGCGTGTTATCTATTTGTTCCATCCGTATTTTTTTTATTAAAAATTATAGCTTTCAGTTCTTCTCTCCCATATTTCAGAAATTCGAAATGAATTTCTTCATTTGAAGACATTTTACCATTACGATTTTGTTCTTTTATTTTTTTATTGGTCCTTTACTCGTTGGTTCGTCATTATTTTCATTTATATTTTCTTCTAATTCTCTTTCTATGATTATTTCCCTGTCTATTATTGGCTCTATTAGTAATTTCCTGAAGTATTAGTTCATACTTTTTTATATTGTCTATGTTTTATTATTATCGTTCTTTCTTTGTTCGTTAAGCCACTTGTTTTCCTTTTGCATACTTTTATTCTGATGCTTGATTTTTTTGAAAAAACATTTTCTATATCTGTTTCTTCTATCTTTTTCAATATCTTTAATTATGTTATCTACCCATTCACTTTTTTTCTTATTACTTTCTTAGCACTTTTTCTTAGAATTTTATATTCTTTGTCTTCTTTTTTGTTAGTTCTGTTCCAATTGAATCTGATTATTTTCCTGGGCGTTATTTTATTACATTTTTCATTATACTACTCATTTTTTCTTTTACTTCCCATTACTCTCACATATTCCTTTGCAGCTCTGTTTATTCTTTCTTTAATATCGTTCCAGTCATTTTTAATAATTGTCCCGACAATTTGAATTTTTTTGAGGTAAATTCTAAATCTTCATCTAAGCACACCATCATCCATCGATAATTTTTAAAATGTAAAAATTCAAAAAAACCGAATAAATATGTGATTCCAGAAGTATCATTTTTTGTTTTTTCATCGACCAGATGACATTTATAAAAGTTAAATGCGCCTAATGGGTGGACACAAATTTCTCAATTTCTCTTTAACGCAGCGAAGAAATTATACTAAATTAAGTTAGTAACTCCTTTTTTGTTTTGATCAGTTTATAAATTTTAATGCCAAAGATAATTTTTCCTCAAAAAAAGGTCACTTTTGTTTGGAAATTTAAACATTAATATTTTGATGTTGCGTTTCGTGTACTTAACTCATGAAAACCAATCTAAAATTTTTTAGATTATCGATCTCTATCGAATAAATTTGCATATTGAAATAACAATGTTTGAGATTTGTGATATATAATGCTGTTATTTAGTTATATCTGATTTCTAGGTCTTCAGGTAATTTTATTTATTAGTAAACCTTGGTTTTAGTCATAATTAAGAGTAAGGTGAAAGGTGTTTTTATATAAATAGTTTAAATTGATACTAAAATAATAAAATTTGGCACGACCTTCTTGCTCAGGTTATTTATAGGAAGAGTATAGGACAATAATAATTTATATAAGTTAGGTCAACGTCTACATTATTTATATTCTTGCAATGCATGCATTAATGGGCGTATTTCATTTTTGTTGCAGTTAAAGTATACGAACAGGTTTTCTAAAATTACTTTCGCGTGCTAATGAAATCACTGAAATGTGTTGTAAGGTTTAAAGTTTCAAAAATAAACGGACATGGAAACTATATATTTAAAAAAAAATGGCAACATCTTGGTTCTTTTTATATGTAATAATAATTTTGAAAGTTTTCCTTCTATGCAGAAAAAATTGGAGGTATAATGGAAATAGTTGTGCAAAATAAGTTTGAAATGAATCAAATGGAAAATGCAATAAAAGAAGATATAAATAGGAACAAGAAACATATGATTTAAAAAACTAATTTGAAGAAATGGATAAAAGAAATATAATTATAGACAAGAAATTGAGATCATAAATGCAACGTCAGACCATATATAAAGAAATAAAAATAATAGGAAGAGCTATGATCAGTATAGTAAAAATATAAAGTTATCATAAAAAAGTATGAGTAAAACAGTATAGTTGAATGTAAATTGAGAATAGGAAAATTTAAAAACTAAAAAGAAATTACAAAAAAAAACATAAGGCTATTACAAGAAAAATGATAATAATTTAAAAACTATAGAAGAACTTAAATGAAGCTTCCGAATACAAAAGAAATAATTAATATGGAAACAAATGTGATAAATGTATATGTAAAGAAGGTAAAAAATTATATTTGGACATGATAATGAATTTGAAAAGTACTAGAACGAAAATAATGACATATAATGGGAACAAATAATTAAATTCAATGATATTAACAAGAAACATCATTACCAACATTTTTGTAAAGTTATTTCTAGGAAAATTTCTCAATTTTTAATAAAAGATAAATTGTATTTATGGAATAAAAAAAATGTATCAGCCAAGATATTTTCTTTGTGTTGCTTGTACGTAATTTTACCAAACGCATTTTTGTATTTACCTTATTTCATTAATTCATTAATTTGTTTTAATATTGAACGTGTATATTAAAAAAGTTCGAAAATAATGTTTTTAGCATCATTTGAAAATTAAATTTTGGATTTGTTGTGAGATTATAATTATTAATTTTATTTAAATGTAAAATTTATTTGTGTTATTTATAAAGAGGCTTCAAAATACTCCATTGTTTTTAGAAAAATTAGGACAATGTCAGGCATTACTCGAAAGGTGCTTCCTTTGAAAATGACATTATTTATTTAATTTTTGTATTTTTTTAAGAAACTCAATTTTTCAACTATTAAAAAATAAAAAAAAAATAGAAAATATTAAAACATAACTTGTCAAAAACTTTTTATTTTTATAATGCATTTGCTGATTTCAGCGAACTCTGTATAATAAATAATAATATTAATAACCTTTGATAATTCTTATCGTTGAAAGTAAAGTATTATGTGTTTTCATGGTTTTCATCTTGAAAGAAGAATGGAATAAATATTTAGTATATGGAATTAGGTAATTACTAATTACGTTACTAAAATATAATCCGTGAATGTAGGAGAAAATATTATTAAATGAATAATGAAATTAAAATACTTTCAAAAAACATCTATATATAATAAATATGAAATAAAAAGAAAAGTATTGTAAAGAGTTTTCCTATTTTTTTATGTAAAATAAAGGAATCAAAGGTTGAAAAATATTTTTCTGCTAATTCAATCAAAAATTTTTTTATAAACAATTTTATCAATGCTAGTAATACTAATAAATTGTACACTTTTCAAAGAAAGTTTTGATTTCGCTATTTCTACTAGTAATCTGTGTTTTACGATTCTATAGATTGTGAATATACTCGTATATATTTGTCTATAGGAATAGATTAGTAAATCATTTTTGTAAAATTGATAATTTGCAATTTTTTGGTCACCTCTGGGTCATATCTAATTATAACTAATCTGCCAGGTTCTATAGCACAAATAAATATATCATTGATTTTTTTTAAATATCATTCTTTGAGCTATAATATAATATAATTAGGTAATCAGACATTTTAATTTTAACATGGATCATATTTTTCTAAGTTTGTCGGGAATAAATTTATATTAAACTTTGACCCTATTTTATTCGATAATTTAATTATTGATCTGTAACATTTTTCAACCTTCACAAACAACTCAATATTTAAAAAATAAATTCGTGCCTTAATACTGCCATCTGATCCCACATCCCTTATCTGTACCACGCGCCTCGGGGAGCCTGTTTTTCCTAACGTTACATGCTCTAAGTGAAACTCTTGAGGTTGTTTGTCTCTCCTCAAAGTATTTTCCAAATACTGAACATCTACATCGGTCAAAGCAGCAGATTCTCGATGTTGACGTTGGTCATCTCCGGCACCACCACTCCACACCTTCTCAAAAAAACTGACCCTTTCTCTGAGTTTTTGACTCGCAGGGCTGAAAGGCCGATCGGGTGGTTTGTCCGGGCCCTTATCCGGCTCTTCCCTGGATTTGCTCATGTTGTCATTACCCAATACCGTAAAAAAATTCGATTACCGGCCTTGACATACCGTCTACTGCGTATTTTTTTCGTTATAGTATATTCGTCTTTCGCGGTATCGCTCGATACTGATTGAGAGCAAGTGGTTGGATAACGAGCATGTAGGCCATGTTAGGAATGGCGCTCGGTGTTGCTACATTGTGTAACGTTACACCGGCTTCAGGGATTTCCTTTCATAATAGTAGTAATATTACAAATAGATAGATACCAGAAATAAGAGAACCAACCCCGTTCGGAAGAAACTAGATTAGAAAACAAAAGTGATGAGAGAGGATGATGGAGACGAAAAAGATGAAAGCAGAGAAGAAAAATATAATAGAAATAGCAACGATAGAACTGGTCTAATAAAAGACAAAATTAAATTGGAAGATAAAATGGAAATGCTTGTGTAAAATAAAAATGAAATGAACAAAATGGAAAATGAAATTAGACAATGTATCGATAATAATAATATTTCAGAGCTGTTTTTAAATATGTTTCGCTAAATTGCATTTTCAAAGAGTGACAGAAGATTGAAAGATTTCTTAAAAGCGTACCATAAACATTTTAGCCAATTATTATGGAGCAATATGTGCAATAATATACTTCTGTTCCTAAAAAAAATGGTTAATATTATATAGGTATTTAGTCCAAAAGGTAATCTAAAATAATTGAACTTCCCTGGTTTAATTGTACATTCAATACTGTATACTGAGATCATTTTAGATATTTCTTGATTTCAAATTCCTCCAAAAACTCAAGTCCTTCTTTTTTTTCTCTCTCTCAAATTCTTTCTATCCCTTGTCCTTTCCTTGATCTCTTCCCTTTTTTTGCATCTATTTTAATCTTTTTTATCTATGTTTTTCTCGGCCTTCTTCTGTAATTTTTTTTCTCATAAATTCTTTTAGGTATTCTATTGTTAGACATACAGTTATGTCCAAAAAAAATTGAAGTTAAATTCTGATACCAATGTATTTGTAGATAAGTTTGAAATAGAAAATCAGTATAACGAATTAAGGAAGGTGGAAATTTTAAATTTTTTTTGGTAAATCTACCTATTAGTTAAAGTCAATATTGAAGAAACTGAATATGAAAAATTAGAATCTGTTGGTAAATTCTTTTAAATCGACATTTGGATTTAAAAATTGGGTTATAGTTGAACGTGTTTATTTCTGGAACTAATTCTAATTAAATATGCTTTAAGGTTTAAAGAAAACGCTGTAATAAATATGAATGAAGAGAAAGATGGTGAAAGTTAAGGTAACTTGTAAAAACATGTAATATTTTATTCCATAAATTGATTATTTATAGCGATCAAATTGATGTATTGTAGCAACAGAAATTAAATACTATACTTTTGAATATATTAAAAAGCAATAAATTCCTTTTAAGTATTTGATGGAAATGAAGTAAAATAAAACCAGAACTCTTTTGAAATTTTGTTACATGCATGTTGCACGATAATTTTTCCATTTTATTATTATTAAATATGATTAAGAATTGATTCATAATAATAAAATACAAACCAATAAAATAAAAGAAGTCTAGTACTTGTGAAGAATGTGGAACCATTAACTTAAGTGTTAAATGAAGAAGTATCACTAAAAATAATACTAATATCGCTTAAGGTTCTATTAATAAATATCACACTGGCTTAAAATAAGTTTATAATTATATTTCACATCCGACAAACTGGCTAATTAAGCATTGTTAATTTGTTTACTCAAATATATCGGTAAAGCTAATTGAACGACTTATGGAAAAATTTAAATCCAATATTTCCTTATCTTTTGACCGAGTTAAAATGTAAAGTTTTACATAATTCATCTTTGTTTCTTTTTATTAAAACTAATTTCCTAATGTCTAAATCCTAAGAGATGCTCAAATAAATTGGTTCTACTATTAATAATAATTAATATATACAGGGTGGTTCATTTATAATTATCTATATATTGTAACTGAGAAATCTTTGTTCTAAAATATGACGTTTTAATCTGAAATAGGAAAATATTCCTCCTAAGAGGAACACAGGGTGTTTTATTTACAAATATTAAAATATTTTTTGCTCACTGTTACGGTACCTTCCGGTATTTTTTGTTTATATTTGGAAAAAAATTACAAAATTATTGTAGAAGAACCTTAAAAAAACATGATTTTTTTGTGGTCGTTTTCTATGAGTACACTGTGGATTTTTGGGACTCCAGAATCGTGAATTTTGTTCATTATGTCACTCCCGTTTAAATAAAATTTGTAGTCAATAGTTAAACAAATTTTTTAGATGGCGCTCAAATTAGTTATGGTATAAGGATTGTCAATAAAAAGCAGCATCACATTTTGTTCAACATTTTCTAAAGTTATTATGTTTCAAGGAAAATCCTTTGTACTTTCAGTTTATTCAAATTTGCTATCAATTGCATATTATGAATTCAGTTTTGTTCTTCGTTTTTCACAAAAATTTGAAATATAGATTCGAAATCAAATCATTAAACGCTAAGAGCTAACAGAAAAGTTGTTTGTATTAAATATTAGTATAAATAATTAATTTTCTATTTTCTATATAACGAAAAAGTCATTTATATTAAATATTTACATAAGTAATAATTAATTTCCTACTCTTCGTAATGAATTAAACATTAATTAAATCACACCACTAAAAGCTCAAAAAATTCATAATAAATAAACTTAGAAAGACCGAATAATATTAACTTTTTAATGTATTAAAATTTGTTAAAGAAAATGTGTAAGTTGAAGTGTTAAACCCTCGAATTTCTTTTTAGATGGACTAACAATGTTTCTTTCAGGATACTGTGTATATTCCAATTTAGCAAAAAAAATATGGCAGTACCATTAAACTTAAAAAGATATTTTTTATTATTTTGACTTTAACAAGAATTAATAGTATTGGAAATATGACAGCTTAAAAAACGAGAAATAGAAGAGCAAGAACAAAAATTTAGGACAAGAAATAATGTCACAAAAAATCCAAAAACAACAATTAGAGAAGAATTAAAAAATGAACTGGAAACTGAAGAAAATATTGAAGATGCTGTACAGGAGCATGAAGAATACATAAATAAAACAAGAACAAAAATTAGAGCAAGAAATAATCTCACAAGATTACAAAAATCTACAATTAGAAGAAAAGTTGAAAAAGGAACGAGAAATTGAAGAAAATGAAGTAGAAAGCTACAAAGACAGACATTACAACAAATAATACCGATGCAATATCAGGTAATTCATAAGCTTCAAGAGCCAACAAAAAAAAAGGAAAAAAAGAAACTGGGGAGGTCGATGAACACAAGCAAGAGAGTAAAATCTTAAAGACAAGTTTAATAGTATCAAAAACGTTGATCTATTAAACAAATATATAGATCCGCAATATGTGTGATTTCAGAAAAAGTATATTATTAAAAAAATCCGAAAATAGTACGACGTTTTCAAGAACCCATTCACCCGTTTAATATGTTTCCAAGGAGAAAAGACGAGATTAGGTAAGTGAAAAGATTTACAAAAATTGGTCATATTCGGATTTCTGAAGAAGATTTATAATTGAATATGACGTATAGATGTAAATATTGGATATTTACGTGGAGTATAGTATTAAATTAATAAACGTTAGTTTTGAAACTGTTTCATTGATTGAAATGGGCGATGGGTGCAATTTGAGAATAGAAATACTATAACTGGTCCAAGATTTCAGCAGTTACGTCAAAACAAAGGTTGCAGTTAATAACATTTTGTATATATTACAAAATACTTCTCTTTTTTTTTGTTTATTCTAAATCCGAATTAAAGTCATTTAGCTAAAATTAAAATCTTGTAAGATTTTTTTAAAATCTATTTACAATGTTCTATAGCAGGAATAACTTTTTTGTATCTTTTAGGAAAATTTGACAACACTGTACGGATTTCCTCATGACCAGAATCGCGCATTTATTTGAAGTCTGCCGCGTCGTTCTTTGTATTTATTTATTACGCAACTCGTGCCACAATTCGTCGCTTCAAGGACCGGTGATCTCTGTCTATCGTGTTTTGGCAAACAGCTGGTTTCACCTTCTGTTACCGGTAAATTAATGATTCCTCCAAAAAGTAAAAGTAATACTAATAATAACGATAACAACGAATATTTTGCTATAAAATTTCAATATAATAAAATATAAGTTAAAGTTACAAGATCATCAAAAAGCCTAATTCTCTGTGGGTAAAGTTAGGGTGTATCGATACTGCCTGTATTACACAAATATTTAAATTATCAAATAGATTGTTTCTACTCTCCTAAATCTTAAAATTTCACGATATTCTATACTAAACCTTTACGTCAATTGTTACCTAACTGTAATTTGGCAGTTTTTTTTGAGTGCTGCCCTGAGGGGTTAAACAGGAATAGCAATATTAATTCCCTAAAAAAATTTCCCAGTTTTATCTAAAGTTCATATTAAATAAAAATATTTTCACTTATTAGCTCGCTCTAGACTTTGATTTAATTTAAGAAGAAAGTTACAAGTGAATATCTAAATGTCATATAAATACAAGATAATATGTGTTGTAACATTGAATCTGGGGCTCTTAGGATAGTAGTACTATGAAAAAAAAGTTAAGTTTTTTTAAGAATATCTCACCGTTTTTACCACATTTGCAACACATGACGAAGTGCATGAAAATGAAGTAAATAATGTCATAGATAGTCCATATCAATTTGACCTTCTTTCTCAATAGTAAAAGAAAAGCTTCTTACATAACCAAAAAGCCGCAGGTTGCATGGAAGAGAAGAAAATGTGTGATTCAGCATTTTAGACATACAACAAACATTTAACAAAGTCTAACTAGGAATCCTATATAAGATAAATAAGAAATTTCCAAGTCAAATTTATCTTCTGCTGAAATTATACCTAAACCAAATCAAGCTAAACAACGTAAAATTTAACTAATAAATTTAATGTACCATAAGGCAGCGTTTATGTACACCGCTGATGTACCAGAAACAAATATTACAATTATCGCTATATTTGCAAATGTATATGAAAAAAAAAATGATGATAAATTCTCCCAGATTACAATAACAACTGTCTAAATCTAATCAAAGTAGAAGTCAAGTAGACAGGGCTTCATCAAGAAGAAAGACATAGATGGAAAACTCGCATCATTGCTAAAAAGAAACAGTTCAATATTAAAAACCAAACTAATGAACTGTTTAATTGAGACACTTTCCCAGTTTTCTCTGCAAAGTAAACTGTTATTATACAAAACAATACTTAAGCAAATTGTGATTTATGGAATTGTGGGTATGTGCCAAACCATCTAACAGCAAGATTTTACAAACATATCAGGAATCTATCCAACCAGCAAGTAGAAAAAAAAAGTTAAAGAAAAACTGGCCAGAGGATCCTGTTATATAAAAGTGGTAAATTGTAGCCGGACAATTTCCCCGTTGTCATCTTCATTCAACACATTTACTCATTATTTTTGTTTTTATTTTGAATCAATACAACATTATTTGGATTTATTGCAAGAACAGTTTAAAAAATAGCGAATCAATGTAAATGAAGAAAAATTACCCCCGATTATATAACAAAACTCCGTATTACAACCAACAACTCCCAGTACTAATTAAATCAGCACTCAAGTACCTAGTGCATCATCAAATTGAAACTAGAAGATTCACATCACTGTAAAAAAGCAACAGTTAAATATTAAATCCAGACAAATAGATTGGTTGATTGGAACACATTCTAAGCTCTCTCTGGAGAATACATTTTACTGTAAAGCCGTACTTAAGCTAAAATAGATTTACGGCGTGGAATTTTGAGTTTGTGCTAAACCTTCTAACATCAAGATCTTGGAAACTTATCAGTCAAATGGTTCATGGTACATCGCGAACTGGACCATCCACGAAGATTTGGACATTCCATTTATTACAGAGGTAACTTCATGACAAGTTAGAAAATATAAAAATCGCATAAGAAAACACTAAAATCAACTCAAGACAGCTTCACTTAACACGTCTATTTCTTACTGTTTGTTTTCGTTTTGTTGCGTTAACGAATAGATTGGAATATTTTGCATAAAAAATATTTTATGTATAGTTTTTTACCTAATGAGGTTATTAATTTTAACGAAAATCGGAGCCGGATTATAAACATTTTGTACTTTGTGTTAATTATGCTTCATCCTGTGAGGTAAACTATTCGAAATATTTAGATTCGAATTCAAAAAATCTACATGTATGCCCAAATTATATAGCTAACATTTATTCGATATAAGAGGAAGTAATAAATACATACACGATAATCAGGAGTTCGTTGCTTTAAGAGATACATAGATAGAAATTATGAAAAAAGTTAAACAATTCATTTTAAAATTATTTTGAAGTATATTTAATATATCGTAAGCAGTTGTGAAAATCCAAATTCAAACACATGAAAAAATGTCAAAACAACTAACACTTTGCAACAACCACTGCAGCAAGAAATGATTACCATTTTCAGCGACAGATGCAAACTGCTTTTTCTAAATGGACATAAAAAATAATAATGATACATTAAAAAGGGGAGGACCAGTCCGGTGGCCAACTAGATCACCAGATCTAAGTAATGTTGAGACTTTTTCTGTGGGATGTATGAAAAATAACGTAGTATAACTATAAATATAATTCAAGATGTTTAACAAAGCATCAATATCGAAAATCGAAAACGTTAGTAGATTTTTTTAAAACCGGTTACAATTCTGTTTGCATGTATTGAAAAGTGGGTACATTTGAGCAGATTTTATAAATATTTTACTAATTTTTGCAAATTCATGTATAAATTGTTGCTGGACAATTTTTCCCTTAAGATATCTTCACTCAACACATTTGCCCATTATTCTTTGTTTTTATTTTGTTGTGTTAACGAATAAATTGTAAATATTTGCATAAAATAAAAAATCAAATTCATTTGGCCAAGATACCGACATTTTCAAATGTCTGTTTCGGAAAGAAAAATAAAATAATACAATTTTAGTATGGTAATCGTTTAAGCGGCCATTAAGTAATCAGGGCCCCAAAATAAATAAATAAATAAATATTTGTCAACTACGTGACTAAATACCGCTAAATACCACGCGTGTTTTTTTCCCTCTTCAGGAAACAAACTTCCCCACAAATAGTAAAGAAAGTAACATTTTACTCCCTTAGTAAATAAAATATTTTTAAGTAGAATATAACTTCAGCTGTAATTATTGAAATCTTTTGACTAAATTTTGAAATTTAACTTTTTTTCTTGGTAAATAATTATAAAAGACTCAAGGTTATAAGAGACACATAAATGGCAAGCAAATACATTTCAGTAAGTTTTTATGATAATTTTATTTACGTAGAAATCCAGAACTTAATGACATTGCAACATAAGTTAAAAATAAATATGAATTCATACATATATGTGCAAATTTGAAAAGTCAATAAGAAAATGTTGATTTTATTAATGTGATAAACATTTATTACCTAAAATAAAATGGTATCGAATTTACATTTTTAATAGATTCATAGTCATTAGATACACTTAATTGATAAAATTGGACCAAGTGAAATCATAATTTTTGCAATTACTAATTATTTGTTTTTTCTAATAAAAATAAAGGCAGATTTCAATATTCTTTTCCTTCTTTTAAGATATAATAAAATGTAAAAAATTTGAAGTATATATTTTAAAACAAAGTATTAAGCATTAATTTCATATTAAGCAAATCTTTATTTCTTCTATTTTGACTCCCAATTTTCTTTGGTTTAGTAAAAAGAACACCCTGTATTTTATATTGTAGATTCACAGTATAACTTTTTATTAATGTAAAACATTCATGTATAACTAGAGATTATTTTAAATTATGTATTCTAAGTCGTTCTACCACTCTTGTGCATAACAAAGTTATCTGTATTCAGGATATTCAGGATATTCAGGATTATATTGTCTTTCGTCCTCTATTCTATCACCCTCAATACAAAACAACGCTTTTTAAAAATTCAGCAGCTTTATTTTAATTTTGACCACAAAATCGTGCTTCACACACCAACACGCACCTCACAGAAAAAGTTTCAACGTTGCTTAGATCTGGTGATCTAGCTGGCCACCGAACTGGTCCTCCCCTTTTTAATTTATCATTATTATTTTTTATGTCCATTTAGAAAAAGCAGTTGGAATCAATTCTTGATGCAATGGATGTATTTTGTTAGTTATCTTGAAATTTTTTCATTTATTTGTATTTAAACTTTCTACAACTGCTTACGATACATTAAGTATACATCAAAAACATTTTAAAATAAAGAGCTTAACTTTTTCCATATTTTCTATAAAAAAGAGATATAAAGTACCTCTCAAGACAACGAACGCTGCATTATCAAGTATTTTTACAATTAAATAATTGTATAAAGTTTTAATTGTATGTGTAGGTTTATTGGTTGGCTCGATTCAGGGAGATTAAAGTGATTTATTACTTTCACTAATTTCGAAATAAACTGTAGCATTATAATTTGGGTAAGTATAAACGTACATATACATTTCTTAAATTTAAATCTAAATATTTAAAATTGTGTTACCGTACAGGATGATGCAATCTTCAATTTACACATAGTATAAAATATTTATAGCCCGATTCTGATTTTCAACGCTGTGGATGTATGTCACCTTCTTTATATAGCTTTGCCGCAAAAATTAATAACCTCATTATGTAAAACTATTCATAAAATATTTTTTATGCAAAATATTCCAATCTATTCGTTAACACAACAAAACGAAAACAAACAGTAAGAAATAGACGTGTTAAGTGAAGCTGTCTTGAGTTGATTTTAGTGTTTTCTTATGCGATTTTTATATTTTCTAACTTGTCATGAAGTTACCTCTGTAATAAATGGAATGTCCAAATCTTCGTGGATGGTCCAGTTCGCGATGTACCATGAACCATTTGACTGATAAGTTTCCAAGATCTTGATGTTAGAAGGTTTAGCACAAACTCAAAATTCCACGCCGTAAATCTATTTTAGCTTAAGTACGGCTTTACAGTAAAATGTATTCTCCAGAGAGAGCTTAGAATGTGTTCCAATCAACCAATCTATTTGTCTGGATTTAATATTTAACTGTTGCTTTTTTACAGTGATGTGAATCTTCTAGTTTCAATTTGATGATGCACTAGGTACTTGAGTGCTGATTTAATTAGTACTGGGAGTTGTTGGTTGTAATACGGAGTTTTGTTATATAATCGGGGGTAATTTTTCTTCATTTACATTGATTCGCTATTTTTTAAACTGTTCTTGCAATAAATCCAAATAATGTTGTATTGATTCAAAATAAAAACAAAAATAATGAGTAAATGTGTTGAATGAAGATGACAACGGGGAAATTGTCCGGCTACAATTTACCACTTTTATATAACAGGATCCTCTGGCCAGTTTTTCTTTAACTTTTTTTTTCTACTTGCTGGTTGGATAGATTCCTGATATGTTTGTAAAATCTTGCTGTTAGATGGTTTGGCACATACCCACAATTCCATAAATCACAATTTGCTTAAGTATTGTTTTGTACAATAAAAGTTTACTTTGCAGAGAGAACTGGGAACGTGTCTCAATTAACCAGTTCATTAGTTTGGTTTTTAATATTGAACTGTTTCTTTTTAGCAATGATGCGAGTTTTCCATCTATGTCTTTCTTCTTGATGAAGCCCTGCCTACTTGACTTCTACTTTGATTAGATTTAGACAGTTGTTATTGTAATCTGGGAGAATTTATCATCATTTTTTTTTTCATATACATTTACAAATATAGCGATAATTGTAATATTTGTTTCTGGTACATCAGCGGTGTACATAAACGCTGCCTTATGGTACATTAAATTTATTAGTTAAATTTTACGTTGTTTAGCTTGATTTGGTTTAGGTATAATTTCAGCAGAAGATAAATTTGACTTGGAAATTTCTTATTTATCTTATATAGGATTCCTAGTTAGACTTTGTTAAATGTTTGTTGTATGTCTAAAATGCTGAATCACACATTTTCTTCTCTTCCATGCAACCTGCGGCTTTTTGGTTATGTAAGAAGCTTTTCTTCTACTATTGAGAAGGAAGGTCAAATTGATATGGACTATCTATGACATTATTTACTTCATTTTCATGCACTTCGTCATGTGTTGCAAATGTGGTAAAAACGGTAAGATATTGGTTGGTTGTAATATAAAGTTTTGTTATATAATCAGGGGTAGTTTTTTCATTTTGTTCAATCATCTGCAATTGTACCATTTGTTTCTGGTATAGACAAACGGCCCTAGAACGCTGTCTTGTGGTACTCCTGATTTTATTAATTAAATTATGCGTCGTTTACCTTGATTTGGAAGTATTGTGATAATATCTGAAAGTTGCCGATGAATATAAAATATGACGGTTTGGTGTTTTGACTATCGTCCAGTATATCGATAACGAACTATTACTATTGGAAGCAGTTATTTAAAAATAGGAACACGGTCATTTTCAGCTGTTCTCAATAATTAAAAGTTGTATGTAAAACAAATTAGTGTTCAGCTATATTGGATGTTGCATTAAATTATTATTCATTCTATTTTTAACATGTGTGTACATTTTATGGCCATTTCCTTTTCTATTTTTAATGAAGATATTTTAATACAGATAGTAGCAACATTTTTCTAATTACCGATTTATTCAGCTACAATATATATGTACGTTTCCCACTATTTTTTTGCATCCCGTTCTTTTTAAATACGAAATCCGTCTCCATATATTTCACAAAAATACAAATAACTGAATTATCTATAAAATTAATTTATGATAACCAGATAATATAATACAGATAACACTTAAATATGATAAGCAAGTAATCTTATATCGAGCACGAGATTTTGTGTTCGTATAGTGAATTAATAATTATAGACATTGTTATTCTTAGAAGAAAAAAAAAATACGGGTGCTTGGTATGATGGCAGAAGAAAGTGATTTACTTAATGATTTCGAAACGTTTAAGGAGAACTTCAGCCAGGCAATCCGAGAGGAAAATTTTGAGGTAAGTATTTATATAAGTATATCAAACGATCTATTTTATGAGATATTTATCAGATTATTTATGGTCTAAGTGGTAACATTCTCTGTTATTACTTGAACTTAAATTACATTTATAAATTTACACACTTTAATTTTGGCTTCTCTTTGGTTTTATTTTAAAGCGCTAATAATTAACATTTGCATTTGTTCGGTTTATCTTAATTTTGAATTTAATAATAATAATAATAATAAGAATAATACAAAACTATACATATCTATAGGAATTAGAATTTTCATTTATAGGGTTGTTATTCCTTTTTGGGTCGTTCGCCACTTTCTTCCATATTTTCCTAATTTTTATTTTATCTCTCCAATTATTTATTCCCATGTTTTTTATATACTGAATTACTTGGTTTTCACTTTGTAATGTTCTCTATAACTTCAGCGTCTGTCTTTCTGTTTATGCAACCATACCGTCCATCTAATTCTTTTTGATTTTAGTATTTTGTCTGTATCTTCTTCTGCTAATGTGCATTACTCTGTTCATCAATGTTATATATTGTTCATCGTCTTTTTTCTTTGGTCAAATATCCTTCTTATTATTTTCCTCTCAAATATCCCCAGTTTTCATCTTCTTGATTTGTAAGTTTCATACCATCAGCTGAGTTTTTTGTCTTATTGCTATTAATCTCTAGTCTCTGCTTTGCTTTTTCTCTTTATTTGTTCACTATTTCTTTCGAACTCCTTTTATCCCTCGCTGCTACTGCTATTTCGTCAGTATTGCTGTAACTGGAGCAAAATTTTGTATTATGCTTCGAATGTATCGCAGACAGTTCATCACCTTGTCTTAAACATTTTTTTATGTCTACTGTATTTATTATTCCTTCGTTTATTGTTATGACTGTCTTCGATTCTCCAAATTTCATTTTAACCATCCTAATTAACTTTTTAGGTGTTCCTAGTCTGTTTACATTTTTAATTATTGTATATAGTTCTTTTAAGGCTGTCGAATCTGTGTAACTTTTCAGCCGATTTAATATAAGTGATGTATAATATTAATATTTCCTATGTTGTATTTAATTCAGATATTATTTTGTAGTTGTAGGAATTGGTATTATAATTCCTAAATACTATTCTCCAGGTATTTCTCTTCTTGCCTTATTTTTCCTGTTAATTCATACATATTTTCTTTTAATTGTTGTTCTTCAATATTTATGATGCCATTGCAGATGTTATCAGAACTTGCAAGTTTCTCGTTCCTTAATACTTTTATAATATCATTAAATTCTACCATTTAAGATTCTTCTACTACTTTCACTTTTATGATGTTTTCAGTCTCTTCCTCTTCATATTCATCATTTTGTAATTTTTATCAATAATGACTTCTGCCTTCTGTTTTTTATTTGTTGGAAATTTTCATAATCATGTGTTCCGTTATTAATTGTTATTATTCGGTTTTAGAGTATATTCATTGACATTTTTGTTTAGTCTAATAATGAATTTATTTGAAATTCCCATTTTGTACGTTTCCTTTAACAGTTTATCAAACGCTTGCTTAAAATCCACAAACAGTATATGCAAAGTGAATAATACCCATCATTATGCTACGACCGAAATAATGTTTATTTCTGTTTTTTAATTGTATTCATTTTTAGGTGCAAATAGATATGACAAGAAAGCTCGGTATATTAGCCAAACATTTGGGCGAAGACATAACCCGAACTAAACTTCTGCCATTCATAAAAGAAAATATAGATTTTCACGATGAGATCCTGTTGAATCTGTCAGATCAACTGAAGTATTTCGTGCCCTTAGTTGGCGGTTACGAAAATTCCCAACCCGTCCTGGAGCTCTTGAAAAAGCTCTGCAACATCGACGAAACTGTGGTGAGGGAGAAAACAATCGAAGCGATAAAGATTATTGCGGAGAATTTAAACAGCGAACTTACAGAACAGCTGCTGGTGCCTGTTCTGGGAGCACTGGCAACAGAGGATTGGTTTACCAGTAAATGTTCGGCTGTTACTCTTTTCCCGGTATGACGAACATCGTTATTAAATGTAGTTATTAGCTTAAATAGTATATAGGGTTAAAATAAAAGAAAAAAGAGGCTGGTTCGATAAGGAAACCAAAATTAAACTGAAAAAAGTAGGATCAGAATAAGAGTACCAGAGAAGGGAACAGAAGAATTTGGAAACAGTAGCTAGAAGTAAGAGGAGGTGCAAGGTGCAAGAAAGGGTGGAAAAAGGCGAAAATCATTTTGTAACGTAGAAAATAAGAAATTTGCAGCAAAAAAATCAAAAATATTTCGGAGACCTATTGAGTACTAAAAATGTAATGAAAGATCAAATAATCGACAAAATGGAGAACAAAGAAAGACATTTTGGAGAGATGTATAACTTAGAAGGACAACGAAATGGAGTAAAGTTGTAGGAACCTTAACTGAGACACTAAAGTCAAAATATCTGTCTCTAGCACAACAAATGTAAGAATACAGGGTGATTCGTATAAGACTTTTATATTAAATTGTACCCCTGAGAAGTTATAGATCTTGAAAGTAGGGTTTCAAATTTCGAAGAAATCCATATCTTAGTTATACGTGAACTTAGAAAAACCAAATTTGGTACACTTTTTGAGAGTAACAAGAGCATTCATCCACAGTAAGTAGAGTTCAATTATAGCTTTCTAAAGGATTGATTCGGAATGATGCACCATTAAAATGCGCCTGGCAGAATTTTTTAACCGTTAGCGGATCTAAAGAGTTATTACTTGTTTTCATGTGGAATTTAATTCCAAAGCATTTCTAATTCTCGTTATTTCTTAACAAAAAACTGAATAACTAAAAATACTTATTGCACCTGCGTTATTTAAAATAATCGAGAAACAAAAGTTGGCTATGAAATTAAACATCAAACTTGACGATCAGGAAAAAAAATCATTTAATTTTAGCAAATGCTTGCTGAGTGTTTTGGAAATGGCCGGAAATTTTTCATTTCGCGAACAATTTGACCTGCTATTAGTGTTAGTTTTGTGTTAAAAATGCACTTAAATAAGAAACAATCGGCAGTTATTGGATAGAATAGAATTCAATTTTCGACCAAGAATAAGCCGTGATAATTTTGAACAATTTCTTTAACAATATTATCATTGCAAATTGAATGTTATTTCTGTTGTTTAAGTTGTCTGTTTTTCTAACAAATTATTATTATTTCAACCTTTTTTCTAATCGTCAAGTTTGACGTTTGATTTCATAGACAACTTTTGAAATTTCGACAATTTTAAATAACACACCTGCAATACGTGTTTTTAGTTATTCGAGTTTTTGTTGAAATCGACAGTTTTTAAAAAATTAGAAAAATTAAAAAAAATTCTGTTACGTTTTAATGATGTATCGACCCTTTAAAAGGCTACAATACAACTATACTTACTACAGATTAATGTCAATAGTACAATCACAACGTGTGCCAAATTGGATTCATCTAAGTTCAAGTAAAACTGAGATATTGATTTTTTTCGAAATTTGAAATCCCACTTTCAAGCCTATAACTTGGGGTACAACTTAATATTATATAAAAGTAAGTTGCGTAAAATCACCATATTTCAGGTTCTCATACGAATCACCCTGTGTATCGAACAGATATTCAATAATATTATACAATTGTGAAATATTTGTTTTGAGCAAAAAGGAGGAGAGAGCTTGATATTTGGGAAAAGATAATTTTAGGAGAAAGCAAAGTAAGCGGGGAGTAGTGGCTAAAAAGAAAAAACCACGAGGTAAAGGATATGTTCACAAATCCAATTATAATTTGATTTCTACGAGCAAAAAGAGCAACAGTATAAGGAGCGGATGTGAGACGAAAAACGTGCGAAAAGAACACTTTTTAAAGAAATAGGAGGTAAACGTAAAAGAAGACTAACTTCTCAGGAAAATTCATAAAAGAAAACAATAAGAGTCTAACCTTGTTATTTTAGACCTTCAAAACCTGTAGTCAAGTTTTATTTATATAGTTTTAATTAATTAGTTATTTTTATTTATTTTACATCTGCTTTTTGTTCTGTTATCGAAAAACTTTCAGTTTCGAAATAAAACCACGCTCATTATATATGTCTAATGGAAGAAACATAAAGCACATACATAGTATTAATATTTAGTTAAAGTTAAATAAAATTTTAGATCATTTATCCTAAAGTACAAGAAGAACGAAAAGATGAACTGAGACATAGTTTTCGTTTGTTGGCCCAAGACGACTCGCCCATAGTCAGAAAATCGGCAGCCATATGCCTTGTTGATTTAATTCCCATGATAGACAAAGAACATTTAAAAAACGAATTTATTTCTGTCTTCGATAACATTTCTCAGGACAATATGGTAAGTTTATTAAAACTTGGGATATTACTATATTTTCGACGTAGAAAATAAAATTTGTAATTTTCTTCTAGGATTCCGTTAAGGTTCACGCATTTAAAATTGCAATCTGTTTGTGTAAAAAATTTGCTGAAATCGAAATTGAGCAATTCATATTTCCGACTTTAGAAAATTTTGCAGGTAAGAGAAATCCAATTATTTCAACCATTTGTGTCTTATTTTATCCTACCGCCTAATACTAGTAAAAAAACTGCGTGAAAAAGAGTCTTAAGTAAATTATTTTTTCTTTTATAGATAACGAATCATGGAAAATTCGCCAAGTTTTAGCACTAAATATAGCAGAAATACAAGAAGTCATACCGTTTCCCAAACTTCGCGGTAGGATATTGGCGATGTTCCAAAAATTAATCAAAGATGATGAAGAAGAAGTCAGGATACTGGCAGTCAAACATTTAGTGAGATATTGTCAAAATCTAAAATGTTCCTACGAAAAATCTGCAACCGAAAATAATTTCGAAGCAGTTTTTCTTCAGAGTATAGTCCCACAAATCGCTCTGCTCGTAGTAGATTCTAGTATAGAAGTGAAACTAGAGCTAGCTAACAATATTTTAAGTATGAGTAAGGTTATAAGCAAAGAATCGTTTATGGAGCATATAATGCCAATGGCTGTTGGTATACTCGAAGAGGATAATTCGATATCCGTAAAGGCGGCTATTCTAGAAAATTTAAACGATCTACCAGAAGACGTAGACCTTGCAGAAACTTTGCCATCTATCAAAAACGTTTTACGAACTGTGATAGTCTATTCCCAATCTCACTGGCGTACAAGGAAAGGTTTGCTGCTCACTTTCGTAAAAATAGCAAAGCTTTCTACCGAGAAGTACTTTTTGGATAATTTAAAAATTTTCTACGCCAGTCTACTCGGCGATCCAGTTTTCGGTGTGCGAAGAACGGCGCCCATCATTTTGCCAGTTTTGGCCAAACGGTACGGCATTAATTGGACAGCAACACAAATTATCCCTTATTTCAAGATGTTCTTAAGAGATAGCAGATATTTATACAGATACGTACTGCTCTTCGGCATCAACGAACTTATCGAACCTTCCGTTATTGCCGAAACTCACATAAAATATTTGAACAGTTTAAGGTACAGCGAAGATACGAACACCACAAAAAGTCTGTTCGAGCTTCGGTGTATGCTGACAAAATTGACAAATAAGCTTAACGAAAATCCTTTTAAAGACGTTCTCTCTCTAAATAAAAGCATTGACGATTTTAAAACTGATAATATCGTATTGTACGCCGAAGATACCGTCCATTTTCTGAGGAAACTTTGCAATGCAGATATTTTTGCTTACGATACTGAAAAACCAAACGAATGGTACTTGACAGGACTAATATCTTTAATCTACAGAGATTTTTTAGACCTAATCCTCCAACTTTTCGATGATAAAATTGTCAATGTTCAAATCAGATCTATATTTACCTTAAACAAAATCAAAGTGTTTTCTGAAAATATAAGCAAGGAATTAGAGGAAGATTGGGTGGAAAAGAGATTAAAATTATTAACAGAAGAAGAATGTAATTTTATTAAAAATAAAGTAGATACCGAACTAAACGAAAAAATTGAAGAAAAAGGAGTTGATACCAAACCGATAGAGGACATTTTTACGGAGGAAAATAGTTTACATATGAGAAAAAGCAACAGCTCCGAAATACCTGAAATTAACATTGAATTTGCTGACAGTTCAATGGAATTTACCGAAGTGTATCCATCTGAATCGAATGTAGACGTAGCTCAGAAGGATACAAAATTCACTAACTTAGAAGACAATAAGTCAATAAGTGAAAATTCGGAAACATCTCTACTAAACGTCGAAAACACAGAAACTGACAATGATCAATCCACTTTAAATTTAGAAAAACCACAGGATACGTCGAATCGTGAAGAACTGAACAAAAACGAGGCTATTAATACAACATCAGAAGAAACTAACGACTGAATTGTAATATAATTTTTATTATGACCGGTGATTAACTTTATGACCAAAAAAAATTAATAATCTATTTATTATTTCATATTATGTACCTACTTAAATCTTAACTTTATTGATAAAAGTATATTTGTATTAAGAAATTTGTATTTTTAAATATATTATTGAGTATAAATTTTTATTTCTGTGTAACGGAATAGGACGAAAAAAACAAACATTACCGAAAACGGATTATTTGAAATATTCAAAACAATAAATTCTTATGCCCTTCATTGTTCTCTAACAAAACAATTAATTAATTTTAAACAGACTTGTTCATGATGAAATTCATGTAAAAATTCATCACTAAAAATTAATCATTGCCTAACAACAATTTTTAGAAACTAAACTATACATAAAGTGCTGCTTTTAGTAACAATTATTTTTAATTTACAATTTTATTTAGCAAAAACCTAAATGATGTTAAAAATTATTGAAAATAAGCTAACCGAAAAATTAACTTTAATCGAAAAATAAAAAAAAAATTCTTAAATCTAAATTAAAGAAAACTGCTTCCATTGCAATATTAAAATAATTTAAAAAATCTGTAATTAACATTCGTCACGTAAAGGTTACATACTAAAAAATTAGTTCTTTGGTCATTTAAATAAAAATATACTTTATAAATTTTCGGACTCAAATTCTGAAGAAGAATCTTCATTTAGTCTAGCATTGAGGGGTTATAAGGGGGTTGACACATCTTATTTTTTATGACACGGTTATTTTTATTTGTTAGTTTTTTAAGCACTCGAACATATTTAAAAATAATTGTTGCGATTGTATGTCTAAATGTTTATTTTAAGTACATAATTGTCATTACTTGTTTGTGGTCTTGCGATATTTCACTATTTAGCTACGGTCACCAAAACGCCATATTTTTAAAGAAAAGAAAAATTAAAATTTTAATAAAACAATTGCTCCTACGCGCTACTGCCTGAGAACTTAGAAGGGGAATAATTTACGACCACAGAAACTCAGCCAAATACTTTTAAATGCGTGTGAGATTGACTAAGACAACTTAATTTGGCCAACTGAAGTTTATTACCTCAGATATCAAGTGATTATACGTAAACATAATATTTAAATGCCTATTTATTATTACGCTTTTAACATTTACAAGTACTCATATTGGAAGAACGAAAAAAGCGGTACCAATACGAAAAACAAACCGAACACAAATTTCAAAGAAATTTTCAAATATAGAACGAACTCCTTGGTGCAAGTTGACCACCCAGTATTTGTATTTAATTTAGCAGCACAACGAACTGTAGTCGTTTTATATTGATAGAAAATTGTTATTTAAGATAATGCAGTTGGATTTTTCCATTTATTTTTACTCGATGTATTTGTGTCAGTGACTAAATCATCTTAATACCGTCACGATTAAAATTTAAACATAACCCAGCAACATAAATAGAGTCCATTCACCACACCGAGTGTGATTATTTTTAACCGAGAATGTACCGACTTCTATCACGTATAATAATCTGTTGTAGTTATCCGTATTCCTGCGAAATAAATAATCGAGGGTTCAAGGACTGTACGTAATCTTACCTTGTAATAAATATATTGTAGCTTGATATTCTGCTAACTTCTCGTCAATGTAGTCCTGCGATTGGTTGGCTATAATTTCAGCAGTCGTTGGTCCGGCATCCTCATCTTCGTCCGGGTCGTAGTTACGCGGTAACGGTGGTGGTTCAAGAGGCACCCCCACGTACTCAAATTCGCGACAAGGGGGCTCGAAACACGAATCGGGCGTATACCGCGAACGCCTTACGTTGTCTCGGACGTACGGCGAGCCCCTGAATTCTTCGGCGCCCCTGTAATGATCAGGGGAATAGGTTTGGACGCCTCTGAAGTGATCCGGCGAATAAGGTTGGATTCCTTTGAAGTACGGGGAGTCTATTGGGGAGGCGCATCTTATTGGAGCTGGGGACGGCTGAAAAATTAAAGGTACTATTTTAATGCTGTATAAAAGGAATAGAGAAGAAACGTTTTTAATACTGTACAATAGGAATGATTATAAAAAAGGTTCAAATACTGAGAATAATTAGACAAATCCATGATCTGGCAACAGTGTTGATATATTTAACTATTATAATTTCTCTTTCGTTTCGTGTATTTATTTTTACCGCGCTCTGTTCATATCTTTCTCGCCTAACGTTTACTGCCGCTTAGCACACGTTCTTGGTAGAAGTTGAGTTACTATATGCACAGTACCGTTTGTGGAAATTGTAAACCACTTGAATCAAACTTGAGTAATCATGGAGTGTGTGAATAAAAGTACTAGCACCGAGAAACATAAAAAAAAATTTAAAACAAATACTTTCTTTGTATTTTTATTGCCCTATACTCAATTATTTAAAATTTGTCTAAAAAATATCATTAATTTCGCAAATTTATCACTCATCCTATGCGCTCGTTGTTTTGCCACAACAATTAATTCATGCATTTTTATGTAAATACGTATTGTATCTTTTAAATTTTTATTACCATTAACATTGTGATTATTGATCTATTCTTTAAATTATTTGCAATGCACCATTTCTCCATAAATTTAACCCAGCGCAAACATATTATATTATACTACACGTTTCCCCATCCATTCATCAAGTGCCATTAAAAAATTGAATACATTTTTTATTAGATCCGGGCCTGTGCAGTGTTCGACTCGATGTGTATATCACAAAAGCAGCAATGTTGCCAAAGTAGCTTTTGTAGAGATCGTATTCGTCTTTTTCTTTGTAGTAGTAGGCTCATAAATCAAAATGCCTCAAACCTACCATTACAAAAGGCAAAGGTAATAGAAAAAAAGAGAGCACTTAAAAGCAAAAATCTAAAAATAATTCAAATGAAACATCCGCGAGCATAAAGCACATATTTATGGATGAGGTATAAAAACGTATACAGAATAAAAAAATTTTTTGAGTCATTCGTTTTCAATTAAATAACTATTAGTATTTTAGATCTATCCAAATATTATTTACCGAAAAGTAACTACAGCCGGCAATACCGATAACTCAGTCACGTATAAACATTGGTTTAAACGTTACAAAAATACATTTTTTTTGGTTCTCCAGGATATTTAGAATGGTTGATTACAGGAGATGTAGAAGCCACAAAAAAATTGAAAGATCAATAGCTGCTTTCATTTTCCCAACTAAGCTTAAATGTTTACATTTTCTTTCAGTCTTTAAGTTAGAACTTAACGGTATTTTTTCACTTGTGGCCATGCATCTTTAAAAAGAAGAAGTTGCAAAAGCTTTAATTCTAGAATAGCTTCAATTTTACCGTTTTTTTTAAATCCATCCTTCAAGCCAGACCTTGATTCTCTTCACTTATTAGGTTAGGTTAAATGACATTTTCACTGTATGAACCGGACCCTCATCCTTTCTCATTTGACTAAATGGTGTCACCTTTCACATGTTTTTGTTTTCGTTGTAAGTACATATTTATAGTCATCTCCTACAAAATAAACTTCTTTATAGGGTCCATATGTCAACGTCATTGTCCATTTATGTAAGGAAATGAAAATTAATTATATTTTTCTTATATTCGTCCATATTAATTTCACCATTTTTATAGGTAATGTACACATAAAAATACATTTCCGGTGATAATATTGATTTATTTTCAGAAGCTTGTTATTCAAGAAAACATGTGGAGAAAATAAATATGATTTTATTTTTTGCAGAAAGTAATAAAATGCCTGTTTCTAATGCAGGTGCAGACTTTCTTCAGATGCATGAAGTTGTTAAAGTGCAGGTAGGAGATAACCAACCCAAGTTCTCTTTTTGTTCATTTAAATACCAACCAGAATTAACAATTCTGTAGGTTATTTCGTTGGCTCTGAAGGCTACTATTAGTATAAAAAACTTGGCTAATACTTCTCCAATGAAAATATTTTTTCTACTTCATTGTAGGTCTGTTGACCAATTTCTGTTTAATCTTTTCGTTATCTTTTCTATATAACAATGGTTGTTTTGAAAATCGAACAGCTGAACTTTTTGAATGATTAGATACTTTTTTGTGAGCTGGATTGAAAGTAAAATTCTCTTTAAAAAGGCAGAAAAATACGAAAGTTTGTGATATACACATTATATCAGGAATTTATAGAAAAATGGCATAAATTTTATTGTTTTTGTTTACGTTTTGAACAAATTTATACTTTTTTAACTATTTTCGTTTTGGTTTGAAATCAGTATTGGAATTACTTTAAATATTTTGATTATAAATATTATAGATTTACAATAATTTTGGTTCTGTCTAACCTTTTTAGGTGATAATATCAGTGATTTCATTTTGAATTTTATTTAGATCTAAACCTTCTTTTTAAATATTTTACTTTTTTCGCTTTTTTATAAATTGCCCTCTCGCTGTACAGCTTTTTCAATTTATTTCAATAAATTCATAATATTTTTTATTTAAGTAGCCAAATGTGGAGTCGAACGAAGTTTTCGGCAAGCGAAGTTTTGACAGTTGCACAAATATTTTAAGAGACAACTTAGATTCTTTAATCCATTTCTGTAAGAATGCTTTTGGGATGAATACAGGTAAGGCACTTGCAATATTTAGAGTTCCGCAGTAGAATGGCTAGTTTTTATTGCAAAAATATTTTTTGCCTAAAAGTACTTTAACTCTTCTGTATCTATTTAATATACTTGATCTCCTAAATATACACTTGGCTGTAAAATTAACCGGAGACCATGTTTTTCTGCAGATAAAAATAATTGAGCATTCAAACGATACTTTGTTTTACTTAAAAATAAACACAAGAATATGTAACAGCCTACACACTACTCATTTCCCTAAATAAATAAAAACGAAAGCTGGTAAAAAAGTCTAATAATACGAAATGCTTATATTAGTATGATTTTACTACATTAAAATAATGACTAAAAAGTTCGTTGCTCATTTCTTATTTATAATGAACAACATTTACTATTCTTTATATCGTTTTGTTAGTATTAAAAGAAAAAATTTCAAAAATTCAAATGTCCGGTTAATTTTGCGGTCGAGTGTATTTATTAATCATTATAAATATTGGAGATGGATTTATGAATTTAATAAACTACTTATTTATGGTTTTTGTTTAAAGTTGCATTTTCATTAAAGCTATCGTAACCGTATCTAGCGAATTTATAACAGAGGATCTTAAAGACAGTCGAAACAAAATACAAGGTCAATATGAAAAATCAAAAAAAAAAGAACGAGAAAATCGAAATAGTAACGTCGTGGTAACAAGAGTGATGAACTCGAAGGACATTGTTTTGAGTCCGGAACATACAGAAGTATTCAAAATTAGAATAAAAAGAAATGTAATTGATAAAGAAAATCGTGGAGATGAATTTAGCGGAGGGCCAGTAGTCAAGGAGAATAATCAAAATGTGTGGAATATTTTAGATCCATGGTCAAATGTAAAATTTTCTTTTTTCCGAAACTTATTCGAAGATAGTAAGTTAAATTAGAATACTATTGCTAGATTTAAATACAAACACTTTTTAGAGAAGCGGCAAACGCTGTTTAAACAAGAAAACACTATATTAACTAATATAGTTGGTAGCGGAAACAAAGACCCTGGCCTCTTTGAGACTGTTGAAAGTACATTAAAAAATCTCCAAGAGTCTCCAGAAGCGTATCTCATGGTAGTCTTTGGAGGGCATATTTCAGATGTTTCCGATAACTACAGTCCCCTAATACAGACTTTAAAACATGTCGATGAAAACACGGATTCCGAAAATACTCTTTTAATGTTGACCGGAAATTGTCCAGAATTTAGAAGTATTAAAATTAGAGAAAATGGTGAACACATTGCACCAAATATTCCTGTTTATGCAAAAGGTGAGCATTTTACTTTCTCATATATATTTTCTAATGCACCTATTAAACAAACAAAAAAAAATGGGGTTTTTCTCTAATAATCCAAAACAGCTCTCCAAATTTTCCAAAAGGAAAATCTTAAGAACTGTATTTTTAAATCCGAGCATGTTTTGGAGATATTAAAATTTCACATCCAACTAGAACGTCATTTCTACTTAATATATTGTTCATCCTTCTAATTTGATCTAAGCTTTATTTTATATTTAATATAATTTTTTGAGTTAAATAAGTTCAAAAAAACTCAAAGTGTACTATCCAGCCAGTATTCAGACTTCCTAGGGTCCATTATAACTTGTTTGAGGCATGTCAAAACCTAACTAGACCTAATCTAACTAATTTTAACCTTTTCAGGACCTAATTGCTATAAGTTAATGGACTGTGATGTTTTGTATAATATACCTTTAATTTTAAAGGCCAATTTAGAAAAAACATCACCGACTTTCGATGATGGTCACTGACTATTTGTGGAAGTATAGAATATTTCTAATATCGATGAGAATGAATTAAAATGTATTTTTGCCATTGATATTTTTACTAACTAATGAAATATAGTGAATATTTGAGATAAATAATAAAAAATCCGTTATTGGTACAGTTTAGTTGTGTCATTGGAAAATAGATGTCATATTTAGGGAGGGAAGATTTTTTATTAAGATAATAGAGAGTTGTCATTAAACTTATTGTTAAATAAAAGTTAACAAGAGTAGTGTTCCATAATTTAACGAATATATCATGGCGCAGTCACAGTTTGAATCGAACCATAATGCCAAAGAAAATCAAAAAGAGTGTGAGAACTGAAATTGCATAAGACGATCCTATTAATTCTAGATTTGTACAGTTTGAAGCTACTGTAGATCGAATGAAATTATCTTTAAAATCATTGGAACAAAATATTAGTAAAGTTAAAAATTATTTATAGAATAATTTCGAAAAATGATAAATAAATAAAATGATTGAAAATCAACAGCCATACCTTCCCCAAAAATAATTGTCAAATCTTTAACATATTTCTAATTTAAAGCCCGGAGAAAAAAATTCGAAAACTATTTGGTGTTTCAAATTTAGAAAATACTAGCATAGTTGGAATCCCTTTTTCTGATATTATCAGATTAGTATAATCGGGATGAAAAAAATAACGTAACTAGTAAAGTAATGTTAGATAAATTAGAACGAATGTTTTAAGCAGAAACTTTCATATCTTTTCATAGAGAAAAAGTTAAACTTTTGAAATTACCTCTTCCAGTGACTAAATGTTAGGATAGATGTTTATTAGGTCATACAGTATAATTCATATTACGAGTTGAAGGAAATGAAAGAAATAATGAAACCAATAAAAAATGCGTTAGATGCGGAAACAATTGGCACCCCAATTTGAAAGAATATTCGGCAAGCAGAAATAAAAACCAAAAATGTAAAAATAAAGGTAATTTTACAAGGCGTTGTTTAAAAAATAAAATAAATGTAATAGACAATGCATATCATGAAACTATAAATAATGCTCTTGAATGTTTAGCATTCTTTTAATTGTACTTCAACTTTTGTTTTTTGTTCAAAATAAATTAGTTAAAGTTTAACGTATCCGTCGCGCAACGTCTAAAGTTCAGTCGGGAAAAAGTTGCAAAACAGGGTTACCACTGGGAGATCGGTTAACTATATGGGAATAAATATATAAGTCGAGGGTTTAAGTTAAATTATGTATAATTATTAGCTCTTCTGAGTTCAATATTGTATTGTGTTTTGTTGATAATGATCGTTTCTATTTAATAGAAGAAAAACCCAATCACCGTCTTTTATTCCATATTAGATTAAGTTACGGACCAGTGAAAGTGTTGCTTATTTTATATTCGTAATAAATGAGAATCGCATCTCGAGAGATGGTTTATGAGGCTGGTGAGGATTCTGTAGAGATAAGCATATCTGGTAAGTGATAATATTAATTATTCCAAGTATGGTATCTACTTGCAATTCTCGTAGTCATATGAATATTAACACACACCAACCTCATTACGATCAAGAATATTATTAGACTGTTATATTAACAATTATTATGATTACACAGCTTTGATATACAAAAAATGGATTTTGGTACCCAGTGTTATACAGGGTTAGTTATATAGTGAGTTGCTGTAAAGTGACACTACTAACCGGATGCATTGGGCGTCTGAAGGGCTTCGGTCCTGGAGGCGGTCCAGGCGGAGGTGGTGAAAAAGCGTGCGGCGGCGGTACCGGCCATCTGGGCCTAGGACGGGGCATGCCGTGGGGCGGAGGGTTTCCGAACATCGGGCTGCCCGCCCTCGGGACCGGGGATGTAGCGTAAGGGGCATTCGGACGGAAATGTAAGGGCGACCAACCACCTGGTGTGTTGCTACGACCCGCGGGTGGCGGTCCTGGGCCGCCCGACATTTTAACAAGCGCGGTTTAGTGTCTCGGTTTTTCGTTTGCTTCACCTGCCATCGGATCTAGAAAAAATAAATGTAATTATAAGATAAAAGTTAAAAAAAAATAAAAATTTAATATTAATGTTGTTTTAATATCTAAGCAATTGTCTTTTAATAGCGTTAAAGATATCTGAGTCAAGTCCCTATATATAGAATTAGTAACTGTAACGAATATAAATAGAAAATAGTTTAATATTTCGTTTCTATCAATTGTTCAGTTAACATAAATAACAATTTAGTATTATTGTTATTTAAGTAATTTAACATCTTTTTTAATTGTTCTTATGATTCCTCGCCTTTTAATAAAAATTGGTTTCTAAAATATGAATGAAGGTTGTCTAATCATTGAACCAAAATAAAATATCGAAGATATAATGTGAAATATTGGCCATGTCTGTCCACAAAATGATATTCTTATTTTGAAGACTTTCTATTTTTGGTACATCCACTTTTTTGTCTTCTTACTTTGAATGTACAATGGACAATATACGTATTAAATTAATTTTAAACCGCACATTAGCAAGAAGCCACAGAAGAGGATGTTCCAAAAATAGAGTATTCAAAATCCCAAAAATACAGTGTTCAAAATAACCCAAAAAAACATACATACATTTTGGACCGACATGGCTAGTATATCGCTCTAACTGTTTCAAAACAAACTACAGTAATTAAGAAGTAATAATTAGCAAAAGTCCTCACAGATCGTCATTGTTTTTAATTTGATACACCATTTATTTTGATTAATTAATATTAAACCAAAAACTTGTGGATATTCTTATCTTCATAAACACTTTTCCTTTTAAGTCGGCATACATTAGAAAAATAAAAAAAATGATTAAATTAGGTTTGATTTAATCATTACATTTCCTGTAAACGATATCCAATTGAAATTTCATTAGATATTTGATGCATTAAATAAATTTTTGCAACATATTTCTTTGCTAAGTAACAATATTTATTTGGTTATTCTCTGCTGGTATTTATGATTCACCCCGTATAAAAATAACATTCGATTCATCAACCAGACTCATCAATTCGACTTAAAAATACAACTTTATTTTCTTTCATGCAGTATAAAATTAAATTTGACATTATAACAGAAAACCGAACTGTTGAAAGTATCTGGAATATATTTGTTCCAAAAATATCTTGGGAAATATTTTTGCGAATGTGTAGGTGTCACTACTGGAGCCTTTGCACTATTAAAAAAGTTTTTTTTATATAGTTATTTATAATGCATGATGTGCAGGAGTTAATATATAGGGTTGGTAAAAAATTATTTGCATTAGGTTTAGCTATTAATATTTTTTTAGTAAAACATTTTGAAATACAAAAAAAATTTTGGACTCTGCTACTTAATAAAGTTCATGTTTTTATTTAATACTTTCCCATATTGCTAAATCCTTTACAGGATGATACACAAACTTAAAGTAAATCTCTATAAAATGATTAATATAAAGTCTTTGGTTTTTATAGTTGGATATATTATACTTTAAAAAATAAAACTTCTAAATAAAAATAAAAGGTCTTCAGGGCTTCGTATGTTTTCAGATTAAATATAATTTCTTCATAAGAAAAATTATGCAGAATAAATAGTAAATGTGGACGATTAAAGCACTCTCAAAACTTTGCTCACATTTATGAATTAGTTATTATTATTAGATGTTCACAAGCACAAGTTTTTACCAATAAAGACCAAAGAAGCAAAAATTTGAAGAAAAATCAAATTTACCGTAATTATTTTCGTGAAAGAAGCACGCGCGGGGTACCGTGTGTGTGCAGCACTTAAAACTAAAAAGTCTAAACATCCACGACCAAAAGTTGATGTTTCTAGACGTTCTACGTCCCTTCTTCGAAAGCGAATTTTAAATTTAGAAATTGGCATCGAGACGCTCGTCGCTCTGTTTCAACGAGGCTTACGTTAATTTCGATCATTTGATCATTTGATTATTTTGTCGATGATTTTGGTCCGCAAAAAATTGCTCAAAAGTGGTATTGGAAAAAAATTTAAATTTCGGTGGTATATCTTTAATTCCTATCAACTTTTTTAATTGATATTTTCATCTGTATGTACTCTTTATTATAAATCATTAATTTTGAGTTTCGCTGTTTACTAACTACCATTTTGAAAATTTTTGGATGAAGAAGTTACTTTATTTTTCATTTATAGAGAAGTTTTTAGAATACCTATATTATAATAAGATTTGAATAATGGTGGAAATGATTTATTTTGCGTTTTAAGATACAAATTTATTGACAAAGTGGACTTACAAAACTATGCAAAATTTCCACCAAATCAAAAAACATATTTTTAAATAATGAAAAATTTTATGACATTTGAAGGGATCTTACAAGGGGTATTTTATCAGTATCAGGGGTATCAGGGGTATCATATCCAAACTTTGTTTTACAAGACGTACTTTCCTTTTTGGAGTCCTTTGGAAAATTTCAATTTATTACTATTAGGCAACTTACATTACAATCCTCTGTGTGAGGTGTTGCCCACTTCTTTCCTAAAAATGTAGACTGCATTGAGAAATGGTCCTTCAAAAACATTTGTCATTTGAATTTCCTAATTTAACTGCATACATATTTGATGAATTATCTACATTTGTTAATATAATTAACACAATTTTGTGTAGTTTAAACGCAACATATTAAATGTCCACCATAATTTTAGCAGTTTTAGACCTACAGTAACAATAATTTCTTCATATTGTTTAGAATGGTGAACGTTCTTTATTAAGGAAAGTCGGGATTTGTCCCTGATATATATAGTTGATCGCTTCAAAAGTTGTCCATAAATGAAGAAACAAATGATGAAGATACTAAAAATTTATATCCAGCCTAGACCAAAAAAATAAGTGTATCCAACACTGATATAAATGGGTGCCATCATTTTATGTTTAATAAACAGGCAGTTTATTAAACTCAGCAATGGAGATAAACATACATGACTTTATTAATGTGGTGCTATAGGTTTGGAATTTTAAACTGTTTAATTTGCTTATTTATTATCTGATTAAAATGGACAGCACCGAGTCCGTCCAACCCCCAAAAAACTAAACAAACGTATAGAAACTCAAAATTTTACAGAATAACTTTTAACTGCTTTTGGAAAGCATTGATGAACGAAAAATTTGCTTGCAACGTGTGAAGATGATTTTGTATTAGATTTGGAATGTGAAGATGACGAACTCGATAACAGAGGTAAAATTTATTGTAGATATAGCTACAATATTTATATTACTTGGATTAAACTTTTTCTAGATGTAATTTTTGAAATAGTTTCCAACAGCTATTTAATGATGAAGTATATGGAAGACAGACAAGGCCAGAATAAGAACCATGAAAAGGAAATAAATAAAATAAAGGGGCATTATACAATTAACCAGAGAAATAATGAAAACGGAAATAGATGTGTTAGCGATACAAGAAACGAAACAATTAAGAGATGAAGCAACAGAAACAGATTCTTTAATAGGGCTGAGTGATGGGTACACGATTCGTTATTAGGAAGAAGTATAAAGAAGCAATAGTAAAATTTAAACCAATACATGAGAAACTATGCAATGTGAGATTTAAACGAAAATACCAAAAAATAAGTCTGATTACCATTCACGTTCAACATAAGAAGCTGAAGTGGAAGCAAAAGAAGAATTTTACACTATTCTAGATAATGAATATGAAAGAATACATGATTATATACAACCTCAAAATTATACTAGGAGACGCCAAGATCCACCATAGGAAAATTCAGCAAGATTTAGGATCAGAAGTAACCGTATCATTCACTTGTGACGAAGTTGTTGGTTGATTAGAAGTACAAGGTTGATTCAGGTAGATTTTTCTAATGAAAAATTTGAAGAAGACAAATTATTTTTTAAATAAAAATCATTTAAATATTTTCGATTCTCCTTATCCTTTTTGTCTAATATTTGAAATAGTTCCCTAGTCCTCTTTACATTGTTAATAAAATGTACATAGAGTGTGGCAGCTGAATGGAATGAATATTTCCCTGGTTTAACACTTGCTACTATTGGTTACACCAATGGCTCACGTAACTTTTGTTGGTGACGTCTCTGGTTTTTATCTTTTTTATTAAATACATATAAATTACAATTATTGTTAATGTAAGGTAAGCTCGAAATGTCCCTTTTTCACGTCCTAGCAATACCCCAATCTCAAATATATCATTTGGTTGGAATAGGAGGACAGCTAGAATAGCCAGTGAGGTCACCAGACTTTCCCTTTGTTATTTTCTTATGGGCATTTCAATGAACTGAAGGTACACATTACCAACATCATTAGATCTATCACGCCATTATGAGACACCTCATATTAAGCTCCTTTTAAAAATAGGCAAACAGAAATTTATTGGTCGGTGGTAAATAAAATAACAACAAACTGTAATATTTTATTAAGTCCATTTCTTTTCACAATAACGTTGCAGGTGGTGTACAACTAACAACATTCAAGTCGGTCAACTAAGACTTATCATTATTAATATTATTATTATATAACAACGTGAACAGCCTTACTAACTATAGGTACTCAGGCAACTACAACGTGTTGTTTCACAGCTTTATGAAACAGTTACTGGTAATAAGTGTATGAATACAAAAATTTTATTTTTCTACAGTATCCTCAGATACCACCTGGTTAAAGATCTTCCTCTCGTTACATGTAAAAATCGCTCTATTTCTATAAAAACATATATACTAAACTAGACCTAATAAAAACTAGCAATAATAACTCTTTATAATAAATTAAACTATTTAATCTTGGTTACGATTAATATACTGAACTTTAGATTAAGTTTCTAGTAATTAATTAACCCTTATATTGGTGACATTTTGTTGAACGAATTATCATGAATATATATGTATATAAGAAATAGATTAAAATTTTCATGGCACTTACAACTTTATTAAAAAGCTTACTTACTTGCTTTTTTCAATTTTAAATGAAGTCTTTAGTGCAGGACTATTCTCTTATCCGATGATGATTTAACTGATTATCAAATAATAAACAATTTGAAATTTTCCATAACTTATATTACCAAGGTGGTACCTTAAGGCATAATTTAAAACTAAATAATTTATTGAATCAACAACAATATCTACAATGTATTTTACTGCAAATATCATTTTCTGGTTTCTTAATAACAATAAAACATTGATCCTTATTTTCGTTTTAACGATTTCTTCAAAATTTTACTTCATTTTTTTATCACTAGCTTTAGTAAGCAGAAGCCAAATTGGTGCCCAATTTAATCATCTTATAACTCTTAACATATCGTTTTTATTTCGGAATCTCTCATTCAATTAATTTTATTAATTGAAACAAATAAATTTATTGGCACCAAGAAGGTATTTGGTAAAGAAACTTAAAAATGCTCCTATAAAATTTTATTTCAAATGGTTTTGAAAAGATTTGTATAAAAAACACACAATCACATATAGTAAAATCAATGTTTTATAAATATCAAATTTTTCGATTGTGTAAACTGTGTTATTTTCTGTACTGTACATTTTAGGTATTTATTGGAATGAAAGTAAATTTTTTGTGTAAAAACGAAAAGTAAATTGAAAGAGAACAAAAATGTCAAAAATAATGATTAAAATGGGCTCCAAATCATCGTAAAATATCAAAAAATTCTCGCAGGACGCGAACGGATCCTATTAGATATTTTTGATGTTTTCGTGGTTATGTAGATAAGTTTAAAAGTATTTGGGATTGTTTTTACTAAGGTATATGTGTCGTTGTCTCTAATTTAGATTTGTTACGCAATCGTTACAAAAGTGGTACGATATTCGGCGTCATTGATCTAGCCAATCGTCTGTGTAAATTTTAGCGACAAATGCCAAAGAAACTTTAATTTTATTTCTATTTTAAGAAATATTTTCGTTTTTAAGTAAATATCAACATAAAAATACTTAATAGTGTATTTATTCACTTATTGTGTGGTTTTGAACTATTCCCCTTTAGTAGTCTTTTAAGTATTTTTTAACAGATTTTTAATAAAAACGAACAATTAAATTAATTTTATAAATAAGGCCGCTAAGAATTTTTTATCCATACAAAATATTTAATATCTCTTATACTAAGTGAAAGTTTTTAACATGTCTGTCATGGTCTTGCTAAAAATTCACACAGAGAAAAGTCTTTAACTATTACAAGAACACGTTAATAATCAGAATTAAGATTACACATTTATATCACACACCTGATTAAGTCGTACTACGATTGCTTATATTTTGTTATGTTTTTTATGTGGCTCTAAAACAATAACAAACAGTAGGAACAACAGTTTGAGCGTATTTCCAGAGATTCAAAAGTCCAACATCACTTGGACTGAACCATTTTGCTTTTAATAGATTCAAACACTCGCTTCAAGATGGTTTTATATACACAAAAACGTTTAAATATTTTCAAAAATATCACTGTAACTTTTAGAGTCAGCTCCAGAATGCAGGATCGTTCAACAGTGTTCAACCTCTTTACAAGAAAAAAAATATGGCGGCACCCTGGACTGTTTAGAATCATTTGTGAAGACATGGGTTCACTCCTTCAAAATCTCCTTTATCGTACAGAAGTCACGTGACTAGTCACATTTATTTTCTTGTTGATCTTTTGAACAACTAAATATTTAAAACAAGAGAATAAAACATTATAATTGCCAAGGATAAGGTGAAAGGATCCCTCGCGAATCTTAATTTTTAGTTAAGCAACTTCTAAGAGTCTTCCCCTCATACTCAGAAGATTGTTGAAGAAATTGGAGACCAATAGTTGGTAGTAAATTCTCATATTTCTTGCATGATACAGAGTCTGCATAATTTAGAAGAAATAGGCGTTAATGGATACCAAATTCTTTTAGGAATGCCAGTTGATTTGTCGATGAAGATGAAAGTAAATCTAATAAATGTGTTGATGGCATCTCATTAAAATGGAATTTAATTCACAAAAGATTAACGCATTCTGTATGAAGAAAAAAGAGGAAAACTAGGTAACGAAATATGCTCCAATTAGAAAATTATTTGGTTACTTACGAAAATGAGAAGAGGGTAGATTTGGAGGGACGAATAAAGAGCTTTCCTCCTTTTACGTTGATTTTAAGTAGGAAGGAGGGGTTGGAGATGTATAGAAGGAACAAAAAAAAGAGGAAAAAACTAGGAAACGATCCCCCACTGACAACAGTTGCTGGTTGGAGATTTTTCTTTGGTTCAACTATTTCTAAGATCTTTTAAAACGTTTTTGAAATTTGATTTACTTGGTCGATTCATGAGAATGAAACAATTTAACGATTGTCTGTAACTGCATAATTCGACCAAAAATAAATTTTACGAAGCGAACGATTCTTCTTCAAAATTTGAATTTGTGTATAGCGCAATTAATAATATCTGATAAATTACTTTTGTTCATTTTATTCGTATGAGTAAATAAAAATAAATTATATTTGCCTTCTGGTAAAATCAACAAAGTTCCTTACCTGGTAAGGAGGTCATTGTCATCCATTCTGCGTCCATAAATTAAGGAAAAATGATCGAAATTAAAGGAAGTTGATGGACCAGGATGAATGAATGATTATTAAGTAAATCTATTTGTTTCTTTCGTTTATCAGATATTTTATAGGCGACAATTTATTGTTGGAAACAAGCGCAAAACTTAATAATGAATGAAACCTTGTTAACCGGGTAACAATAGTTTTTTTTCTAAAGTACGTGTAAGCATTACTCACTAACATTGTTTGCATTGATCTGCATTGGTATGACGTATCACTAGAAAAGTGTCAAAGGTTATTTTGTAAAATTTTCACGTTGACTTCACCCAAATTCCACATCAAACATTGCGTTTTGCCAAAAAGACACTGTCAAAAAATAGTTGAGCAACGACACCTATAATATTATATTAATTAAATACAGTTTTAAAGATGCTACACATTTCTATAGTGTAAGTTTAGTACATAGATACACTACATGCTACATTAGAGAAAGATAGTGATATAGAATTTAATTGACATAGAGACAATAGAAAAGATAAACGATGATGGCCATCTTCAAGAAATTTCATTAAAATTTGTCCTCATTTTCTTCTTTATCAATAAAAAATCTCCCACAGATTTTTGAAGCAAAACGCTTTATAGCTTTCGGTATATTTTTATGAAAATAAGTCAAGAGTATTTATTTTGAAATTGAATGTGGTTTTTTTTTATAGCAGATAAAATGGTATACCTACAAGCATTATTATAGGAAGTGTATTACTATAACTATTTTTTTTTCCTTAAAAGGATCGTTTGTGCCCAATCCTAGTAATAACTTTTAATTACGTCGAATGTATTTTAACAAGAAATACTAGAATAATTTATTACTAAAATAAATTATCTGTCAAAAGGATTACTTAACATTTTATATAAGTAACTGTTACATGAAACTCTATTAAATTTGAAAAGATAAATTATACTTATCTGAATTTCAACAGAATATGGATAGTTTCCACAAAGTAAGAGTTGAAACAATTAATTTAGTTAAAACTCTATTATTGTCAAAAATTAATTTACATATTTTTAGTAGTCAAAATAAGTATTTATTTAGTGCGTCTATTTAATTTCTATTCTTTAATGGCATTTGTTAATAAAGACAGAAAATGGGACACCATGAACGTAAAATATATGGTGCAAATAGACTTTAAGCAGTGCAATCTACCAATAAACGAATTCTAAAAGATCTATAACAACAATTAAGTAAATTCATTTTGTTTAAATTAATAGATATATTTTTATAAATATATCATACACTTTATGTGAAAGTTTTCATGTACAAGATGTTATACAAACTTTAGTCGATTGAATTGCATATATAATGAGTAATAAACTTTGTAGTTATTATTTACTTCCTTATTGGTTGTTCCTTTATAGCGAATCTCTAATAATTTTAAAATTTGAATTAATTAATTAAGTGATCACACTGCTTTCAATAATAATAAATAAAATTAAACGGCTTTCAAACCAGAGATAAAAATATTGTAAATGGATATTAAGAAGCTTTGGCTTCCTCTTCTAAAGATTTGTAACATGAAATAACCAAAAAGTGAAAAAGTACATTTTAATATTAAGTTTGAAAATTATATTAACGTTTGCTTGTAATAAAACAACTCCAGTCGTAGACATAATTTTATAATTCAGCTTGACGCTTCTAGTGTCATATCTATTTTTCCTTATTTTAAAAATCGTCTACATTTTTGATTACAAGAGTTCGCTACAGAAATTCAACCTTTTGTCGGCACGTTTATTGAACGACTTTGTTAATAAGTACAAGATTATTTCTCGCTTTATAAAGAAGACCGTGGGAAGAAGACGGAAAGAGAGGTACCCATAAAGAGACAGAGGCAACAACAATGAACATCGAACAAGTAAGTTTTAATGACATGCAACATCAAAAAACAGAAAAACAACGTTGCACATTATAAGGGGGATTTTCCACTTAAAAATTATTCATCTTTTATTATTTGTTTTAGAGAGGAAAGTTTTTTTATCGCTATTGTTTTTACTTACCTTAGAATAAAAATATTGATTTGCTTATTATATTGTTATCCATAAAGTTAGATCATCTGGGAAATTAGTAAATATCCAAATTGTATAAAAAAAATAATACATTTTTAGTGGAATATCCAAGGTATCTATAATCCTATTTTATCGATAGTATTAGGTAAAAATGCACATTTTTAGAGGAAAATTATTCAAAAATTGTATCTACATAAGATATTAAGTATGAAGGGCGTACATATGTCTAATAATATTTAAATTTATTGTCCTCGAATTTTAAATTTATATTCGTTAAAATATAGTATCGTTACCTCTTTATACATTAATCTTACTTTTATTTTAATATCTACATTTTGTATTGTGTGAATATTTTTTTAGTCCTCATATAGTATGTACGCCCATTTTTTTCGGATTAACACCTATAAGCAATATACAGCGCATACTAAAAGTATTATCGCTATTATGACCCGTTTTGGAAAAAATATGATGAAAATAATTAAAAACATTGATGCCCATAATACTTGTAATATACACTGCACTAATTTAATTATTCTTCATCGAAAGAAATCCGGTCTGATATTTAATTTAATGTGTAGCTTTTATTTGGATGAAAATAATTCATACCTTTTAGATTTAAAATAATTAGTCAATAGAAAATAGCTAGTGCATTACATTTTTTTGTCCGTTCGGATTTTCCATAGAGAAACGGTGATATTTCATTTGGGTCATTGGCACTGAACAAATGTATTTTAAACAATAGGGCTCACCTTAGTGAATTAATTTGTGTTAGTAGACTTTTAGCTAATTTAGGTGGGCCAAATTGAGTTTCTTTCGACAAAGAAGGATTTGACATCAAAGTCTTAACTAATCTACAAGGAATTTGGATGACCCATCATGGAGTGTGTGCTCTAGGAAATAGTCTGAAAGTGTACAAGAATTTTTTGGAAACAGAAAGCCTCAAACATTCTTCATATTAAAAAAGTACATGCGTCCGTAAAAAATACCCAAACTCAAAAATTTCATCGGTTATATGCACACGTTTTATTATTTTTTTGCTATTAAATATTTTGACGTTACAAAAAAATAGGTTAAACTATCTATCTACAAAAACCTGTTAACAATTTTTTTAACACTTACTACAAACGTATTATGATGCTGGTATATACGTAACGAAAAATCTTTTATTCTTGGCAAGTTGTATTTGAACACTCCGTACATGTCATCATAATATATTTGTTATTTGTTAATTGTTTATCGCAGTCTCTTTTGTTTTTTTGGGGCGTTATGCTGCATGGCCAGGTGCACTAATAATAGAAATCTGTAAAATCGCAAACTTAATTTACGTAATACTCTGTAAAATCGCATCATCCCACTTTCTATAAGTCTTAATTACTTGTTTTATAGCGGTAATGCTAAAAAATCTATTCAAATATCAAAAGGATCGACCACTTTGGTGCAGGGTTAACAGCAGTTTCATTTTTTTTTTCAGTCTTTGGTTTATTATACGATGAAATTTTGATGTGATTATTAAAAGATAAGAGGAGTGATAGATAAAAAATGAAATTGTTTGATAATTTGAATATTTATGTTTGAGCTGATTTTATAGATATTATAAAATTTGTGAGATTTTACGATTTTTATTTTCAGGCTGTACTTTCTAAAAGTGTATGGGAGGGGGCTAGAATTTGCAACATCGTCTACAATTTAGTCAAAAAATTGATTAGGTGGCCCAAGCATGCCAGTTTATCTTTAAAATTGTGTAAAGTTCCCTAAAAACAGTAATCATTGTTGTCAAATCCTGACCCTAAGTTTATCGGTTCTTTAAACTATTACAGGAAAATTATTTCTATACACAATTTCCGGTGAAATGATGTATTTATACACCCTACTGGGGATAATTTATGGTTTTAAAAAAATGAAATAGAAAAAAAAATGGTGATGTGTTTCTGTATAACGGCGACGTATGGTGTGGTCGGCCAGCAGTATGTGCCTTGAGGTATCCCCAAATTCATTGCATAACACATTTACTTTCTATTTGAGACTTGAGTTCATTGACCTGTGTCTCTATCGTGTTCTTCAATTCTGAAATTTAAACAGTAAAAACGTTGAGAAACACATTTTTTTATATTTAGATAATACTTTATACCATACACAATTCCCACACATACCAAATGCTAAAACACTCGGAAAATTTTCATGACAAACATTTTTTATCAAATATTACGTGAGACATCAAAAAACCAAATAACGTCGAATTCTGTTTTCGATACTTTCTTTATCCTTTTTGTTAATAACAATTGAATTTATTTAATCTTTTATTCGTTTTTGTCCGATTGTATGCTTTTGCGTTTTTCGCCTATCCAAAAGTTCCAGGAATATAATGGTACAAGTGAGTAACTCATAATACCACGTTCCGACACCAGATGGCTCATATGTTGTCCTTTGGAATTCCAACGATGCAGTTAGGCAAACACGTAGAACCGAGCAAAAAAAATAATTTTGTTCTAAACTCGGCGAAACAGCGACTGAGGCTCATCAAATCTTAGTTGAAGCTTATGTTGGTGCAGCTTTAAGCCTATCAAGGAATTTTGAGTGGTTTGCATATTTTAAGCAGAACCGCGAGACTGTTGAAGAAGATGAGCATTCATCTTAGATCAATTCAGTCGATATTACTAGTGTTCGTCAAACTATTGTTTAGGACTGAAAGCAAATCGTCTACGACGAGGCTGGAGCTGTGGAATGTTGTATGGGATATGCCACCACAAGAAATTGTGGTTTGTGGGCAAAAACAAGATGTCTGGTATGCCTACTCACCCAATCTAGCACTGAGCGACTTTTTCGTGTTTTCAAATAAAAAATCTGATAAACTACATCATTACACATCGAGAAATACATCCACAACGACTTTGAAACGAAAATAAAAATAGAAAGTCTACAGGTCGAATCTATCAAAAGATTGTATCAAAGAAGAGTGGAAGAAAAATTCACATCCAATTCAGCAAACGATTAAGATAATATGTAAAAATGGATGAAACAAGCTCAACGAAAACTTGTTGTCTGCTGCTCAGAAGCACTTGGTACTAAGACTTTGAATGAGAACAATAAATTGGCAACAAAGATAGATTCATCGGACAATAGAGGAATGAAATGAACTGATTGAATATCAATAAAGAGACATGGGTTAATTACCTAACAGAACTCTTCAGGTGCAAATGAAATAATATCGCACAGGAAATACGAAATGATGAAACACTAATAACATAGGAAGATGTGAAAGATGCACTATATAAACTTAAAAACAGGAAATCTCCAGATGAATGGCACTCATCATAATGATGTTCAAGAAGGAAGATCCAGAAGAACCTGGTAATTACCGAGGTATAAACTTCTAAATACGACGCTAAAACTAACAATGAAAATAATAACTAAGAAAATAATCGAAAGAACAAACCTATAAGACAAATAGCAGGGATTTAAACAGGTAGATCATGCAATGTTGATATATTCAAGAGAAGACAACTGAAAGAAAAGGCTCCGGAATATAACATACCAGCATACCAGCATACCTATGGGATAGAAAGTTTCAATGAATGGATAAGGGGAAGAAAAGTAGAATGAATGAAAAAGATAAAATGGCGGAAGGTAGAGTGGTGAGAGTGGCCAGAGATAAATCGACAGTCGGTAGAAGAACAATAGAACTTAGAGGATGCCCGATGAAGAAAAAATCTGATTACAATGAAATTTTTTAATAAAAGTAAATACTTCTTTCTGTAGTACTTATAATTCTTGGGAAGTTTTGGGTAGCACCTCGTAAATTTCAATCTGGCCAAAAAATGAATTAAAGCTAGAACTTCATCTGCTTTTAGTGTGATACGTTGAATATAAATTTTCCAACGTGTTTTTCGTGCGGATCGTGTCGTCCTTTTCACTATTTCATCGGAAATTTGATTTTTTAATGGGGCTTGAATTTTACTAACAACCCCAGAGCCGAAAAATATACGTATCTGAAGATTGATTTGGTGTTTTTATCCCGTCATTTAAATTCCATTCCAAAATTTCATCCAAGCTTTATCTGGTTGGTTACGAGCGTTTCAAAGGAGTCTCTGGCCAAAAATAATATAATCCTGCTGGATTTGATTATTTATATCAATAAATTTCTTGGTTTATTGATTTTGTGTATCACAAAAATTTCCCTTTTAAAGAAAAAGCAGAATGCAATAAAATGTACTTACTTACAAACAAAAGTCAACCATGAAAAATGCTTTTTACATCTACAAATCTAACAAAAGAAAAATAAAACAAAAAGAAGCAAACAAAGTTTATTGAAAAGAAATTGAAAAAAAAAAACGGATCTACGGCTATTAGAGAAACAAAATAGATTGTGTTGTAATAAATAGAAAATTGTAAATATTTAAAATATGTGTAACGTAATCAATTTCGTTTCTCGCAAACAACACACAGCATACGGCATACAATAGATAATTTCATAGATGATAGAAGTACAAATCAAAAATAAGTTAACATCGAATAAATAATTTACAGTGAATATACAGAGAAAACACAGAAAATCATAACGGTGTCAATTTTTGGCAATACGTTATTTTAATATTGTCTTCAAAAATGCCTACGCAAGGCACGTCAAATTTATTGTTGGTTTGTACTTATAGATAAAAGCGTATCCAATAAAAGACGAAAATATTAATTATACAAATCCAGAATTGCTCACTGCATCAATAAAAAAAAAGTTTCCCTTTGAAAAATTGTACACTCTAAAAAAGATGATCTTGATTGAATCTTGAATGTTTTTATTAATGAGCCATAATTTAGTTTTTTATTTGAATGTGGCAGTTTGGAAACTTCAAAAACTACTAAGCATCCTTTCACCACAATAATACATTATTCTGTATAAGGATTTTGGGGAAATAAAGATATTGGGTGAAGATTGACTTTGTAGGCTGCTAAGTTTGTCCTTCCAGTTCTTCCTCAGCCAATTTTTTTTGGAAAAATTGACGATGTCAAAAAACTTCTCTTATGTTTGGAAACAACAAGGAAAGTGAAGAACATATCACTGATTGGTACAGAAATATTTTGAACAAACAAAGTTTAAGAAAAAAAGAAGTAATATGTCACTCTTGATATTACTTGATATTATTTTTATATTATTGTACGTTTCTATTAACCACTCAGAAAAATTTAATAATGTGAGGGAGTAAAAAAAATATTTTTTGGACAAAACCAGTTTTATCTGTTATCTCCTTCTAAGACCAACAAATAAGTGAAAAACGCTTTAATATCTTCCATTTTCTAATGTTTAACCGACTGAAAACGAATAATAAATAAATTGACACATAAAACGATAATAATAAATAAATTGACACCCATAATTTTAAAAACTAAATTTCTAAACGTTTTTTTTACTACAAAATTTGACCTGGAGGATAAATACAAACAAATTTTCTTAAAATCAAATAGATTTTGACAAACAAAGATTTTTTATATTCAAGATATTCTTTTTTAGGATGACATAGGTACCTGCGCTAAATAAACTTGTATTACAAGGAACTCTGTAACTTGCTTCATTTACCTAATTAATATTTTCGAAGTTTTAATGATTAAGCTTTTTTTGTAATAGTGGCGCACGCAAAAGGATTAAATATTTGAGTAAATTTCAAATTTTTGATATATTTCTATAAAATATACCTTTTGTATCTTTCGCAGTGAGCCACTGGTTTATTTTTAAGTAGCTAGGCGCAATAATATTAATAATATTAAGTTTAAAAGACTCAACTAGTATAATTTGACACAACAATTTAAAAGGTTGTAAAAAGATAATTATATATTTCAATAACTACTCTACGGGGGCTGCACGAAAAATACGATATTATTATTGATAGAATCTAAAAAGCACATATCTTATACAAATTATAAATATATCATAATTCTTGTATAGATATAACGATATTTACTGTTTTAAGAAAAGCAACGGAATTTAATGTCGAACATTATGAATATTTGCTGGGTTTAATATGTAGTTTAAATTTCTTAATCTTCAGCAACATTGCTAATTGTCGTTTAAACAAATTTTTGGATTCGTTCAGTCGAATTGAAATCTGTAGCTTCGCTAGTTTATTTATTATTTTATTTATATCCTCTTATAATAATTAGCTTTCATTTCGAATACATTTTTTTTAATTAAATTTTCATCTTTTGTTCCATTATTCATAATAAGCTTTTAAATTAATTGTCAACGGAATAATACAAATTATTAGAGCAAGTTAAGGAAATACGAAAGGAAAAATAAATAAATTATATCGTATTTTTCACTTACGTGAACTAATGTGGTATTTAACCTTATTACGTATAATAATTATGTGTCCAAATTCATTGTGCTAAAGTACAACAGTCAGTGCTATTCTACGAAAATTAGTAAAACTTTTAACACGCGTACGACACTTTGCACGAATTTTTTTGCAACACAAAATCAAATTGAACATAAATTTTTATTTAATATAATATGAACATAATTTAAAAAAGCCCTGAATTTAAATTTTCAGTAACTTCATGGATCTATTTAAAATATTCCTAACATAGGGATTTAATGAAACACCCTGTAGACCATATAACTGAGTCGTCCAATTATATCGAATAAAATTTAAAAAAGATTACCAAATTTCGTGGAATATTTAATATCTTAACTAACATCACATTTGGAAGAATTTATAAAATATTAAAATTTTTATAAATCTTGCAGATTTACTCTTTGTTCTGTAATAAACATTGAAAATATTATAAATTTTTTTTAATGCAGAAATTAATATAATTATCATTATTGTTCAACAATAATTAAGTAAAAAGTAATTTGTTGTGTGGTAAAACATTGTAAGCCACAAAATAAAATACGAAATTCACAAAATAATAAATTAAATTAATTAAATCTTTAAAGGATATATAATGATTGATTAAATTATTATAAAGCATATCTGCAAAATTTAATTAGTAAAACATATTTCTACACGTTGAGAGACATTTATTGATTTAAAGGAAACACCTTCCAAGAAAATTACACCAAATCTTGAATAGAATATGGAAATCACATACTTGTAATTGATATATTTTGTAATCTTACAAATTAGTGATTTATTTGTAATTTTCTCACGTACACTCCAGTGTTTTGTAAAAAATAGCTCCATATAATTGACAGAAAGATCTTAGGACATCTAATAGAAGTTGAGCTTAATTTTAAAAAATATATTCGTTAAAATGGATACGTACATCACTTTGTTATCCAAATAAAATTTAATTAGTCGTTATTTACTATTTAGAGGATACTGTTTGAATTTCGAATTTTTACTTGTGCTTTTGTTTTCTTCGGAGAGTTTCCTTTGTAGAAGAAAATAAAAATTTACGTTTGCTTACTAAAGAGTAGTTCGCACTATTTAACTTAAGATTCAAAATCAGTTTGTCCGTTTTCTGTTTCGAGTTTCACAATTTCCAAGCACTCAATAAGTTTTATCATGTTTAAAACAATTGTAAGTATAAAAAAAAATAAAAAATAAAAAGTAAGTTCCAAAAAATGTAAAACTTTTTATTTTTTTTCTAAAATGAAGGAATTTATTAGTTAGTAAGTAAAATTAATTTACATGGAAGGACTCTAATAAAACGTGTTTATTTAACTCCGGGGTTCCTAAAATTTATCATTTTTGGAAATAAAATGGATTGTATATTTTTATTTAATAAATATGTAATAGTCCTAAAAAATAAAACATTAAATTAAAATTATGATATTATGAATTGTTGTACCGTATCCATTTTTTAAAGAATATTTCGTGTTACGACAAACAGTTTGGTATTTTTTTTGCATATTTATTTTTATTTTGATTATCAGAAATGCGTTGCGTGGTCCGTGAAGCTGTGCCGTTCAATTTCATCAAACTATAAAATGCTACACCGTTTCCGGTACTGGCGAATTCTACCAAAACACTCACTTGTGAATTCGTCTTCGTCCGCTTCTTCCGCTTCTCGAGCTAATTCTTCGGGCGTCTTCTTTTTCCGCATTAAAGGATTTGGTTCTTCTTGAACGGGATCTACTACTTCTTCTTTTTTCTTAATATTATACTGAAAATAAACATTGATTTTTTACCAACATTAAAAAAGGTAAAAAGTGGCATTAACATTTTATACGGTTTAATGATAAAGTTTGGAACCAAGCTTTTAACTAAATTATGCAAGAAAATTTTTGGCACAGGTCAATTTTATTGTTTTAAATGATACTATTGACAAGAAAAATTTAAGTTGTCATGTTTTTAATTTTTGCGTTATAGTTAATTTTTTTCAATGGCAACCCCCAATTTATTTTCTGGTTTTTGATAGAGGGACTTACCACTTGCATGACAATATAAAAAAATGTATATCTTGCATAACAATTTTGTCGAGAAAGTTATTTTTTTTCGGGAAAATTCAAGTTTTATTTTTGACGAAACCACCGTATAAAAATTAACAAAAAAACACAAATATTCTACGCTACTTTTCAGGAACGATGTATGGGATGAAGAGGATTAGTGGAATGGCCACCGTGTTCTCCATATCTAACACATCTAGATTTTTTGTGGGCCTATTTGAACTCTAGGGTTTATTTCGAGAGACCTGCCAATTTGGAAGATTTGCAAAATTAGGGGTTGTCATTGAAAAAAATTAACCGCGAACACTAAAGACGCTGCAACTTAAATTTTGCTGGTCAATAGTGTCATTTAAAAAAATAAAACCGACCTGTCCGGGAATTTTCTTATACACGTTGCATAATTAAAAACTTTATTATCATACCGTAAATAAAATGTTTATTCGTGCAAAAATTTGTATAATCCTGTGATGTAAAATATTTAAATATTAAATTCCCTCGATACTTTAATGAATCTTTTTTAAAACGAAAAAATCGAGTAAGTAGCAAAATGTAAATATTTTCCGAGATGTTTTTTGTCAGTCAAATCTTAAAGTTTCGCCATAAATTTCTCTCTGGATATTTTTCTATTAAAACTTTAAAATTTGTTTTTATTATTCTTCTCAAGTTCTGAATATCTTGTTTCTGTTTTAAGAGTCTTATCTCGGTAAAGTACAGCTTCGTATGCATATTTTATTCCAATTTATGTTTAACAAAAATATTAGAAAATTTGTGTACCGAAGGATCAATTTAGATCAATTAGATGTTTATTTAATAAAAATAGGATTAAAAAAAAGACTTACGTTAACTGTTTTTATTAAAATTACAAAGATATGTTACAAACAAATCACTGAAATTAAGAAGGTCGTGTATAGCAAACTAAAAGAAGAATCAACATTCTTAATCTTCGAGTGAATAAATCGTTTTTTGTTTTTCTATACAGATAACAAAAGAACTACAGCCAACAATAGAGGTATTCTTCAACTTCTCTGTAGTTATCCCTCAAAGGGAGTCAACCTGACTCCGTTAGGGAGTCGCTATAAATTAACGGACTCCCTACTAGAGTCAATTTGACCCCGATTAAGTTTCCGCCTTTTTTTCTTCCACTCCACGAACTTCCATATCTTTTGATCTTCTTTTTACCTGACAATTACCTGTTCGAAGTTGATATTGTGGGGTGTGCAGCGAGCTTTTTCCATGTAAAAGATAACTGTCTAAACGTCACACGCAAACTTCCGCACGCTTTTCTTTACGAAAATTAGTTTTTTTAGTACGTTAAATAAAATATAAATATAAAACGGGTTGGAAATTTAGTGAAATTTAAAGAGAAAAATTATTAGAAATCAATAAAATTATAGTATTTGTATTCTAAATTGCTAAACCTGAACAAAAAAGCTTACGAAAATCTAAGAAACAAAGAAGATCCATGGGCGTATCTACATCTACCTAATCTACATAAATTTGAGTAGTATCTACCTAAATTTGACATTTATGTGAAAAAATAAAAGAGAGACTCTATACATGGTGTATGATTTTAATCCAATTTTAGTTTTTATTATTGAATGAAATGTTTTATTTTTGAGATTATATTCTTTTCTAAGTTGAAAAAGTTTCAACATTTTTCGTAGTTATGTTCCCAAACATATATTGCTCAAAAATAATTGGCAGTCTAGTTCGTACAAAAAAAATTATATAATTTTAAATATACTTATTCATCATGAAATACATATAAAAAACACATCACTAAAAATTAATCATTAACCAAGAACAATTTTTAGAAAATTAAACTATGCTCAATTATTTTTGTTAGTTCTAAAATTCCTTTAATTATTTCAATGTCCGATTTTACAGAACCTTCTTTTTTAAACATTCGAACAACTTGTTACGTTTGTAAGTGTAATTTTTTTTTAAGTACATAATTGTCGTTACTTGTTTGTGGAGTTTCATAATACGCGAAAATTTATCACCTCACACTTTTAATAAAAATTTGTGTCATGTAACCAAAGAAAATCTGCGTGATGAATCATAAAATTTTGTTAGTTTGCAAATGATTCAGATGGTTTAATCGCTTTAAGTTTATCGTTTGGTAAAGTAGTTTCAATAATTTAGTGAATATTGGCATTTTATTCAAATCAAGAATATCACGACGTGTTAATTAGTGTAATCCGCGATGTCTTGTATCAGATTCCCAAAGATTATTGGAAAACGTAGTGTATTATTTAAAAAAAGTGGCGGTAGAAATCCTTCGGATGTGTAATAATTACCGAAAATACATTTTTCACTCTTTTACAAAAACTTAAATTTAGAACGTTTAAAAAAACATTGTTTATACTTGACTGAGTGATCGGTGTTGCTGGCTTTAGCTGCTTTTCTGTAAATAATATTTGAATAGATCTAAAATACTAATGTTTACTTCTTTGAACACCGATGATTTTGGAAAAAAAATTATAAGGCATGTTCATTCTATATACGTTTTTATACTTCATCCATAAAAATGTGCAATATTTTCGCGAACACCATTTATAATAAATCAACATTAAAGTAGAAATCCTGGTTTTTATTTCCTACTCTCTACTTCCTGAAATTAATACAAACCACGACTCGAAACAGTTTATTTTACCAAACACATCTTGAAAACCAACATTTACGTTCATAAAGCAACTTTTTTAAAGAAAATCTTGCATTCGGAACAATTTTCTTCTCTGTTGATACATTCCGGACGAAGTTATAAACTATTCGGGCACATTAAACGTGTTGTTTTAGTATGTCAAGCTTGTTTTTCTCTATTCTGTTTCCTTAATATTGTTTCACATGTCAAGAACAGCACAAGCAGAAATTACGACTCCGGCAACGGCACACAAGCCATTGTCGCATAAACATTCCTTTTCGGTTACAGACGCGTCTCTTGTTTTCTCCTTAGATTTGGCTAATTTTGTTTTGAATCTGTTTGTTTGGAATAATCAGTATAAATTGGATTAGCGGCTTATTCTCCGATGTCTGCTGGTTCAATTACAATTGTTTTAATCAAATATACTTACATAGCTTTGCTTATTAAAGTAAGACAGTTGGATAACATAAGCGAATTGTAATGAATAATACCAGCTTATCATATAGGTTGTATGTGAAAATAACGCATATTTTTAAATGTTACATACGAGGTTTTATTAGCAACAAAATTTTCTAATAAAACTTTTTCGAACATCATTAGTTTACACAAAAATTTACTTTGAACACTTACTCGAAAATTTATACATTTCACACTTTTAATAAAAATATGTGTTATGTAACCAAAGAATATCTACTTGATGAATCATAAAATTGTGTTAGTTTGCAGATGTTTCAGATCGGTCCATCGTTTTATGTTTATTGTTTGATTAAATAATTTCAATAATTCAGTGAAAAATGGCATTTTATTCAAATCAAGATTATCATGACATTTTAATTAATCTAATCCGCGATGTTTTGTATCAGTATCCCAAAGATTGTTGGAAATGTGTAGTGTATTATCTAAAAAGAAAATAGTGGTTGAAATCATTCAGATGTAATAATTGCCGAGAATACATTTTTCACTCTTCTACATCCCCTGTAATCCACCATTCTAAATATCCAGGTGTACTAAAATTAAAATTTCAATTTAGAACATCTAAAAAACCATTGTTTATACTTGACTGAGTTATCGATGTTGCCGGCTTTAGTTGTTTTTCTTTAAATAGTATTTGGATAGAACTAAAATACTAATATTTATTTTTTTGAAAACAGATGACATATTTATTCTACATGCGTTACTACACCTCAACCATAAATATGTGCGTTATTTTCGACATATATAATTAAATAGTTAAGTTTTTCGGCCTGCTCCGAAATTTTTAAATCTATCTATTCCCTTTGAAACTTTCTCCGTCAAAACAAAACATGAAAATCTGTATAAATTGCCAACTTCTATGATGTTCTTTTAAGTTTAATTCATAATAGCTAAGTGGGTAGAATTAGAACCAGCTGGCCCAGTCACAAACCAGGAAGAAAAAGCCAAAGGAGAGAGAAAGAGAGAGAGAGAGAGAAGGATTGAAATGCCAAAGAATCTGTCCATTAAAACTTTTGATTCTACTAAGATTACTTACTCTTGCCAATAGCAAGTATTCATCAGTTTAAAACAAGAAGCAGATCTGTCCAAGTAGTTCTTTATAAATAAAAGAACTGGAATCACCCTGTGTTTGATTTCACTTTTAAGGTAGGAATTGTTAAGTATCACATTTGCCTTATATTAAAACTTTAAACAAAATAAAACCGTAAGATCTTTAAAATTTTGTGGAATTTTTTGACTTATCCTAAAACAGGAACGCTTCGGATTTGTTTAACATTATTTCCTAAGAAATATAGGATGTTTTAATAAAATAGGTAAATTTATTTTCGAATGTACAATGTCTATAATTCGAAATTGCCCTAAAAACTTAAAATCTTTTTAAAGTATAAAAAGAATATTTAGAAAACATATTTTGAAATCAGTTGAAGTTTAACCCTCGTTTTGTTTTGGCTTTACTCAATTTTTGTGATTGTGCATTTCCATACATTAGTAGTTTCTTTTAGTAAATTTATATTTATATTTCTGTAAGAGAATCATAAAATTTTATAAATTTTATTAACCTTATTTCGTATGAAATCTAGAATATCTTAATAAAGTACTTATAGATTTATTTTCAAATATACAAATTCTATAGTTCGAAATTGCCCTAAAGACCTAAATCTTTTTAAAATATAATAATAGAACTAATCGTAAAGTATATGACGTGTATTTCAAAACTTAAGTTAAAAAATTGTTGGACAGACGTTGTAATTTAATTAAGAAATAAAGTTAATTGATAGAAATTGACCGTTTAAACGGCAAGCAATTTTATTGGTGTAATTTTTATAAAAATATCTGGCATGTTGAGAAGATTGATCGAAAAGTTCGAGATTTTTCTCTTTTGCCCGAGATTGTAACCCTGTGAGAAATTTGAAATTTAATTAATAGTCGGATAGTAGAATTTTTGAATTATTAATTTTTGAAGTAAGCTGCTTTGTAAAGGTTTGTTATAAAGTTATAAAAGCGTTACACCAGGCAAGTAAACATTTGTTGCAACAATTAGGTAGAAAATGTGTTTTTAAATTAGTTGAAGTTTATTCCTGTTTCGTTTCGGAGGGACTCAATTTATGAGACTATTATTTCCATATATTAGCGGTTTCTTTTAGTAACTGAATATTTATATTTTTCTGTCACTCATTTATTAGTTACAAAATTATTGATGAGTTTGGCGAGGAATTAACCTATCGTAATGTAATCATTCAGTTCATGAATTTAATTTCGATTTCTATTTGTTAATTTACTTGTTTTTTCACATTTTATTTATATAATTCTCATATTCCTCTCCATAATAAATTATATATAAAAATATAGGTTTTCACTATGTCAATTTTGTAATCTACTGACAATAAAAGTATTTGCCAATGTCATCCGTAGCATCAATTAGATAATTGGTCAATTAAAAGTTTCTCTTGAGAGCGATTCTAATAAAAATGCCCTTCCCCCCAAATCCCTTTATTTATTTAAAACTAGTGCTAAATTAAAAAACATTCATTACTTTTAAAAAAATTTAAAATTTTGATGATGAATCCACAGCGATATTTTTCATAATAAATTTATTTAATTCAACAGGGCAAATAAAAGTAATTACATATACACTGAATTTAATAAAAAAAATATGAAAATATATTTGAATTTAACCAACGCGTTTCTTTAGGGAAAAACCGCCGGCAAATTCTTCATATTTTCCAAGGAGAAAAAAAGTTTATGAGAATTTATTGCCACCGTTTCTGAGGACCTCGTTTTTCTCTTAAAATAAAATTTACTACCCCTGCTGCTTAAATTGAAATCGTTGTTTACAAAGCTTTTCACTTTTCTTCTATTCCACCGTAATCGGTCGAGATTAAATGTAATATTTAATAAATTTTTTGTTATTACTGTTAATGAAGTACATTTGCTTTACTTTTAAGCCTAATGCTGATTATAAAGTGGAAGTAGAAAACATTTAAACATTTCTTTAACGGTATTTATTTTTACTGCAGGTACATTATACCGATGAGGGAAAGTAACAAAATTGCATAATTCTATAAAATAATGTTTGATGTATCTTTAAATATAAATGTAATAATGTTATGTACATATTTACTGTGCGCTTTTATTAATCTGAGAGAAATTTCAAGTAAAATATTTAATTTTAGCATTTTCATTAGTTAGAAATCTTGGAGCTCTTATAACTAATTAATTTAATCTGTAACAATACACGTGGACGTTGATAAATATTAGCAATTTATTTGGGAGGAGTAATTCTACTGGAGTTCTCGTAGATTGGGCGAACATGATTAAAATTTCCTCTGACGCGCCGCAAATTCTATCCAACAGTGGTGCACTTAATTTTCAAATTTCGAATCTATTCAAATTGGTTGTATATTTATTTTTTTGTCAAAATTTCATAGAAACAGTAATAGGTTATTTGTAGAATAAACAGTAACTTAGTACAAAGATATAAATTATAATATTCTGAATGGCTGGCAGGATCGCCAGATTTATCCCTGTTTGCTTTGAGCCGTTTGGAATATAAGAAAATTCCTTTACCTTAATAGGAAATGAAAGATAGATTATAGACTGATATTCAAGTCAATGTTAAAAATAAATGAATTATCTCTGAAAAAATAGTTTGTTACGCCACTGGTGCTGGCGACTAAGATTCCAAATGCTCCAGATTGTATCCCATTTTCCTGTAGATGGAGTTTTAAACGCTTAGATTTATGCCAGACATTTGTTGTTTGTAGCAATTTATGTCAGTTGTTTTCGTTTTAAATAAGACTATATCTACAAGATTCTTCGTTATATAAATATTTTCTGTTTATTAGTTTGTAACTTAGTAATTTTCAACTTCGAAAATATCAAAATTTTTTTTTTATCATATTCAATGATTTTTCTTTCTTTTATTAATTGTTGCGCATATTTTATTTTGATTCTTCTATATACTCTTGTACATTTTAGGGTAATTACTTTTTTTTCCTTCCGCTTCTTGTTTCTTGTCCCTTATATCTGTTAAGTTAACTATTCTAAATGTCTTCTTTTGGTGTGATTTTTTTCTGTTTATAAAGAAAACAAATTAGCACGAATCCAAGATGAGAATAGAGAGAACACAAGGAAAACAACAAAATTAGTAATTCAATAAGCAGCTGAAGAATATAAGAACAGACAACTAGAAGTACACATAAGAAAGAATAGTAAATGAAGCCAAACACAAAATGTTAAGAAATGCAACAGAGGACAATAAGAATACTTTTCAAGGACTAAGAAGGAAATCTAATTATACCTTTCGAAAGAAATGTTTACCAAGAAATAAAGCAGACAGCTTCAAACATAGGACAATTTTCCTTAAAGATGAAGGCAACATTTAGAAAATGTATTAAACAATAGCAACTGAAGGAGAAAAAGAAGATGAACCGGAATAAGAACAAACACAAAAATCCACGGAATGTCAATAAGACAAAAAATAGGAGAAACGATTCAAAAGCTAAGATATAATAAAAAGCAGAAGAGATAAATAATTTGTACCACTATCTTTAAATTTTGTATTTTAACGTTACCAAAAAAACAATGACAAATTTAATAAAGTATAAAAATTGAAAAGAATTTATTAAATATTTTTCCAAATATAGTATACTTTAAAATTTGATCATGACTCTTTGCAAAAAGAAACGATATATCTCTTGTATACACCTATTCATATTTTACTTTATTTCGAAATTAAAGGGTGTGCAACAAACCATTCTCCTTGCTTTCCTAATACAATTATTACCAAAGTACAATAAATTTTATGTTTGTAGGTTATTCTCTCATAACTCTTATAATAAAATAAAAAACTAGGCGGTCTAAGAGGAGAAATCATTAATCCGGGGATTATCCCCGCCCTGGTGAATCGTAATGGGCTCTCCGGATTTCCCTAATTATCCCAACAGACCGTGTTTTGTTGGTAATTTATGTACTCGCCCTCGTCGCCGAGAAAATAACGGACCGATACCGTCGAAATAAGGGAAGAAATATATAAACGGCCCGCTCGAAAACTCAACTTCCATTTCTACTTTCCGGACTTGAGCTAAGTAATCTTGACTATATTTCATTTAGAACATTTTCAGATTTCGCTTAAGATTTATTTTCGACTTTTTAATTGTAATTTTCTTGGGGTAAATACAGTCGACTTTGAAAAAAAAAGCATACTTAATTTTATTTTCGGCACACTTTTTATGATCGTTTTTCAAACTCACTTTATCCCTTATTTCTTGTCTCATCTTTTCTCTTTCTTCTTCCATCTTTCTGTGTTTTTCCTTCCTTCTTTCTTCGGCTTCGCGGATGGCTTCCAGCCGCTCCCTTTCGGCCTCTTCCTCCTTTTCTTTGTCATCCCCATCATCACCGTCACCTCCTACCGCACCTGAAAATAAGAGCAACAAAAATGAAGTTTTAACTTTAATTAAATAAATTTTCTCGTTGCTTTAAAAATAAACGGGTTTAAAAAAAACACACTGACAATTTTGTTTGCTATTTTTCCCCATTATTAATTCTAATTTGTTAGTATACGGAATCAATATTTCCCGTAAAATACCTGTTAAAAAAAATTTATCTGGCAAAATAATAAAACGCGCTTATTTTTGGTTTAAAGGGTTTATTTGTTTAGGACGAAACAAATGTTCATTTGAAAGCACTGCATGAATTGTTTGAAAAATATTATTTGAAATCCTTATTCACATACAAATAATAATTTCCTGCAAAAAAAATATGGATATATGTATCGAATAAATACTTGGTAATTACACTGATTAAGAGGGAAATCCGAACGAAAACGTGAGAAAATATGGGTCTAGTATTTCGCAATTTTTGAGAAAAATACTGAAGCAATTCAATTCTTCAAATTTGAGAAAATAATATGTCCATCGACACGCGTAGACTTCATAACTTTCAAAAATGATCAAAAACATCTTTCTGTGATTTGTATTTTTTTAAAAAATTGGGAAATAGTGAGGTAGCGTAAAATTTCTGAAATTAGCGATTTTCAAATTCCCGGGCTTTCATATGCCCCGCCTTGTTTTAGTTCAAGCTTTTTTCGTTGGCGCTGTTAGCACTCTTCTGACGAGATCCAATCGAGCATAGTTGCCAGATTATTTTATATTTCTTTAAATATCTAAAAAACCGTAAATACATTTATATAATTATTATTAATACACATGGAGTACTTTCAGTAAAATATATTTTTAAATAATAAATTGTATCTAATAAAATCTTTTATCATTGAAATAATATTATTTCAATTAATTTCAATTAAATAAGGTATATTTATATAAAACCTTTATATATAACGTAAAAAAAGGTAGTTGCATATCTAAATTTACAATAGTACAAAAGTTTGGACTACCCTTTTAGAAGAGGATTTTTCGTCTACATAAATACAAAAACCTATTTTTTCATCCTTTTCAATATAATTATTAAAAACTCAATTTACCATTTATTTTTGGAGGGCTGAAAATAAGTGTTTATGAAGAAGAGTAAACCGAAACTATTTTTTCTAAACCGTTTTTATCTGATTTCGTTGCGCATTAAATCATTTAATATAAATAAAATAATACGGTAAATCTAACCTAGTCTAATTTGTAATAATGGTTTTAGAGTAGAAGCGACAACAGGAAATCGGGCGACGCGGGTGACATTGATAGGGATTATTAATTTTAGACGTTTGCTCTATATAGGACGTTGATTGTCGATCAAACATAAATAAATCAAGCCAGAAACTGTCTCGAATAATATCGATTCTATTTGTGCAAATGGTGTTTGCAAATGAATGATTTATTACCTCGACGATATCCCTATTATCCTTTTATGTTCGCCTGCAAACAGTATAAGCCGTAAAGCTAGTCTAAACAAAATACATCTTTATCGTTTTTTTTTATTTGCGAGGGTCAGTGAAAATGTTAATATATGCAGGATATTTTCTCCTTTTATAGTATCGTTAAACTTTTTTTTTATAATTTTTATAGAAAATATGTTGTAACAGAATTGGTTATGGGGGTTTGTATTTGCAATAAAAAATTATTAAAAGTACATTTCTCTGAGCAAATATTGATAAATACTTTTAGTAATGAAACTATTCATGTACAGATGGAACTGTTGTTCTGCGAAGCTGAATAAAAAAAATTCGCTCTATCTGATCATTCGAACGTTATTGTTGTCCATACTAGAATTGAAGGATAATTTTTTAAAAACACTTCACTGATTTATGAAAAATTTAAGGTTAGAATTGAAGTTTACATCACTTTCACTTTTCCATCAAATTTGACGTGATGTAATAATTCACCAAACAATAAAACTAAAAATAAATCTAAGGTTGCCGAAATTTACTCAATAAATAATGTGAAGGCTACGAAGTTCAAAATTTCTAATTTCCTTTTTAAAACTATTCATTATTCAATATCAAAGTAAACTTGTGACTAAATTTTGTGATTTTATATTTCATTCAGTGAATTTTCATATAAAATAAATTTTCAAACATCCTGGTTTTTATTATAAAACATGTTTTTCAATTAAGCTGCTTCATAATAAGAAACTTTATGCTTTTTTTTTAATCTGCAATGTATCAATTTTCAATCATATTTTCATTTTTTTCTTTATTTTTATACAATTGGATATAAATTATAACAATTACTTAATGCATCCTTTTTTAATATTAAATTGATTTCCAAAACATTATTTACTCTGGTATTGATATACTGTATGAAAATTAATAACCTCATAGAACGCTATATTTCTTGTTTTATATTCTACCTTTAAATTAATGTTAAATACTAAAATTCGTGTATATGCCAAAATTTAACATGTTATAAATGAAATTTACAAAGAAATTACTGTTAGTTTCATGTATCTGAAACCATAACTTTCGGTTTTTTGAAAAATATTCCAAGTTTATAATTTAAGTAAAACTCAATTGGAAAGATATTTTGTTTTATAATTTAGAATCTTTTGTTATATATATTGATGTAATACTGGCATTTTTAACTGAATTTCTCAAATTTCACCGAATGTGATATTAATCCCGTTACAATATATAAAAAAAATAATACAATCTCGATCAATGCCTAATAAATGATTTTAATTGTAAAAATTATTAGTTGTAATTAAACTGAACATATTCGATAGTTTAATTTTAATTAAATTATTTACCATTTGTTCTACTTCGTATTTTTGTACTCTACCGAGTAAATTTAGTAATGTTTTTTTTTCAGGTATTTCTAATTACTTTTCTATTTTTATAAAACCAGAGTCTGTCAACAACGGAAGTGAAAACAATGAAGAAAGTTCTCTCAACGAAATTATTTTTATTTCGCGGTTTTATAAAACCGAAACCTCCGACTTTTCAACAACGAAAATAACAAAAAAAAATGGTCGAAGTGAATCCAAACTAAACTTTAACTCTGACCGTCGACGTGAAAGTGGGGAATAACCCCGAATGCTCATCTGCAATGCAAATGGCGTATGGTTTTAATGCAAACATGTTTAGTTGTTCGCATTTAATATTATCATTGTCGTTGGTAGAAGTTTTTATCTCCATTGTTGTTCGAGTTTGACTTTCTAGAGTTATGCTTGTTTACAGTGTTGAGATTTCAGACTTTTGTTCTCGCTGGGAATAATACCGCAAGGGAGGTTAAGGCGAAGGCGCTGGGACATCAAAATTTTATCAGAACGGATAAATATCGTCACTAAGGGAATCTCGTAACTCGTAAATTTGATAATTTGATAAAATTTGGCTTTTGGCGCCTTTTATTGGTTAGAATCTGAAATCATTTTATATATTTTTCTATACATTCACACACATTCATACCACACCCACGCCCACGCCCACGCCCACGCCGGGACTCGAACCCGGGACCTCGGAGACCGACTCAGCAACCTTTCCGATCAGTAAAACTATCAGTAAAACAAACCGAAGCAGTTTTCTTCATTTCTTTCGAAAACCCTGAAAGCGAAGTTACGAGATTTTCTGATTAAGGTGGCGATATTAATTAAATACAGCCCAACTTATTACCATTTCCCCAAAATACTCTATCCTTTATTTCTCTGCGTTAACGCCTCACATCGTTCATCAATTTCCGAGTCCGGCACTCAGAAAACAAAACCACGGCCCGTAATTTAATTCGTCCTGAATCCTGGAGACAGACCGCTTCAGAAAACCCAATCGCAGCTTACACTTATGCTCGCCCTAGAGCTAATCACAACGAATGAATTGGAGTGTTAATTGATTGTTGGTTTTCAATTAAACCTTCGAGGACCCATGCAAACAAACTCTTTCGATCTGTTTCCTTTTATAGTTATTTATCGAATCAAATGGATTCAGACCTAATAAGGTAAATATACGTTATTTAAGTGTTAAATGACATACGATATTGATAAAATATTAAATGTTAAATAATATAAATAAAATGTGACGAACCAAAGCGGAAGAGTAAATGAGCAAGAAGAGATCTCCATCAAAATCGACCATTTCCCAATGTCATGGTACTATTATCTATCTACATAATCTAACCTAATCAATTTTGGGAGCCTAAGAATTGTTTTCTAAATTAACATTTCTTAAAATTACTTTTTACAATATTTTTTTGTCCTTGTACTATGTTGTTCTATATTTCCTTAAGAGTGTAGTACTGCCACCTCTGCAAAAGCATTAAATCTGAAACTTAGTAATTTTCATTTTTTAAGTCCTATAACTGAAATAAAAGTTGACGTTTCAAATGACATCACGGGTGGGTTTTACGATTATAATTGTATTAAAACAATAGGCATAGTTAGAGTGACTGAACTGCAGCTGGAAAGGTTTTCGGGGATTTTCTCCTTCCACAAAAAAAGATGAGTTTTGTTATACCATTATATAATTTTCAGAATGGAAAAATTCATTTGTAAAAGCCAAGTTCTTCAATAAGTAGGGCTAAAACTTCAGATTAGAATGCTAGACGAATTCGAGAACAAGTTGAAGATGAACACCCGTAAATTTAGTAAGTTATAATTTGCCGGTACTTTTCTGAATTAGTTAATAAGGTCAAACTGTTTATTGCTATTTCCTCGCCAAATAAATAAGTTAGAAAAAGGTCAGTTAGTTTCTTTGCGAATTTCCAGAATGAATCGGAGCCCCTGGATTGAAGGCATAAAAATCTGGTAAGTTCCAATTTTCCTTATTAAGATGGTATGGCTATTGGCTAATTAATAGAACCTGTTTCGTTAATGAATCTATTGTAAGAACCGCGTTTTTGCTTCCGCTCGACGGACACCATTGTAATTAGCAGCTACCCATGTATATTACAAGGAAGTGAAAATATTTTCTTGTCCGTATTCATCGTAGTATTGAAAAATTTGTTTTTTTGAAATAATAATACGAGTAACTTTTAGGATATGTATAATTTTTTTAATGTCGTCAGATCTATGGACATTTTTATCTTCAAATCAGTCATCAAAACTTTTCTTTTAACTGTCACAATAAGCGAGATAATCGATTTTTCATTTTTACATGATAAATAAGTCAATTAAATTATTCATTAAATGTAAAAAAATCGATAAGTAATTTAGGGCTCTATCATATCCGCATCGTTGTATAAAGCTTGTTGCGGAACAAACAGAAAATTCATTGTATAATAAACAGCAAATAATGCCTACAGAACTCCAGTTGTCAGTCGGAGGAAAAAATCCACGTTATCAGTTCCCAAACACAAATGTTTTGTTCGTTCAATTTAAACGTACGTTTTGTTGGGCCATTAAATACCGGAAGTGACAGCTTAAACAACAATTTAACAATTTTAACCCTTTCGTTATTCCAGTTTTTTTGTTTCATCATTTCTTTCAGATGCGTAATTTGAATAGATAACAAAGCTCGTTCAAACTAGCAATTTTTCACTGTCATCTAAATTCCGTTCAAAGGGACTTTTGGTTTTCAGCAATTATAGATGCGAACATACATTCGTTCTAGCTATTTCAAAAAATATTGTACAGAGATGAACAGTTTTTCGAACATTCTCGAAAACGTCAAGAAGATTCTGGTAAATGTCTAGAGTTTCCTGTAATCTTCGAGAAACCAAGAAAAGGATATAGAAAGGAAGAAACTGACACGTAGTAATCAAGGGCCGAATCTGACATAAGCGAATTAGAGTCACTTCTATGCATCTTAATTTGTTATTAGAGTTTATAAAAAGCAGTTATTCTGTTAATAAAGTTTGTTAAAAGCACACGAGTAATACATTATATTTAATTTTTTAATGAATGTTGTATGTCCAGGGATTTCTAAATTATAACATTTACTATTCATTTAATATTACGTGAACGAAACTTTTTGGTCAAGGTCGCGATCGGATAACAAATAAACATTTTTTTAGAGCCATCAAAATTAACAAACATCGGGGTCTTTTTGGTTGGGAAAATATAAAAATCAAGTTTGGGTTCTCGGATGATCGAGTGCCTACCCCTGCGATTAAATTTATTCATTTTTTAAAGGTGTATGTTGCCCAAATATTTTGTAAGACTTGTATTCATTCATAGATAAATAAATTATTATTGTTTTATTTAGTCTCTTAGCCTCTTTAATTTCATTAACCAAGTAACGTAGTGGTTTAAAACATCCTTAAGATAATATTAAGATCTTTTCATATATTTATTAGGAAAAACAAACCAATACGTAACGAAATTTTTTACTTTTGTATCGTGTCAATTTTATTTGTTATTGATTCTGCACTTCTTTGTGTAAATAATAGCATAAAATATAAAAATTTAAATGAACTCATTGTATAACAAGGAGGATATTACGGTAAAGTGTCAAAAATAATCTTAATTTTAACGCACGTTTCCAAGCATTATTTTTTATTTTTATATTTTCTCGAATATTTTACATTCACCTTATTTACTGATTAATCATACGTTTGAGATGTTACCAAAAGGGAATTCAAGAAAATGTTAAATTTGCCGAACCACGAAATTGAATTTAGATCCCTCGATCCTTTTACTTAATAATTTGGAACAATGCTCACGCTGTTAATTTGTAATCCGGTGGGTTTCAAACTTCTACTTGCCTAGTTTCGGTTTGGATAAATCGTTTCGAAATTTTTTCGATCGCGTGATTCGCCACATGAATTTTGCGGTCGATATCAGTTTCAATAGATGGTTAGGTTTATAGAAAATGTTGGGGTTGGTTAATAAAGGGAGACTCGGGTAATGGTGAACAGCAGGGAATCGCACGCACAAATGATTCAAGCACAATATTATCGCAATCAAAGCTGTTCTCCAAATTGTTTTTATAGCATTTTTTTTTAATTTAGTAGAAAAGGTTTTTCTTTTAGGGAATTAAAAAAATTTGAGGATTTCCCAATTTTCTTGTTAACGTAGACGGTTCTTGGTTTATTGAAGAGACTCTAAGCAGGAAGAAGCAGTAAAAAATGTTCAAGACTCTTAATTTAGTGATGTTTTAATCTGTATCAAATTTTAAAAGGTAATAGTTTATTCGGTACATAAAATCATCTGGTAAAGTAATTTCAATAATTCAGTGAAAAATAAAATGAAAAATTCAAATCAAGAATATCACAACATGTTAATTAATCTAATCCGTAATGTTGTGCATCAGCGCTCCAAAGATCATTTGAAACGTATAATTGCTATTATATAATTGAATATAATCGGATGTTTATTCGTTTGAATGTGCATTAATTTATGTTTGTTGATACGAGTATTAAGATTTAAACCAATACTTTTACACCACCGGAATAATCTGGTTACATCTTTCTGAAGCAGGAAACAATCATTTACATCTTTTTAAAAATCTTCAAATCATCTGCCCAGAGCAAGACTTTGCTGTTTAAAAAACACTTGAAAGTGACATTAGGAAAATAATTGAAAAGAACGGGAGAGAGATATTTACTCTGCGATACATCAGACGTAATTATGGTCTCAGAAGATAAGCAGTTATTAATTTCAGCAATTTGGGTATGATTTATAACATAATTATTAAGCCATGATATTAATTCATCACAAATGCCTAGAGCAGATATCTAAAAGATATTCCTCAGAAGCAATCAGGTTGGTAGTAGTAGAAGATCTACCTGGAGTGAAGTCTTGCTTCCAAAATTTTAGCAATTTTAGGCATTTTTGCAATGGTTCGATAGTTCTCCATTTCAGATTTTTTCTTCCTTTTAAATACTGGAGTTAAATAACTGACCTTTCATTTTTCTGGGAAAGCACCATATCTCAATGATTTATTGAACATAAGCTGCAGCAATGGTGAAATCACAAATCTAGTGCCATAAATGAAAGTAGCTGAAATCTCATCTGGATCAGTACCAAGTGTTTATTTAAATTACCTACATTCAAGAACATCAATCACTCTAATACCACCACTATTAATAACAACATATTTATCACACGAAGAATCAATAATATTAACATCTTTATCAGTAAAATAGTCTGCAATACCAGAAAAATTGTGTGAAGAGTTGCTTTTGTAACTCTTTTGTTGTACGTCAAAGATATTATGTTTCCCATTTACATAGCTCCACAAACTTTTACTATAAGTTAGAGTTTCTTGTAAGTTGATGATGTACTCATATTTATCTGAAACATAAATACCTTAACATCTTTTGCTTAAATCTGAGAAAGTGATATATTCAAGCTGAGAGTACGTGTTACGAGTTAAAGAAGTTGCCATTATTTTCAATAAATAAGTACAAATAAATTTTATGGAACGATAAAATTTTCCTGTTTAAAATGAATTTGAATTTTGCACAGTGATATTTATGTTTTCCCTTGTAAATTATTAAGTTGGTTGAAAGAAAGAATGGTTTGGACAGCTTGTTTTTTGCTTTATCAAGAAAAAAGAATAGTTGACGTCCTACAATAAACCACAAACTGTATTTTGTTGCACACATTTTTATGTACCAATGATTCTTCTTAATTACAGAATTTTCTGATTATTCGCTTAAATGCGGCAATTACCCGACTTTCCATTTTATCTCTCCTTTTTTTACCATCGCAGAGTTTTATATATATTATTTTGCTCTTTTTACATTCTCTTCTGTACAAGCGAATAATTTCAATTTTAACTTTTGATATACCGCCGTAAGCTTCTTCCTTTTAACCAAATAACAGAAAATGTACGAAAGGTTTTTTTGGTAAAATGCGTTCACCCGGACACGGTCAGCATCTACTTCATTATAGATTCCCGTTTCCCGTTTCCCGTTTTCCTTTATCGTTCCATTAGAAATTCCGTTACCGATGCCACATGATGGAGACCCAAAATATAGCGAAGAGGAAAGCAGACACACACAGTGCTGGATCCTTAAGATTTTTTTCTACGATCATATTTTTATATCAAATACGATTTACTCTCCCGTGCTGCTGTGATGTAGTATTTACAATATAAAAAATATAGTGAAACATTCGGTATTTATATCACACTGGTATATTTCAAAAAGAATGTAAAAGTAAAAAAGGACTCACTTCAAAATAAAAAAAATTTGGAAAGTTTTAAATTATGGCGCGTTCCCACCATTTTTTAGAATTGCTGAAGGTAACCTTAATAATAGTCATTAAAACATTTTTTTTAGAAAAATAATTGATGTAGCTTTACATTAGTGCTATGGATCTTTCAATTTCTCTTATTTAGAAAAATAGTGCTGGATCTGACTATTTTTAATAAATGCACTTTACTTTGAAAAGTAGTAAAGATGTAGCACTTTCGCTACCCCCCACCTCTTTTTATTCTGCCTGTTACTGATTAGTTGGGCATGAAATTCTATTTCGAATATGTTGCATACTGATTGGTGGTGCGGTGTCACCGTTATTTAGAATAATCATAATCGTTATAAAATTTACTTTTATACGAATGCAAAATAAATCTTTCATTGTTATACTACAGCACCAGTCTCGTTATTTTCTGATAAATCCTCGTATATTTAGTTTAAAAGGTAAACTAAAATAATTAACTTTCTAGATTTAATTGTTCGTTTAGTGCCTACTATATATTCTTAAGAAGAATTTGATGTAAAGAAATATCTACGATATTCTCAACATATAGTACTAAATGAACGATTAAATCTGGTAAGATCAATTATTATCATTATTTTAGATTACCCATTAGACAAATATATAGTATTAACAATTTTTTTCAGAAAATGAATATTATTGGTTAAAACATTTATAAAACCTTATTGTATCTGGCATGCCTGTGGAAATTTAAGATAGGTATAATTTAACTTTTACATTTCTAAAGAATATTTTTACTATTATTTCTTTTGTACATTCGTGTGTTACATACTTTGACTAAGAAATTTTCTACTTATTCCAAATTCTGTAAAGAACTTTTCCCTTCCATGTTATTGAATTTTAGGCGGCTATCGAATTAGAAAAGACACGTCACTGGTGTGGCAATATTGTAACCAAAAATCTAGAGAGAAACTCTCCATGAGTGACACCGGTAAAATGTTAAATCGAATTTATTCCTTAGAGGCGGTCGGTAACAACATGTGTTGCGGTTTGTTACAAACCGTCGAGGAAAAGGAATTTTAAACTGGACGAAGTAGAAATTTCTCGCAAACGAAATAACTTGGTTTTCTGTTCAATGGGCAATTTTACACATTGCCAAACGCTAGTTGTGGTTAACGATGCATTCACATAAGCAAAAATGAAACTCAATTAAAAATTATTCAGGCGGCTGCACATACGAAGTACTTCTTAGCGTTCCAAATGTGCACAAAAATAATATTAAACCGCTTCTATTAAATTTTTATGTTAAGCAGTTACTAATGAAATTTTATTATTTCTTCCATTGTTTTAATTTTCTTTGGGGGAATGAATTGGGTAATTTCTTGATCTAACCAATGTATTTCATAATTGATACCAGATATTTTGGTAAATGATTTTTGTACAAAATATTTTAACAAAATGCTGTTCCAATAAATCGCACTAAATATATAAAAGTCCTTTAATTTAGCCATTTTATAGGATTTATGGACTACAACTGTCCGCTCTAATTTCCAATTGCTGAAATATTAATTAGTAACAAAATTTCATCAATAACTTTAAATTTATTTTGTTACATTGAATCGTAAAATTAGTTCAATTACTATATTTCATTCGATAAATTAATTTTTTTAACATGTACGTCATGTCAGATGCGTAACGTAGGCCTGGACAATATAAGGAATTTACGGTTTATGTGATTAATTTTTAAGTTGTATGGTATTTGTATTCTAAATACCTCAAAAAAATCCAAGAAATAAAGAAGATCCATGGGCTTAAGTACCTACATAAATTTGATATTCGTGAAAATAATAAAAAAAAAGACTCCATACATTATGTATAATTATAATCTACTTTTAGTTTTTTTTAGTTTTTATTAATTCTAAGTTTTTTCGTAATTATATTACCAGATATACTATTATTGACTGAGTCTAGTTCGTATAAACAAATTGAATAATTTTTAGAAATCTAAACTATGATACAGAATCAGAGAAACACATAAACTTTGACGTCCCTAAAACAATTCTACTCATTTATTAATGGCAGTAAATTACCAATTATCATTATTGAAAACTCACTAATTTCTTTTTGAATATGTGATTTAATTGGCCTGAATTGAATTGAACAACTTTAGAAATTGGCAATACCAGGCTATATGTATGTAATAACTATAATGTAAACAATTCGGAATCGCATTTTGAAATATGACGGGTAGAGATAAATTCTCCCACAATTTAAATTGAAATCGTGCCAAATCCCTAGTGCCGCAAAATGACGCAAAAGTTATTTACGATTTGATACGGTTGATTTATGTGAAGAGTGCTAATCGAGAAAAAAAATCGGTTTGTATATTTCGGCAACGATTAAAAGATAATTAGATTTTTTATGTGACGCCGAGAATTATAAAATCGAGCGATTCATATTCAACTCATTATTGATTTTATAATTGAAAATATGGATATAACTTTCTGCTTAAAGTATATCAAGTTTATTTCGTCAATCTGTTCACTGTTTTTTTAATTATTTTGTGTTTAACGTAATGTGACTTATCTGGTTGTTTTAATCTGTAATCTCGCAAGTGCTCACAGTAGTGCATGTTAAAATTTCTTAATGTCTGGCCGAGATAAGTGGCGTTACAATACTACGGACAATTTAGTTTGTAAATACCTGACTTTTTTAATTTATTAATTTTAGGTTTAATAAAAATGAATCTATATTATTTCTAGCTTTAAAAGATATTGTAGAAGAGATATTACTTTTTGATATTTTAGTTGAAATGTCTCCAAAATATTAATAGTTCTGTATGATCTGATTTTCAAAAATAGCTTTGAAATATTGAGGAACTTTAAGATAAGTATAATTTATCTTTTATATTTAAAAATAATGAGAATTTTATTAAAAGCACCGCCGGAAAAACTCAAATACCTATTTATTTTGTTTCACAAATGATAAGATTCATTCGGTATTAACGAAAGTCACTTCTGCAATTGAGATTTTCCATCATCAATTATCCTTGAGGAGGGAGAACCATCCAATGAATAAAACAGACATCTCATAATGGTTTCTTCTTATAACTTTTCGTATTAAATGGACCAGATTTATTTTTCAAACTGATTGATGGAATGTCATTTTTTTACCTTCTCATCTCGGTTATTGGAAAAGTTTTGGATAATGGTTAAACGTACCTACGTAATAATTTGAATTTGAGAATGTTAATAAAGCGGTAAAATTTTTTTTATTAATACGCTAAAGAAAAGTATATACGATACTTTTGACTTGTATGTAGGTACTGAATTCGATTCAGAAGATCGAATAATTTCAATGTTTTCAATTTAAGTCGAGGAAAGTGAAAATTCATACTTATACTGATATACTATAAAACATTATGGTTTTTGTATTTAAAAATCTATACTATAACTTACTTATATCGCTTTTAGGTCATGGGCTTACCTGAAACAAAATAAAAAGTATGTTAAAATACTATATTTTTGTATATTATACATATAAATAAAACTATCTTTTCATTTTTTATTTAAAATGGATATTTTTATTTGACTTGTTTTATAAGGAAATATATTTTTTATTAATTTCATATTAAAAATATTCTACATTTATTACAAAAGTTATTTAAATTACGAATGATAATTGTGTAGTACGGATTAAAGAAGAAATTATGAAGTATAATATGTAATTATTTAATGTAGAAATATGTCTATAATAAAATCTAAAGTGGTTGAAAATTAAATTAATATGAAATTTAACTTTAAAAAATGTCAAGTCATAAAGTACAGTCACAAATTTGCGTTGATTTTGAAAGATGTTCTCCATTTTAGACAGCATAAAGTTCATGTCATTAAATTGTAAAAAAAATAATGAAAATTCTTACATTTAATTGACTATATACAGGGTGACGCATTAATATGGTACAGCTCGATTAGTTCGTTTTTATTGAAGTTACGAAAAAAAAGTATTTACAAAAAGTGTAGGCACTCTTGAGATTTACAATTTAAAATTAGTATATTTTTATATTTTTGTAAACCTAATCGAGCTTTGACACACTAATGCCTCACCCTGTATATATAATTACAATTTACAAATATAAAGAGAAAATTACTATTGAATTTCTTAAACTAAAGGGTTGGTTTAAGGTATTAATAAACTCTTATTAAAAGTTTAATGAGACTTATATCAAATCTAACTGCAGGGCATTTAAATTTTCATAAATATAAATAATTTTTTACTAATAAAAATTGATTTAATACCATGAACCACCAGCTTTACGCCTGTATTTACTTATTTGTTTATTTATAATATTTTTTGATATTATTTCGAGTTTTTAATTTTTTTTATTTAAATTTAATGAATTCAATTTAAACATTTTAAATGCAGAAAATAGAAGAAATTATTTATTTTAGTAAAGAAATCAAAGCGAGAATATTTGCATGAAAGAAATAAAAATATTTATGATATAAACAACTAAATTATTAATCCAAATAAAATTAATATTTCCCAAATAAATAAATAAATTTTGCGACTTCACTCAAGTCATTTGGAAAATTTCAACCAAGTAAGTTTGTTATTTGAACATACACATTTATTTGGATTAAATAAATATTACTTATTAGATTAAAATAAATGTTTTTCCTTGCATACCAAAATATAAATTTAACACTTTTTCGTATATTCACTTTAATATGGTGTCGAGTAAATATTTACAAACAAAATTTCTGAGTAACAATTTTATTTAAGAAATAATATTAAATCTTGGTCTTGAACACGTTTTTCAAGATAATATTAAAGTTTATTTCCGTTTCTATCAAAGTTGAATTTGATACTTTGTATGAATTTGTGTTGCAAATTTAATTAACCAAAAGTTGACCATTGAAATTAGGAACATCTGAATGAAAAAAATCTTGTTTATTTTCAGTGATATCATTTGTGACATTTTTTATATTGATTGGGTTAAATTATTTTACTTCTGGCCACGGAGCGTTGTTCTTACTCTATATTATTTATGGTTTTAGCCAATAACAATATTTGATTTATGCAGTAAGATGGGAGATTCTATTCTACATTTCTAGTAATACAAATAAATATAAATAAGAAAGACTTACCCAAATAAAAAGATTAAAGCACATTCCGCATATACAATGGACAGCATAGAAAGTTCGTACATTATGAAAGATAACACTAATAGGTTGTCACATAAAAAATAAAATATGTAATATAAATTATGGAAAAAATAAATTGTTGATATAATTAAATTGGGGATAGGTGGGTTATTTTCCTGTAAAAATTATATACGATTATATTTAAACTTTTTAGTTAAAACCAAAAAAATATATTTATATTAAATTAATGTTTTTTTTATTTAGAAATCACTTCAAAACTCTAAATTAAAAATTTAAACTTTGTTATAAAACTTAAAATTAAATTTAACACGTAACAGATAATACTTGAGATAATTAATTTTTGTTTATTATTATTTTATTTTATTAACATATTTTTGAATTATTAATAAAGAAATTAAGTTCAATAAACGTTTTGTGAATGGGTATGACTACCCAATATGCTTCTTCTTTCTTACTCATTTATTAATTTATTATATACCTTATTTTTCAATAAGAGTTATAAAGCAAAAGAAAATAAAAACTTTTAGTAATTATTGCACAGCGTTTGACATGTTTCCGAATGCAGTTATCCAATTATACGTTAATATTAACACACTTTTTACCGACGCGCGCTTTTTTAATAACCAATTCCATCCTGCTAATCAATCGTTCGATCAATGTGCCGTACAGCCTTTTAAGTTACTTTAAAAATATAAGTGTCGTTAAAAATCTTGTTCAAAATTTATTTGGAACAAAATATAAAAACTAACTTTACAACTTTTATTAGTAATTAACTGTAATTCTAAATATATTTAGATTTCAGTCAATAAATCACCACAGGTAAAACCTCAAAAAACCTTGAAATTCAAGCCTTATTAAAAATTCTAGTAGGAACATTTTTATGAATTTTCATGTAAAGCTGATAAATGGCAACGTACTCCCAATATCCTCTAGTTAGGTAAATTTTCTAAAATTTTAACTTTTTTATTTTTTGATGTTCAATTACGCCATCTAGTGGTGGACCTACAATTCTCTAGATAATTTCAAGGTATTTTTCTTAGTTGCCCACCCAGTACATGTTTTTTCGTCCTTTTCAATAAAATTGCTAAATACTCAGTTTACCATTTATTTTTGGACGGCTGAAATTAAGTGATCCTAAATGAAGAAGAAGCCCAAAGAAATTTTACACGATTAATTTGGAATAATCTAAATCGTTCAATCATTAAATGATATTGGCTCTTAGTTTGGGATTTTTTCCATTGTCCAATCCATTATTATGGTGTTTATTAATAATATAACGATATAGGTAGCAGATTAATATATGTAAATATTCAAGTATTGTTTCGAATTTTCGTATCACCCGTGTATAGGGTCAGTTAAATTATCTAGCGAATGGAATGAAATAAGTCGAGCGTGCTTCAATCAACAACACTAATCAAACAAATGACACGTTTCAATTAACTCGTGCTGTCATCCATGTACAACGTCAATTCAAAAACATGTGAAAGAGAAAGCAACTATACATATATTATCCTTCGCTTAAATTAATAATATATTCCTTCGATAAGGATCAGATGGTTTTGAGGTGTTTCTAGTAGTCTCAATAGGACGCCTTGAAAAAAAATAATAACTCTTCGCTTTTTCGAGAGTCTACTCGAGTACGTACTTAAACAATACTGGAAATATTTCTTTAATCCTTCTATCACGTCAAAATTTTCTGTTGTTTCCTTTTCAATTCTTAGAGAACGTTCACTGTTTGTAATCGTTAGTTTATCTATATTTACCTTGTCGAAAGTCTGTTTAAAATCTATAAACCGTAAGTAAGTTTCTTTCTAAAAATTCGTAGTGCGGTAATTGTTACACTACTGCAGTACTTATTTACTATATAATAGTAATAAATGCGTAACAATAATCTAAAAACTGACTTTAATATTAAATTTACGTAAGCATTTCTAAAATCGTAACAATTAAGTAAGTAAGGTTTCAAAGTAATTAAAATTAGAAATTAATATATTAGTTTTGCTTACGTATTTGTTACCTAGGCGGTGACTTTGTAGTAGGTGAAACTTTAAAGTACATCGATACAAGATAATTATCCACGGTGTTACTTTAAATTATGTCTTCATCGTTTATAGACATTAAATGAAGTATTTTGGTAAATTTAACGTACTTGTGACCATTATATATGACCTCAAAGTTTACCAATTTACAGTAACAATTTATTTAAGGTAGTAGATTATATGCCTAAAAAGGTAACTTTCTAATGATCACTAGGAAAACTGTGAGCAAACAGTTACTATAAAGTTAATATTACTTAAAAAAAATACAATACAGTTTTATTTTGAAGAAAATATAGGACTTCTTTGTATATATATAAAAGCTGAAGCCGCCCATATTTGTTAATTGAAATTAGTCAAAGTAAAACTGTTATATGAAATATGAAAAAATGATCAATATAAAAGTTGTTTCAATAAATTGGGAAATATTTTTCAGAAAATATACCTTTTAGTATAAAAACGTACTTAGTTTAACATTATTCAGAAAAATATACTTAATAATATTAATATAAATTTTTGTTTTTTAATTATTCCTGTTTGTATTAACTTTAATGTTATAATATCGTTCCACAATAAACTTGAACTATTATTAAATTAATTGTTTCAACTCTTACTTTATGAAAATTATTCATGATAAATTTAACAGTTAAATTCTGTTAATTATAGATATTACATAAATATAAATTTGTTACTATTTACAAATACATATATTTTTTTATATACGTATGTAAGAAAGAACATAAAATATTGTTAAGTAAGTTTAACTTTTATTGACGTGTATTTATTATTACATAATTACGTCTTTGTTTGGTAATAAAGTAGTAATGGTGTAAGTAACAATAACGTTAATGTTACGTAATTATTATTCACATTCAGTGAATTATAACGTTACAAATACTATTAGTTTTCTCCTGCATATTTGTTTATTTATGATTTCTCTTATTTCTTCGGAATATTTTCTCATGAGCTTCGTGTTCATTATATTTCTCCTATATAAATATTGTTGTTAATAGTATTTTTCGGTGTAAAATCTAACAATTCAAGCCTTAAAATGTATTATTCGATTAGGATTATCGGATAGAAAGGCGGTTTAAAACCCTTGAGCTGTTTGGTGCATATTTCAAATAGAACATTACAATGGAATTGATTATTTTATTTTCTATGAACATGAACATTACACATTGCTATTGATTTGTAACTATCAATCAATTTATTTTATAACGATATAATTTGATAAGCGCTAAACGTGAAATCTATAATTTTAATACGGTTAACTTTTAGAGTTGATTGAAAGCACTAGAGATATTGATCCGGAATATAATTCGCCTGTCATTTTGAAAACACTTCGCTCTTGATTTAGACGCATCTGTATTTCAGACCAGGATAATCGATATATAGACATTCACGTTAACATAGTTTACTTCAAATATTTACCGTGCATGAAATATCAAGGGTCAGTTTGTAATATGTCTAACTTACTTTCAGAAAATACTGAAATAATAAGTGAATAAATATGCTAAGGATTCCAAATAAAAAAAAATTATACAAGCAAGTTTAGCTTAAACAATAACAAATAAAAAAAATTAGAATCCGTTCAAATACTCAATGTGTCCAAAAAAAAGTTAATATAGCACTTTAACGATTAATTTCGCTATTTTTAATTTAATTAAACCTCGAATTTAAATATTAAATGTAGCATAATATGATTTTTATATTGTTAAATAATGTTTTTGGCAAACAAAACTAATATTAAGAATGCTGAAATTAATTTGTATAATCATAATGCTAATTTAATTATAATAAACAACAAATTTTGTGCAGAATAGTGAAAATAATAATATTCTCATAATTTTCATTCGCTTTAAACAAATACTCGAAATTATGCAGTCCATATTGAAATAATATAATTATTTAATTTGCCAACATCTTTAATAGAAAAATGTGGGCTATTTAAAAAAAATAATTTAAAATATTTATAAAAGAAATGCTATTATTTTGACTCTCTCTCTTCCATATTAAGATGCAGTTTAATTGCTTAAAATCTTGGCATCATAAATTGATTTAAAAAAAATATTATTATCATGAGTAAATCTAAACTAAAAATTTGGTAACATGTGAAAAGTGTTTAAAAATCATTTATGAATTCCGATTTGATAATCATTATTTCTTCAATTGGTGTATGAAGCACTGATAATTCAGATTTTTCAGATTTTCACAAGAATTTTCGATTCTCCATTTACATCCCAAACGAAGATTACAAAACATCGTAAGTGAAAAATTTCTATTAAAAAGTGTTGAAACAATTAAAAAACTATAGAAAGTTCAAGAAATACTATTTTCCTAGTCAGTTACACCAATGTAAATATTTTTTTTTTGTAATTAAGATTTGAAAATTTTAAAATAGAAAATTTAATTGCATTTAAATTTTAGTTAATAATATTAAGTTATTTTAAAATTAAGAATAAAATGTATTAATTGTTTCTCATGAACTCTTCGTGAGATCTATTAACTATTTCATTTGTTTTTTTATCACACACCATCACATATTTGGTGCTTCATTTTTTATTTTGTTTTAAAAAATTTATTTAGTTTAAAATTGAATATCATTTTCCCATAAAATTCACTAAATTTTTTCTATATACAAGACTAAAAAATACAAATATATAACATATAATTAAAATGCAAATTAATTATGTTACAATTATAAAGTTAATTTTGACATATATGATAAACTAATTTAGAACATTGTTATTAATATAATGAACAGCTGTGAGATTAAAAATAAATATAATTATTTGAGAATTGCAACCAAAATATTGTATAAATATTTATAATTCGATAGACCGAATGAACATTAAGTTAATGAATCTGGATTTATAGAACAGAAAATAATCTCTTAACAATTCAGTTTAGAACCTCAAGTAACATCTTAATATTTGGCATATCACTAAAATTTATTAAATAATATTGGAATAATAATTATAGGTTTTAAAGATTTTTAATGGTGTCACAGGGAATTGGGATAAAACCCATAGTATTCTGAGAAATTAAAATGTTTTGAAAACTAATTTAATCAATAAAATGTATGGATTAATAATATTGTAAATTTAATCAGTTGTTAATAATAAGAATTTATATTGAATACCCCACGGTTTTGTTACATTATTGTAAAGTTAAATATTTTTAAAACACAAAATGAAAAAAGCTTTTTTTTAATATACATAATTATTTATTTGTTTTTATCTCTTTAGAAAGTTCTTATTGGATAATATTTTTTTATTTAGTATTATGATTTTAACAATATTTGCATTCAATATTGTTCGGATAAAAGCACTTATTTTTCCATTTTAACTACAAGTTCAATTTGGACAATACGTTTGCAAATAAATCAAAATAAATCGTTCGCATGATATCAATTTGAAGCATTTCATTTATAAGGGTTATTCAGCCAATCCTGGTTTGGCTAACTCAATAGATGAATATTTGGCCAGAGCAAATTGAGGATATAGTGTGTACCTTGTATGTTGAATGTACATGTTTGATGCGGAGTGCAAAATAGGTGAATCTTGATATACGTATATGAGTATAATTCGCTTCAATTAATGTTCCCAAACTCCGTTCCGGATAGATTAGTTCCCGTTTCATTTATCAACGTATCTATCTACTAGATGAAATATCTTTACATCCCTATTTATGTCATGTACCTACGTTATTTGACATTTCATAACATTATTACTCTGAAGTGAGAGAGGAGAGATTAAATTCACCGTATAAGAAGACGAATTCAGCTTTTCGTAAGCATTTCAAATACTGTAGGGATTGCTTTATAGAAAAGAAGTTAAAACCCCAAGAAACAAAGTCGCAAATAGATTATTTGAAAAAATCTTCATGAATACGAAGTGAGTCTTACATTGCAGTAGGTGCGCATAACAAAATTTATTATGTGCTGATTTCCCCGAGGCGTTAAAAGTACATTTTCGTGCATTTTGAACGTATGGGAAAACGCGTTTCCCTTATTATTGTTGTTTGTCACTAAAGGTGACATAGCATGAAATAGCTTCGTTGCTGAATAAAATTTATAGAAAATGGACAATCGCAACTTTTTTATACAATTAGTAGGTGTTGCGGCACTTGTGCCATCTCCCTCCACTTTCCTTTCTGGTTAGGCATAAAGACGGATAATCTAAATTCAGATTTATCAACATTAAATCTATCATCATCAAAGTGATTTGTAAGTATCTTTAATGTTAAACCTGTCAATATAAATATGACTGTAACAGATTTGAATATGAATTTTCCACTTTACGCCCTAGCAATCGGTGATAAATATAAATAAAGAGAAAAGAAAGTCGAAAGAGAAGGGGAACAGAAAAGAGTAATTCAACAAAAATTGATCCATAAGAGTTAAAGAAAAGGGTTTTCAGTTCTCATTGAGAATCTGAATCTGAGGATTTTATCCAGTTTATAGTGACAGTATATCCTATGTTTGTATCAATTGTAAGATGAAGACTAAACTTATTTATAAAGAAACTTATTCAAAGGATAATTTCGAGGCTTCCTTAAGAGGTACCTGCTTTTATTTGCCATGAATGAACTCAGATAAATAGTTAATTTTGGAGATTATTTTTTAGAAATATATTTCAGTTTATTGTTTGATAAAGATTACAAACGATGTAAAGTTTTCTTGGTAAAATACAGAAAAATAAAAGCTCAATTGCGCCACAATCCCCGATTTTTTACTGGTCTAACCCAATAGATGTTACAACTAACCCCATAGTTAGGGTAAGTTGTAACATCGCAATTTTTTGATACGAATATCAATATTTTAATGCTTTTTCTATTTGGTATAATAAAGAAGGATAAAGTATCAATTAGTAGTAATTTAGGTAGATGTTATGGTACATTTGTTTTACATCAACTAAACTTATATAATGAAAATGGCTGTCACTTCATTAAAATCTGAAGTTAGTATAATAAAATTGTCATTTTGTTTCATTGCCTAATAAATTAACATGGTCCTTTTATTATGACTAATTGTTAGAATTTACCTCTATTTCTAACAAAGAATAAATTTGGTAACCCAGAAAGTCTTAATTTTATCGCATTTTTTATCAACACAACAATTATTCTTTGACGCAAAGTACTAAAAAAAAACTCTTTCTCAGTTTTTGGTTAAAAATAAAAAACAGTTAAAGTCAAATTATCTATCAGTAAGTAAAACAATTTTAATGCGATGTATATAAATACAACAGTGAAAAGTGGCAAATAGTCGCAAGTTAAGTGTAATGACAAGAATTTCTGGTAAAGTAATCATTTTACCTTTTTATCATCTCAAACACTATTGCGGAGCTGTAAAAACTAAGTTTGAATAGTAATTTACCCCTTTGTATATATCATACAAAACCCTTTTTTTGAAAATAAAATGCGAAAGTCCTTCGGTTTGCTACAGATGTTGAAGGACCTCTGTTGTCGGGAGGTTTTTGGGAGAAATTCTGTTCTCCTTACTCTTTCCACTGAAACTCACATTTTCTTTTATGATTTTGTAACTGTCGGGGTCAGTTTTATTTGTATTTAGCTCAGAATTTAGTATTGAATGAAGAACATTTTAAAAGCAAATTATGAAAAAAGTTATAAGTGAGGTACGCAGCCAAAATGATAAACTATTAATTGTTAAGATTGAAATAAATATCCATCCAATATATCCACGTTCTACAAGTCGATTTACTAAATGTCAATGAAAATAAAGTATTGGAAAATCTTCCCGATTTTGGAACCCTGAATGATTGTGTTAGTTATAATTTAAAACTGATTGCATCGGATTTTCTAGGCCCCAATAAGTCCCATGGCTTCGGTTGGTAAATTAAAAGCTCAAAATGAGTTATTTGATTTACAATCATTTTTTTACAACTGTAGCTAAAGAATTATTTGGAAGTAGTACCAGTACGTATTACACAAATGTAAAATCCACATTTTTGCAGATAATACCCTTATTTACTACTATGGTGAAGATTTAGTTGAAGTTGTACAAACAATTAATTCTGTATTGCGAAAGTTGTCTGAAATGTTTCAGATAAACAAATTAAAAGTGAATGTGACTAAATCGAAATTTATGTTCATTGGCAACACTATCTTAAATGTAAAATTTTTAACCCCCAAATTAAGTATCAATATAAACGACCAGAACTTAGAAAAGGTAAATTAAATCAAATATTTAGGCTTTACACTAAATCATGAATTAAAATTCAACAGTCACATAAATTAAACGGGTATGTAAGGAACAATTGGTTAAAAAGTTACTGATTGTATATTTAAAAAATAACCCTATTGAACCCAGTGGTTTATTTATATATGCTTCCATTTATTTAATTATATATACACTGTAATAGGATTTTTATGATTAAAGAATTTGAAAATTTAATATGCCATATTAATTTCATATGATTATTGGGAATTCAAAATAATGGAATTCCAATCTGGCAGTAATTATAAAAAAAATGAAAATTATTTAAATAAAATTCGTATATAGCTGGTTAAAACAAAATAAAAGTAAATTCAAAATTCATAAATAAGAATAAATTTTAGTTAAAAAAATACCAGAAAACATGAAATTTTGAGATTATTCAAAGAAATTATCAATATGACGATTTATTAATTTTTTTTTAATAAAGATAGAAAAAGCAATATGAGAAACGTCTTATATACTCATTCAACTTTTATTTCACCAAAAATAGTATTCATTCTCCGTAAAGAAAGATTAGTGTATCACGTTTAAAATTTAGTATTTATTAACATTTTTGAAGATTATGATTATTATTATTATTATGATTTTTAGATATTAAGTTGTAAATATTACATTCTAATTTTAATGAACTCACCCTGTTATATTTGTAATAATTAATAATTAAAAAATATTACATTCGATAGCACTCTTTGAAATTTATTGACAATAAACTATTTTATTTTTTAAACTTTAACATTCCGTATTTTGAAAAAGGTACATTTACGGACATAAGTTCAATGAGCATAATTTGGCTCAAGGTATTTACCTAGATCGTTGGCAATCGAATTTTGGAACACCCCATATAATTCAATTTATATTCCACAGTTACGTTTTATATTTTATATCTTACATTTTATATTATTATTCTATATTTTGTATATTTTATTTTCTATCTTTCCTTTGACTCTTTAAACTAACTTGCTTAATTCTCTTTAGTCTTTGTAACTTTACATTGTTACTTGCTTATTTTCATGATTTAAATTAATATTTATAATTTGTTTCTCATTTATTATTATTATTATTATCTATCTACTGTTTAATGTAGTTTGTCTATATTGTTGTCTGCTAGACTATATTGTTAACATTATATATGATGATAAATAAAGCATTATTATTATTGTTATTATCACTACTTTGTTACTATTATTATTATTATTGTCATTAATTAATACCAGTACTGCACAGATATAACTACAATCAACGGGTTGTGAAGCTTCAAAAATTTCAACAACGGTAGCGTTAGCATTAGTTGCAACGTCGAGGATAAAGAATACAAAGATAATGATTTTTTAGAAGAGACGGAGAAAAATCAATAAATTCTGTAACTAAAAAGTGGATGGTGATTAATCAAAAATAAAATATTTTTTTTAGTTTTATTTCCTTTTCCTTATCTAAAATGGAATGTTTAATTTTTCCTTTTTTGTCTTGTACGTACTTATTAGAATATTTTGTCAGTTCTTTTAATATAAATGTTATTGATAACTTAAATATCTTGTTTAATTAAAAAAAATAAATAAAAAGATGTATTTGTTTTATTTTCAGATTTAATTTAAATGGCTCAAAATGACGAATTATAACAGTTATATAGCCGTTAAAATGTCTCAATATTTAAATGACACTCGTTTTAGATTACATAATTATGTTTAGAAGTGGTTTCCAATATAATTTTAATAAGTGACAATTCATTTACTCACCAATTCGATTGATCAAAATACATATTACCAATTATAAGGATAAATACACAAACCGGTATCCTCTTTTTAAAAAAAAAAGGCACAGTAATATAATCGTATATCACAAAATTATTCCATCAATTTCCACAACAAAAACAAACATGCACCACTCAAATCAAAATAAAAAACACAACATCAAAGGAAATTTAAATAAGTAAACAGAAAGTACATAAATATAGAGAGAAATATAGAGACGGAGAACGTCAGATAGAGTAGACCAGGCAAAAAAAAAGCGCACGTCATGAACATAAATATTTTTTTTAGAAAAAAATCTCCTACCGACTTGAAATTCAAATTGGTGTTGACCGAAGGCAAGTCCATGGCTTACCTAGAATGTTCATATCTGTAACCTCGACCGCAGGACACTAGATGTCGGACTGGTTCTCGTAGCGCTGCTGTTTTGTTCCGCATTACGTCATCTCCCCCCTCCCGACACGCTTTTCTTTTATGACTTCATGGTAGGGGAAAAGCTTTTGGCGTGAGCAGAGTTTTCCCCGGCGGCGTTGCCGAATCCGAATACGTTTTCCATTACCCCTCGGAGTGGAAAACTCCGACATTAATTTGTCAAGCGTTACCAAAATATTTGTTTAATCGTTTTTTTTGATAAATCTAAAAAAACTTAACTTTTCCAAAAACCTTTTCACCTTTTCGCATCGTCAGATAAGATTAAAGAAATTGATATACAGACTTGATTTTGTATTACAGATATTCTAACCAATGATAATCTTCGGCATTCGGTTATTATTGTAACAGTATAAAATTATTCAATTATATTTGTAATAGTAAAATAATTAATTATTCATTTTTACATATATCTCAAGGTGAGTTTATTAAGATTAGAATGTTATCGTACATAAGATTAAATACACTATGGACAAATATTCCTAAAAACGTTACACAACAAATGATCTTTAGTTTTTTGTAGCCATTTCGGTGATATTCACATTTCACAAGTCAAAATTCAAGTGTTTCATTCAGTATATTTTTTTGAATCAAATGTGGTATTGACGATTAGAATCAATCAAACTTAAAATTTTTACCACAAACAATATTATTTGCGGTAAAGATTTTGAGTTTGATTGATTCCAGTATATTGTTTTTTAGGACTTTCTTAATTATTTTATGTCATATTTTGGTATTTTAAAATTCAAATTTCTTCAATTTTATTCATAATTTGTTTTCGCCAATGTTATTTTCTTCTATGATATTGGATAATCTAAATTTTGTTGTTGCTCCCATCAAAGATTAAAGAAACGCACATAACCAAACAAAATTTATAAATGTTATCTCACTTTCACCTTTTTTTAAAGAATCTGAGGTTATATTTCACATACGTTATAAAAATAATCAAAACTTTATCTTTAGATGAGTGCAAACTACAACTTTTTAGCAATTTAGCGATGCGAACATTACGATGTTGAAAATGGAAGAGATACTACTACTTTTAAAATATTTTTTTGTTAGTTTTCATTTAAAATTTTACTAGACAGAAACAGCGAAGTGACATTTAAAAGGTCTAAAATGGAAGAGGGTGCCTTAAATTTCTGAAATTTTTTTACCAGTTTTCGAAGTCCAAGCTAACTATAAGCTATAATTTATTATTTGATACTTCTTAAACTCAATTTTCATATAAAATTAATTTTTAAAGTCTATGGAATTGTTAATAAAATATGTTTCTACAGTAAATAGTTATATAGAATGATTTTTGTTTAATCTGTAATGGTTAATTTTCATTTATATTTTCAACAAATTAAGAATTATTTAATTTTATGGCGGTACGTTCCATATTTATAGTATATTTTTTAATAATTTTCATTAATTAGGATTTACTTTCAAATGTCTGAACTAAAATCTTAATATGTTCTACATTTGTCATAACTTAAGTAAAATTAAATTATATAATTTAGAATTCTTATCATATTTGTTGATATGTGATATAAATTTCATTACCATATAAACTTTATAATATATATATATATATATATATATATATATATATATAGCTAAAAAATCTTTTTCAAATGCAGGTATTATTTTTTAAGTAATTAATTCCATGCGATTTTTAAAAACGATTTAATTTTTATTATAAAATATATATTTTTAACTACGAAACTTTTATACTTTACATTTAAATCCCAGTATATAAACTAAGGAGAAATCTGAAAAAACGGAATAAAGTGAAAAACTTTATTCAATTTCGTCTTTCGTCGGAAATATTTTCTTTTTTAGCGAAACGAAAATAAAAAAAGGCGTTCCTTTAATATACGTCGGCCGTAATTCCTTATCACGTTCTCTGTCCGAAGCAAGAACATAACCTCACAACAAAAATATGCCACTTTGTCAAGAAACTCCGTTCACCCCAAAAAACACTCGTTTCACTACCCTCGAAAAACACATACCGACAGTTGCGATGTTGCCCTATTTAACGAGGAAATCCGAACTTATAACTCAGGCATAAATCGATAAAAATAATTTCAATAATACAGGGTGTACGCGAAAATAATTGTATGCTTAAATGAGATGTAAAACGTGTAATTTGCAAAAAAATATTCTAATATTTTTTTTTCTAATATATTTAGTTTACACAAAAATTCACTTTAAATATTTACTCGTCAAAATTTATACGTGGCAACACCTCACACTTTTATTAAAAATATGTGTCATGTAACCAAAGAATATCTACCTGATGTATAATAAAGTTGTGTTAGTTTGCAGAAGATTCGGATCGTTTAATCGTTCTGAATTTGATAAAGTAATTTCAAAAATTCAGTGAAACATGTCATTTTATTCAACTCACAACGTGTTGATTAATCTAATTAATCTAATTAATGTTTTGTATCAGTGTCCCAAAGATGTGTAACAATTGCAAAGAATACATTTTTCACTCTTCTACATCCCCTGTAACGGACCATTCTAAATATCCAGGTGTACTAAAATAAAAACTTATTTTTAGAACGTTTAAAAAAACATTGTTTATACCTGACTGAATTATCGGGGTTGCCGGCTTTAGTTGCTTTTCGTTAAATAATATTTGGATATATCTAAAATTGCTAACATTTATTTCTTCGAAAACGTCTGACTTAAGAAAAAAAAATTATAAAACATGTTTATTCTACATACGTTTCTATACTTCATCAATAACTATGTGTATTATTTTGAGCTAACAAGAACCTTCCAAAAATGTTCACATACTACGACCCTGTTTTTTTGAATACGTATAATCCGCCGGTAAATAGGACGTTCTACACGTCCATCGAGTTATTAAAAAACGAAAATAACCCCAGTAATTTCAAATTCTACCCCGTCGTGAAAGGGTGGCGAAAATAAAATTTTAGCTTCGGCGGGTTTACCCTTACGATAACGCGCCAATAAAAACAAAACATTCAAACATTTGGGTCGCACCACACTCAGAAGGGACCGAGTAAGGGGTTGGAAATTGGGTCAGGAAGGAAATTTAGTGCATTCCTAATACATTTTCGGGGTTTTTAACAGGCGGGCAACGAATTCAATGAGATTTTTAATTTTTTGGAAAAAGAACACTTGGCAAATACTAAAATAATTAGAATTTTACATGAACGGAACGCCAAACACTTTGTAATAATTATTTCTATCTTTACTTTGTGGAATCTATCTATTATGAATGTAAAAATTAAAATATATTTATCTTAAAATCCCACGATTTCAAAAAAAAATATTCTTATAAAATTCTTATATTATAAAAAGTTTGGCTAATAGTATATATTTAATACAGAAGGCAATCTAAAAAAAATGAACGTCAGATTCTTTCAAAAAATCAAATTCTTGCTTCTTATCGCATATATGAAGGATTTTCATTGTTGTTTCTATTGTTTTATTAAGTGTAGGTTTGTGTTTAATGTCAATGAGGTGTTTTGCGTCATCTGACTTATTTGGTTGTTTTAATCTATAAGCTCGTAAGTGTTCACAGTACCTTATGTTAAAATTTCTAAAGGTCTGGCCAATATAGCTAGGATTACAATTCGTATAATTTAATTACCTCATTTTTTAAAATTAGGAATTTTGGTTTTTACATTTGTCAAAAATGGACTAAAATAATATTTGATTTTAAAAGATATTATTGAAAAGTTGCTTGAGATGTAATTTTTATTTTTGGTCATTTTTTGTCATAATGTTAAAATGTAGATTTGATTAATTAACTAGTTTCATAACATTATGTTAAAACTTTTTAGAGGTTTCACATTTTTAATTAATTTACCTAATATGTAGTTTTTCGTAATTAAAATTATTTGACTATGATTTTAGAAATATGTCCGAGTCTATGATAAGATTTGTTGATTATTATTTGTGAATTGTTGTAATAAGTCTCTTATTAAGAAATTCTATTTCGGTGTTAGTAAATTGAGTGCCAAATAAGTTTTGGAAATGTGCTGAAAATTTTTGTATATTTGTGTAGATCTACTGTACTCTGTGATGTATACGTTGAGTGTCTTCTAAATTCTCTAATTTATTTGATAAATTTTGTTATTTGATTCTATTAACTTCAACTTCAACTTGATGTAATCTATAAGTGAATTCAGAATGTATAGTTTTTAAATAGATATCTAAGAAGTATCATTATAAAATGAAGAAAATTATAGGTTAGAACATTTATAATACAAAAACAAGTATGTATGTGGAAACCTGTCAATTTCTTATAATCTTATGTGACTATGCCAAAGGGTAAAACAATTGTGACAAGAATATTAAAAAGTTTTAGAAAAATCTAAGATAAATATTTATTATCTCTTACGTTTATAGAGGTTTTCATTTTTTCTCGAAAAAAGAATATTCACTAAAATAATAAGAATTTAATATGTATGGCACGTAAAAGGTCACTTACTTGATTACTTTTGGAGTGTGAATACGTTTTCATTGAAAGTAATTTTGCGGCCACAATTCTTTTATTTATTAGCCAATTTCGAAACTGTTTTTTATATAAATTGCAAAAGAGACGACCCATCAATCTAAGGTAGAACGAATGACATTTGAATCGACCTTTCTTCGTCTCTTTTTTCCGTCGTTGGTGTTTCGTACCAGTCGGGTCCCATTTGAATTTCAAAACGTTTCATTATGTCTAAGAGGTTTCACCGAGTAAATCACCATGCCCCGGCCGTGCTACCGGCAGCGTTACTACTCTACTTTATCCATGTTTCCACGATTCCTTTTTATCTTGTATACAAATACTTGGAATTGAATTCATTTGTATCTAATATCCCGAGAAAAGGTATTGACGTATTTTCCACTAACGGAAATTAGGTAATATGTAATTGCATTTCATTATAATATTATTATATTGTTACGTTTGAAAAATACTTACATTAAAAAATGTTGTTAACAGACAATTCAATTAAACCACATTTTTGAAGTTACCTCTACTTTTTTGGTGAGTTTTAAAATAATGGCGATATCGCACTGAATATAGTGTACATTTTTATGGATGAAATTTAATAACGTATGTAAATTAAAAAGGTCGTATACATTTTTTTAAGTGAACTAAAGCCGGCAACACCGATAACTCAGTCAAGTATAAACAATGGTTTTTTAAACGTTCTAAATATAAGTTTTTATTTTATTAAACCTGGATATTTAGAATGGTCAATTACAGGGGATGTAGAATAGGAAAAAATGTATTCTCAGCAATTATTATACGATCCGAACAATTTCTACCACTACATTTTTTAGGAAATACATTATACGTTTCCAACAATCTTTGGAACACTGATACAAAACATCGTGGATTAGATTATTTAACTTGTCGTGATATTCTTGATTTGAACAAAATGCCATTTCTCATTGAATTATTGGAACTACTTTACCAAACGATAAACTTAAAACGATTAAACAATCCGAATCATCTACAAACTAACACAACTTTATGATTCATCGGGTCGATATTTCTCGGTTAGATGACACATATTTTTATTAAAACTGTGAGGTGGAGGAAAGTTTAAAGTGAATTAGAATATTTTGTTGCAAATGACACAAATGAGAATAATTGATGATAAAATGTGTCGTAAAATTCAACTTTTGGCGTAGAATGAGATTTTTATTAAAAGTAATAAAATAAAACTAGACTTTTAGAGATTACCATATGATATCATGGAGAAACAATAAAGAATTTCAATGTTAAAATGATCTAAAACAATTCGTTGCAAGTGCAAAAGTAATAATGAACTAATTTTTATCTATTGAAGTTACCTTGAATAACTATTTGTGGCAATTTGTATACAAAAATTTAGAAAAAATTGTATAAAAACTATAGAACTAAATATTAAATAAGTAGATTCGAAACCGAGATTTATCGCATCCACTTTGAAAAATATATATATATAATTTGATGTGAAACAGTTATTTCTTTGAGAGCAGTTGTAGTTAATAAGATTCATGTAATTTAAAATGTTAATCTAGTTTATACGATAATAAAAAATAACCTAAGAAGAAAACAAATTTATCACAGTGCTCTAATTATTTATAAAAAGAGAATTTAGTGCATACCAGTGAACCTTTTTTCTTAAAAATAAAGAGCTTCAACAGTACTTTTGAGTTATTATATCTTAAATTTTTCCTCCAACTTACTTTGGCTACCTCTAATAATTATTCATTAAATCTAATAAATAGGTTGATTAATAAAAGAGAAGAAAACGTTGCAATTAACCTCTTGTTTCCGAAACAATTTGAAGATGAAGGGTCATACAGAACTACTACACCATCTTTTAAAGTAAGAAATACAGTAGGTTCATTTTTATTAAATGTAGACCCTAAAATTAATACATTTTCAAAATCGGGTATTTACAAACTAAATTGTCCGGATTGTAACGCCATCTATCTTGGCCAAACATTAAGAAATTTTAACATACGGTACTGTGAGCACTTACGAGCTTATAGATTAAAACAACCAGATAAGTCACATTACGCAAAATAGAGCATTGTCACCAAACACAAATCTACACTTAATAACACAATGGAAACAACAGTGGAGATACTCCATGTAAGTGACAAAAAAGAAGAAATTGATTTTTTGGAGGAATATGAAATAAAGAAACACTTAAAATATCCTCAATATACAGTATTGAATGAACAATTAAACAGAGAATGTTGAATTATTTTATATTATCTTTTGGATTAAATACTTATATATGTAATATTAACCAATTTTTTTAGGAACAGAAGAATATTATTATACATATTGGTTAAAATGTTTATGATATGAAGTCAAGTCCGCATATGACAAATCAGTCAATCTTATGTCAAAATGCAATTTAGCCAGAAAGATATTTCAAAGATAGTTTTGAAATACTCTGGAAATGCAACACAATTATCTTTTATTTTATATAAGTGTAACAGAAGTTTCTTCACCATTTTTTAAATAAAAGGAGGAATTTTTAAAAATAACGAGAGCGCCCAGTTTGTAGATAAGAACGAATGAAGTTTCTACCATTTTTTAAAGTAGAACCATTTAAAAATGGCGAGAGTTCCTCCACCATTTAAAAAAATTATTAGCACATTAAACTTTCAAACGAAAGCTAGAAGCGAGTCATTTTTTACATCTTTTTTGAGATCTGGTTGATCCGTTAATTTTAATTATCTCATTTGGAATTCATAGTTTGGAATACTTTAACATACATGGTTTTTTAGGACGGAAACGATTGGGTGTTGTACCCAAAAATGCAGTCTGAAACATCAGCTTTTTTTGTTTTACTTTCTCCGCCGCCGCTTATTCAGAGTTCTTTATAGTAAAATAGTATGTATTTCCTCTAACAAAAATTATTTTTTTCTATTTAATGGTCTGACTGATGATGCAGCAATAAATTTTTTTTTTATTTCCTGCCAGTTTTCATGACGGGACGGGAGATTTTAGTTTTTGAGTTGGTTGAAAGAATGAAGTTTTACGACGAGGAAATTAGACTGTTAATAGCGCCCTTATTTTCTATGCCTCTCAAAAAGAGGTTTCGCACCTTTTCGGATTTTTTACGATTTTTAATTTGTTTTATTTTAAAGATTTATGCGTTCTTCAGTATCTTGAGCAGTAAAAGTCAGAAAACATTAGGAATGCATATCTAAAGAGAGAGACAATATAATCGTATTTATATTCTACAGGGGACTTTGTTTTATGGTTCTGTTTTAATATTTAAATAGGAATTTGCATTATAATAAATCATACAAATTTAATAATAAAAATATAATTTAGGAACTAATATTAATTCAATTACATAATACATTTTTTATCACTTTCGTTTAGACGTCCCATATACAGGATGTCATTGAAAAGGTATAAAAAAATTCGTAGGGTGATAGTACCCTGAAATTGGTAAAAAAAGTTCCTATAAGTATGCATGTGATAGTATCACTCTCGAATTTTTTTATATGATTTCAATGACACACTATATAAATTATACGAACCCACAGAAAGGCAATCCTTTTCCACCAAAACTTAATTTGTTTTAGTAAGTTCGCCGTTATTTACGTCAAGCATAAATCCATCCACATAAATTTCTAGAGCTTTTCGTGCATACGATTCAGTAGCGTTACTCAATATTCTACATTTTTAATAGTTATGTAAGTTTATTACATTAACAGTAAGTCAGTCTTTTCATGTTGAAGAATTTATATGTGCAGCATGACCTTTTGTGACTTACCGTCATGTACGCATAAATTCTATGTGATGGTTCTTTATACCAAAAAATACACATAATACGAAATCAAAGGCTGTTTCATTTTTCGGTAATTTTTTATATAAATACATTTACTACACCAAATACAACTTTTTCGTTGTTATAATACCTGGCACTAGTTTTTCACAAATCATCACCCAACAATAACACTATTCTTACATATTTTGTTTTGTGAAAAGATATTAACTCTATAGTTTTACACTTGGGCCGATTATTTACTATTTTCAATCATTGGTGAAGGCAATGAAAAACTTTTGTGTTTTGTGATTGTGGCGCTGGGAATGATTACGATTGGCTGAGCATGAATTCATAAAGAGCACTTCTAATTGGTTAGTGTTGTAGTTATGTAAAGCTACTACTTTATTGGTTGAAATTAAAATTGCCCACATGACAAATGTCTTGTAAATAGAATCGACGAGAAAGTGTACAGGGTGCTCCAATGAGATTTGAATATTGTTTTAACTTGTTTAAAATGAATGAATTTTAAACACACGTTAAAATACTTCGATTGGTATAAAAGAAAAGTAACTCATAAAATATATAAGACATTTCAAATATTGGGAAAAAATCCTCAGTAGATTACGCCTAAATACTAGAAATATACAAATCTCTAATTTGGCAACAGTGTTGATACATTTTGACAGATTATGCTTTCATGTTGACTGCTGCCTAGTACAGGTTTTCAAGAAAATTTGAGTTACTATCTGTACAGTACAGTCAAACTTAAGTAATCATGAAGCGTAGTTCCGCTGATAATGATAAAAGTCACAAAAGACTTTTGTCGTATACACGAATGAGTTCTCGGAAAAATATTTTACTATATACCCAATGTTCAGACGAAATCACTCGACCTCTGCGCTAGTGATTTTGTCATAAAAATTAATTCATGCACTTTTCTGAAACCATGTTTTCATTGTTGATTGAATTTTAACTGGGAAAAACCGGAAAATATTTGATATATCTTTTAAATTTTTATTACCATTAACGTTGATTTATTTTTGTAAACATTCTCTTTAAACCATTTTCAGTGCACCACTTCTCCATAAATTTATTCCATCGCTGACATATTTTGTACCCCATCCATTCGTATGTTCATTAAAAAAATTAATTCTATTTTCCATTAGAACCGCTCCTGTACAGTATTCTAGTGGAAAAGCGATGTTGCCAAATCAGTTTTGTTGAAGTCGTGTTCGTTTCTCTCTTTGTCTCATGTAATCAAATCGAAAGAAAGGAGACAGACGTCTTTATAGTTAGTGTCTATATGGACTATATGGTCTATAAAAAGGAACATGATGATGTTGGGTCTTAATAAGAACATATTATTTCAAATTTTAAATATTATCTTGTAATTATAAAATCAGTAACGTTTATCTTTAGTAGGCAGTTATTAAACGGAAGACCAACTTGTGGCCGATAATATTGGGTACACCACTGAAAATACACGAACACACCTTATATCTCGGCCACACGTTATTTTAATTAATTGTGATCATTAATCTTTTCGCAAGCTCGTGTGGTAGAAGCCTCCGGACTACGGACAGTCTTCATTTTGTACGCCACTCGGGTTTTTGCAGGGAAACAGCTCATCCATTCTCTTGATTGATTACTTTACAGTATTTGCTAATAACGAAGGCAAGACTGGTCATATTTTTTACGAGCTTTGTCTTTCTAAACCCTCTGACCGAATTTAACGTTTTCATTGTGTGGTTTTCTGCTTTGGAATAATAAGAACGAACACAATGTCACCTAGCCATTATTCTAATTTTCTACGTACATTTGAATAATATGCACATTATTCAGAACAGTCATAATTAAAATTTTAAATGGTTTTCCTAATATTTTATTAAATGAGGAAAACAAATATTAGGGAATATAAAATGTAGCTGTAGCATTTTTGGTCTACAAAGTATTTCTCATTTAATTGATATTATGAATTTATAAAAATCTTTATTGCTCTACAGAATAATAAAAAACTCTTTGTAAATCTTATTCGTAAAGTTTTAGTACCTAACATTTTAAATTGATTACTTTACATGTATCATAATTTTGCTGCTGGAAAATAAACAAGGTTCAACACACCAATTTGTTATGAACTGTTTGTTCTCTTACTGTTTAGAAAACGGATTTTGCTTCCATGTCGAGATTCTGCCTTAAGGAGTGAATATTCGAAAAACACCCTGGATAATCGAGAACGTTATCCTACCAAAGCTTTATTAAATAGTAACATGGAAATAAAATAAGAACATGTGTTAATTAAAAACGATAATTTATGTATAAAAAATAAAGATTATACAGTGTGAGCCAATTAAATTGGAAATACTACCATACTATTTGAAGTAATTAACCGATTTTAACAAATTTTTTTGTAGTATTGGACACAAAAAATTTAATTCGGAGACACGGTTTCAAAGAGTTATTGCTATTTTTAAGACACATTACGATATTTAGATTTAGATTGTTTCCAAATAGATGTGACCAAAATGCTATTTAAATATATTTATTAATAAAATTAACTTTTTTATTGATAAACATCTTTTAATAAAAGTTGGGTCACATCTATTTAAAAGCAATCTAAATCCAGATGCATACTCATTTTTTGATACAAAATCCCCTAATATGATTTCTGTGTTATTGACTCTTTGAAACCTTGTCTCCAAATAACGTTTTTGATGTACAATATTTAAAAAAAAATGTGAAATAACTTCAAATACTATGATTTCCAATTTAGATAGTTGACATTGTATATAAAAAGCTTTTAAAATAAAAAACTTAATATCTGGCTGTATACATTCCATAAAAACTCTTCAGTTTATGGGCCCAGCGGCGAAATAAAAATTAGTACAGAAGAAGCATAAAATATCCTGCGAGGTGTAATGACAGATATCACAAAATATTATACAAAATAAATAGCAGTAAATGTGCAGTCTGGAAATTTAAAATAGAACTGTTGTTACATAAAGAAGATTTATGATATATCATAAATGATGAAAGAACAGCGGAAATAGGCGATGAATGAAAGAAGGCAGATAATAAAGCAAAGGAGATTATTGGACTTCTTATCGAAGATAATTAAGTTGTTCATTTTAGGAATGCTGAAATGGCAAATTATGCTTTGGAAAGTTTTAAGAAATATTACGAAAAATCAGCTCTTACAAATGAAGTATGTTTACTAAAATGATTATGCAGATTAACTTTCGAAAAAGGTGGTAATTTAGAAGTAATTTAGATAGTAACCATAATAGATCTCGTTTATTCGCTTAAAACTTTGAAAAAAGCAATACGAGTTCGTTTAGCAGTTACATTTCCGCATTAAGCGTAAACCAGAAAGTTGAAACTCGTTGATGAATTCTTCAGAAAGTCAGAAAGAATAGGGCTTAACTTTGCAAAATGTTAAGAATCAACTTTTAAAAGAACGTAGATGAAAAACAGAAAGGAATGTAGAAGATAACTCTAGTTATAATGAAAGTGAAAATCTTTTATCAAAAAAATAATAATAATAAAATGCTATTCTAGTAAAAATTATTACCTAACTCGTTTCACAATTATTATTTATTCTTAATTTTTTAATTTATATTTTTATAATATATACAATTAAAAATCGAATCCACTACATGATATTATAGTTTTTCTACAATAAAATATACTTTCTCTAAGTTGTGAATATTGATAATTCTGGATTTTATTCCCTTTTCTTCAATGCCTAAAATTATTGAAAAACCACGACTACAAGAAACAATAATAAAAAATGGTAGCTTTGTATATTAATAATTTACAGATCATATTTGATCTAAAATTGTATTTACGACTTTGAGAAATTTCCTTGAATAGTCTTTATCCCATTTTCAATACAATTCTGTTTGTTGCATCCCGATCGGACCACTAATAACAAAGTTAGGTAACTAAATCACTTTTGGCTATCCTAATGCTTATGAAAAGTAAAAAGAAAGTGAAATCTGTTTAAAACGCCGTTTGTCCCTGTTGGACACAAATTAAATAATTAAAAGAGAGAAAGATATATAAGTGATGTGTTTAATGTTCGTGTTCTAATAGTGTTTTCAACTTTAAAGCCAATATCTTGGCTTTTTATGAGAGGAAATAGCATTATTATTATTATTATTAAAAAATCGGAAATATTAGGAAATTTCATTCAATTTTTTCTACGATCTCAAGCAGTTTCTTAACAACCGCATTTAGAAAATCATCATTTTGTCTTCAATAATAACAATATATATCAATTGTTTGTGTAGATGAAATACTAAATAAAAATAATCAAAATAATTATAGACTAAACATTAAATTGTATGTTCAGGTAAATGTAGAAACTACGTTTTTCATATAATTTCCAATTATAGGAAATCAAAGCACCGTTTCTCTCCAATTTGAAAACATTAATTCTAATTCTAGCATTTTCCATCGACTTTTAGCAATCAAACACTCCAGTCATCAAAATGGGTTTTAATGCACTTGCCACATCGAGCCATTACCGTAAATCGACAATGAAAAAGTCATTCGAAAACTACCCTTTTATCACCCTCACATCATCCACAACAGCAAGAGAACGATATTATTCTTCCATTATAATTCCATTAAATCAGAAATCAAAGTCTACTCGCACTTATTTCCAATAGGAAAAGACCACAGCTATCCAGAAAACTTTCCATCATTTCCCGCTGTGATGGGGAGTGAGAAAAGACGTCGCCCTTTATCTCTCCTAAGTAAGGAAAATTTGAAGGTGAATTATTCAAGAAGTTCGATGTGAATTATGGAAAGATGAGTTTTTATTAATTCGAAGCAATTTTTTAAAATATAAAAAACATTAAACTAGTGTTCGTGACATTTTCAGTTTTACTGAATATTGTCCATTCATTCATAAATCATTATAACTATGTTTGTTTGAAAGTTGGTTCTTGTCGCTCGGTGCATTTCTCACACACATAATGTAGGAACTAACAAAAATATTTATTCTACTCGGTACCCTTTTGTATTTTCTTAACAATGCTCATGTTTATTATGGAAGTAGAATAGTTCTATTGATATTGTCGTTGGTAGTCACCGAGTAGACATGCAGATACGGTTGGCTTTCTATAACATACTGTACCTTGCATTGTACGTGCGTCATTGTTATTCTGTTCATTTACTACCTCATTTTATGCACTATTATATGAGTTAGTTTATGCACCGAATTGCTCCATACATTTCAAAAACGGAAATAAGATACGTGGCTTTTTACTTCATAATCACTCATTTCAGTATCATCTTTCTCGTTTGTTTTGAGGAACAATCAATAATATTATATGCATAAATATCTCCCATTAAAATAAGTTATTGTTAGTTGTGTTTCTACACCCGAAATCTAGAAAAAATATTAATGTTATAACGATAATACTTCTCTCTGTGTTTTTTTGTTGATAATGTTCGATAGTGTGTACAAGGATTTAGTTAAATATCGTCCTGTACGTAGAACATTTTTGTTAGAGTCAATAAAATTAATAAACATTGAGGTCTTCTTGTCGAGTCGGATGATCGAGACATTGATGATGCCTACCCCTGCGATTAAATATATTATTTATTTAAAGATGCAAGTTGCTCTATTATTTTCTAAGACTTCTTTTCATTCATAGATAAATAAATTGTTATTGTTTTCACTCAGCTTCATTAATTTCTAAGTTAAGATAATATTTAGATTATTTTTGGTGTTTATTGAAAATAATAACCCAATACCTAACAATAGTAAACGTTCGTGTGTGATTTTCATCGTTTCGATGGCGAAGGAGACCATTTTAATAGGCACAGACTTTGGTACTGTGAAGCGAAGTTTATTATTAACTTTCTTGGATGTATTTCCACAAGAATGCACAAAATGGGGGTTTTTGGTTTATAGCTCGACGCGCGAGATAAAATGAGTTGTGGTGTAAGGAGATAATTTTGAAGTGGTTTGTTTGGTCGACGATTAAACAACTTTTGTTCTAACCAGAGGAAATTCTTCTTATTGTTTTACTTTATCTTCACTTTATTCAATTTAACGGAATTTACAAACTACATAAAATTTCGTAAAAGCTTCTCAAGAGAGAAAATGGGAATATTGCTTTCGAACAAATATATCAATCTACTTATTATGTATTATACACATGGATTAATCGTTATTTATTTTATTAGTGCAATAAAAGCATTATTAACATAGGAATGTCGTAAGTTGCAAGTGGAGAGCGTTAACCCGAGTCCGTAACAGCATGAGTATGGTAATAGCCCGTATCATACGAATTAAAATATAACATTTTTTCTAGGACTGCCAAGAATTATCAACAACTGCAAATATAGATAAATTTGAATGACATATCTAGTTAATTTATTTGGTAATTGGCGAATATTTTCTTTGAAACGGAAGCAGCGATTCCGTAATAGTTGTTTATTTATTGATATGGCAACCTGACAGTTTGCTACAATCGTCAAATATTTTTAATCTCTCATAGTTTCTAAAAAAACACGTTAATATGAGTGAGTCTGAATATGAAAGTTTCGCATCAGATTTTGAAGATTGTGTAATTCCTCACTAATTCCAGAAAAATCACGAATAAAATACAAACAAGCTCATGGATGGTTTAGCAAATGGTGGGATAGAAAAAAAAAGAAACGAATAAAAAGGTGTTACTAGCATATTTCGAGAATCTATTAAAGTTATAAAACTTCAAGTCTTTGGAGGCGCGATGATATCCGCAAAAAATTGGATATTGGCAAATATATTCAATTGATTGCCTTCTCAATAGAAAATCTGAAGGGTATAAACGCAGGAAGTTAAAAATTTTAACGAAGCAGGATGTAACTAAGTTTTTACAAGAAGCTGACATTGTAAAGCGATTATTAGTATATATAGGTTTGTATATAGAGTAATATAAAAAATTAATAATTTACCTACATAAATAACAATTTGTAGGTAGTTTTAATCTTTGGACATTAAGAAATCTGTAGGAAGGAGGAACTTTTATCCAGACAGTCATAGATAAAATACAGTAATATTAGGGGTTTAACAAACGTTATCGGCAAGAAAATTTTGCAAGATGGCTTCAATACACTAAAACCTGAAATTATTAATTTGATTCAATATCAGTGACTTCGATCCGTCTCTGTTAAACTACTACATTCCACCAATACTTTTCTCGGCTTCTCGAACATTCCAGATAATTCTCGACATTTACGAAAATGTTCGAGAACCTGTCATAGCTGTCAGTATAAGTTAAGTTATCCGGCTTTTCCTAACTCTCATCCTGTGCATTGATGTAACCAGCGTTTTCGCATCCAGTGGCTTTGCATTGTGCAATCAAACCGTTACAATACTATTTAATTTTATCAAATTACTAACTAGTAATTTCGCTTCACTTCTCCTGCACATTAATTACGTTCTAACAATTTCCATTATACTTGGTTCAAAAACGCCTTAATAATGGACTGTGACCGACTATGCAAGACAACTGGAACGTCTTGCAAAACGATACGAACTCTCAAAGGCTCCGCTCTGGCTTTGGTCGTTATCTGTCATATCTGTCAAAAGAGGAAGCTTCCAGTGAAAAGCCATTTGTCATATCGAGATGTTGAAAATCGCTGACCGTCTCTTTACCCAGTACATTTGAGACATTTAACTTTCGAGACGAAAGATATTTCCTTTCAGTGTTGGTTCACAGCAATTACCGGAAGAGTGATTGCTTTCGGTTAGTTATTATGGTGAAATGTTAAATCAAATTTCGGTTAGGCCATTTATTATAATAGATAACCGCCCTCTAGCATTCAGGTTATCGGTTAGATTACTTAGAGAGTGAAATTATTTCATAAGTCGAGAACCGCTCATTCCAGTAACACCAACATTATAAAAATGGGTTCAACAGAACCGGAGCTATAGACATTTTTTCATAACATAACAAGATCCCGCGCTTGTGAAACCAAAAATAGGCAGAATTTTTTTAGAAATATGATTAACATATTTCCAATACCCCTTAGTTAGGTAAATTTTGCAAACTTTTGATTTCCTGGTTTTCTCGAATCAGTACTATAATCCATTCCCGAGATATGGCCGTTCTTAGTTGCCCAGGGGTTACAATTTTTTTGTCGTAACTTAGGTTGGGACCTAAAACCCTAAATTTATTAATGAAAAAGAGAGAAGTTATATTCTCACAAAATATTTTGTGATATAAAATAAATAATCTAATTCAAGAAAAGTTCTTATATTGAAAATATGAGCATTCTGTCCTTTATCACAGCGCCAAGAAAATATACAGAGAAAGTACATTATCACAGATAATAAAAACGTGCTTTTGGAGTTTCGAAAGCTTAAAGTTTCACGTCAAGATTACGATAATTTAAGATTAGAAGAAATGGAGCGTGTTTGAGATACGGAATCCTTCGTCTTTGCTTACGGTCAACGAATGTCCGCAGAGAATTTATTGTTTTTTTTATGTGACACCCTCCGACAAAAGGAATTTTCCTGTTTTTGAAGCTTAACCGGCCATCATCAGGTCACAAATAAATAAGGTAACCAATTTACAATTTTGTATAATGAAATGAAATGCTAAGTGACCATCTTTATAAAAATATTCAACGAATTAATAAAAAGTAGTACATTTTTTTGTTGTCTTAATTTTATATTGATAGTTAACTACAAATTAATCACTTTTCGACACTTTGCTGGGACAATTTCCATTTCAGAATTGTTTTTAGCTGGCAGAAAAAGTATTAAGATTGCTTACTTTATATGGCGTGATTGATCTAATTGACTGTTGATTAGTTGGGTTTATAATAACTCTTAGACTCTATAATTAGAGTGAAGGAAAAGTGTTTCGAATATTATTTAAACTTGCTTAAAACGAGTTAATTTAATATTTCATTCGAGTCTGTTATCAAGATCATCATTTATCTTTCTCACGACATACATTCTCGGTTAAAAGAAAAATCCGCAGTGACGTAAATCCGGAAGGAAATCCCGGTGTGAAGTGTCGTGTGAATTGGGCAGAAGCGAATCAAAATCCCACAGAAAACGACGGCCGCGCTGCTGGTCCGTACTTACACGGCAAATGCATTTGGGTTAAAGGTGGATTACGACCGGGGCTTTTTACAATTTCCAATTTTCCATCTCTGTCACGTATCTGACTTGGAACATTCAATTTCTATTAGTATGTAATGTAAATCCTCGTCTATGGTATACGATTCCGTATCTTGGATCAGACTTCCAGATGCATCAGTTCTAAACGGATTTAACCAGAAATCCCATCATATTCGTAAAAGAGAAGCAATCAAATAATAAACAGATGGTTATCCATGACACTCAAACGTGGTACAAAGGTTCAAATCCAATGAAATTCAAAATCAAACCACATCAATTTTTTATTTTTTAAAGACCACTAGTTTCAACCCTATATGATCATCTTCAGGTCAACTAATAACAACAGTGAAAACAACAATGCTGATTTTTCGTTTTTCGTTTACTGTTACAATTATTTTCAAACCTACATACAATTAATTATGTTACATAAAGGGTCGAAACTAGTTGTCTTTAAAAATAAAAAATTGATGAGGTTTGATTTTGTATTTCATTGGATTTGAATAAAATAATACTATAAATATTTTTCAATGGTCTAAGAAAGCTGCAGCAAACACATCAATGATTTTACAAATATTCCAAGGTGATACGTCACCTCATATTTTGTGTAGGCTTTGCTACTCCTGTTAGATACACATGTAAACAATTAATTGCATCAGCTTTGATAAGAAAAAGTGCTCCAAGTGCGAGTAATTTAGTCGGTATGTCGAAGCAACAAAGAAAATGGCGTACGCCGCGCTTCGGAACAGCGTTCGGTGTTGCTGATTTATCACGATCCTTTCCAAACGTTGCTGCTTATCTGGAATATTCCATCTTAATTCATCATTGTTTCACCCACAGTGAGTGGGACTATCTTTGCTCATTTGTTTGCAAGGAACTTTCTGACCTCTCGGATAGTTTCTCTTCGTCACTTGGATGACGAGGGTGCCGAAGAAAAATTGGAAATTTAAGTAGACTGGAAATTCCACACCAAGTTTTTTATTTGTAGGTGTGATATAATTATACAGGTGTATTTATTAAGGGTGGCCGTAGCTTCATTTTGTTTGTTGATAGATGGCGATATTCATTCATGTATAGAATAAATAAGATTAAAATAGTTACAAGAGGCTTCTAGTAACCAGTCAAAAAAATGGGATATTTTTAAAGTTTTTTAGAAGAAGGCTTTTAAAAGTCACAATAATTTTCTACAAACAAAAATATCATCCCTAACCCCCTAAATAATGGTTTTTTGCAGGGTATTGTTATAATTACATTTTGTTCAATAATAACCAAATATAAATTTATAATTTAAATAAGCTGAGGTATAGTCCTTAGTGTTCCTCAGGTTCTTTTGATAAATAGTTACACTAATCTTGTACACTTCCCAAGTTCATACATTCACATGATGTCGGAGTAGATCTTCATAACTCCTGCCAAACTTTTTGATTGTTTGTTCCTCAATGGAGATTTTTGTTTCTGATGTACCAAGGATTATCCAAGATTTTTCTAAGAACTTTATTCTGACATCTTTGTATGATAATAGAGATTATCCGTTATCTCATATGCAGTATTGGGGATTAGAATGTATGCTAAAAGAATATGCTTATTACATTAACAAATACTCTAGTTCTAATATACCATTAATGCTTTTATTAAAAAATCTTCGAGATGACGAGCACCAGAAAGATCTGTATGAGGATTCTTCATGAGATAGTTTATCTGGTTTCAGTATCGCTATGTCTTCTACAATTTTCCAGAACTGAGGGTAGCTGTTTTAGAATTTTTTCAGTTATCAGGTAAAACCCTGGACCTTTTTTCAGATTAATATTTTTTATTTCAGAAGCTGTTTCTTTAGAAGTGGTGAGTTTTATTTCATGGTTAACTTTAGTAGAATTATCCAGATACAGTTTTTCATCTTCATGTGGTAGGAAAACTTTTCTAAGCGGTTTAATACCCTCATTGCATTTGGTTAATTGCTTTTCACCCATTTACAACATTTTAGTCTGATAGGGCGAATTTTCATTATAAGTCTTTTTAATCTCTTGTAACTATCCATAGGGAGTAATTAGTAATTGGTGTGATCTGTAAGTTCCCTTTGTTGATTGGTAATTGATTCATTTTTAATTGTTTGGAATACTCTTTTAAGCCTTTGATTGTTTGTTTGATGTTTTTATGTTGTGGAGATCCAGTTTGCTGCTACTTTCTTCGAAGGTTTCTGTTTTCCCTGATAATATCTCTAATTTTTAACGGTACTTATTTCCAGCCCCCAACTATTAATAACAGAGATGTTTTAATATTAATAGTGGTGTTTTTTCCAACGTTCTTATTGGAGAATATTTTTTACTCTATCTATATTGATAAAATAAAGCAATTTGGACTAGCTGATTTTGACACACAAGCCTAGAAATCACCATCTAGATATTTACGAACCTCTCATGTCAAAGTAAAATAAAACGTAGAAATGGTAAAACATTTCGAAATAGTTAAATTGTTTCAAAATGCACAAAAGCATTCTCTTTCAATGTTCAAAGTTTGCTCAGATATTCGAGTGAAAGACACTGCGATGAGGTGGTTTGGGTAGATACTACGTTCTACGTTCCGAGTTTGCGTTTATTTAATTTGCAAAAGTAAAAATATTCTGGAAAAGAATCGAATACCTAGATGGAATTCTAAATGTTATTGATTTTTAGGAGAGTCGCTTATGCAAATATTTCAGTTTCGTAACGTGAAAGTTTTATGGATTACAAAAATATAGAGTGCATGTTGCCTTTCAGTTCTGATAATAGAATTAAGGTCGAGTTTTAAATAAACTTTTAAATCAATGAAAAAGTACATACACAACGATTAATATAATATACAGGGTGGTTCATTAACTGGCATAATGGGCATCACTGTTGTGGTACGCATAATAACCATTATCTGGAAAACCTATCAAAGTATTACCAAAAAGAAAATCGAAAATTTAAAAATTCGTCTTGTCCAAAAACAACAAATTGTGTGTGAATTTTTTTAAATTGCTTTTTATAATTCGAAAGAGCAGAAAAAACTAAATCTACTATACTAGTTTTTATTTTTCCGCAAATAATTGTATTACCAAAATTTTACCTTCAAAGTATAATTTATGAGCGTTTTGGGGGTTTCGAAATAGTGTCGAAAAGATTTTTGTTAATTTTTCGGTTGAAATAAAATTTACTTAACTTATCTAGATAAGCATCCCAAAAACTGAATTGAGATTGTATATAAAATACTTACTTCCACCCTACGTGGAGTAAATACCCTTCTAGTAGTTTGATTTACAAAATGTCTACATTTGAAACTAGGCCCCAATGAAACACCCGGTATAAAAGTGAGTCTATTATTATAATATATAAATATAATTATGATTATAATAATAAATGTTTTTAGAGTGTGAATAAACCGATCGGACTTATATTGAGCACCAAATTTAAATCGCACAGAAAAACAATACTCTCAGGGCAAATTTTAATAACATTAAAATAAAAATAAAAATATTACTATGAATTACAACAAATACACAATTAAAAACTAATTTTAAAATATTCTGTTCACTATGTCAGTCAATGAATTATAATTCGATATTCAATAGTATTTTAATCTGCTGATCATTCTATCCAAGCAGCTTTCATTCAAGATTTTGAAATAGTCTACTCATTTTTAAAATATTTAATCAACTTTCACTACTGTATTTTCTACAAGTAACTTGTACTTGTACTTGTCAACTGTAAATTTTCTATTTTTTTTTAATTCTTATTTCCGAATTTAAAGTATTTCTCACTAAAAATTCTATTTAAAAAAAAAAGCTTCCGAACTTGAAGCTCCGCCACTTTTTCCTTTTTTTATATCTTAATATTTTTAATAACTTTATTTATTATTCTTAATATTTCAAAATTTCTATATTAAAACTATTTTTTTATAAACTTGTTGACATCAACAAACATCTGTAACTTTTTAATTTTCATAAAAACCAGTTGTGCTTGACTCCCTCCAAAAGCTATTCACCCTGTATATGGAGTACAAAAGATGAAAAACATGCAGAATTTCAAATTTTCATTTTCACAATTTAAATCATATGTAATTAGCTTTGTTTTACCTGTTAAACCGTTCAAAATAATTTTCTCAGTGGAACAATTTTAAGAAAACATTTTAATTGAGATTAAAATATAAACAAACTGAATCTCTTTATTGCTAAAAGGCGAAAAATTAAAGACAAAGAAAAATCAATAGTGAAATACCTCTAAACATCATGACCTCGATATTCAAAATATTTCATTAGAGTCAACGCCAGCCATCTCTGAAATTTAATTTGCAATTCTATTCGAACGGAATATTAATAACCGAGACATTCGAGATGCAAACTCCATTTTGTATTTATACAAATTTTCAGAATAATATTCATCAAGTTACGACGGTTACCTGCTAAACGTAATATAATTCCCGCGGCTGAATTTCTCAAATCCACGTGATCTTCGGAAAACCTACCGTCTAGTTTCGAATTTTCCTTTGGGCGCACCTAAAAATTCCACGTCTTCGGCGTCGACAGAACGTTAGAAAAATACAAAATATTTCCTTAATCACGAACTTTATTGCACCCGCATGAAATTTAAACCATTTTTTGTTGTAGTGCGATTTACATTTTATGTGAAATACTTTTATATTAATTAAAAAAAATATATACATATAAATTATTTACAAGGTACTTTTTTTAAATTTTACACCGGTTCTTTGTAAAAAAAGCTAATAAATATAGAGCGTTAATTTTATAATTTTTGTTATTGACTTATTTATAATTTTGAAAAGGAAAAAGAACTTATTTTTTATTTAATAATTAAATATTTAAAAGAGATTGAAAAAGACAAGTTTGGGTTCTCGGATCATCGAGAAGTCGATAGTGCCTACCCCTGCGATTAAATTTGATAGTAGTTTAAAGATGTACGCTGCCCTAATATTTTTTTATTTTATTCATCGATAAATAAATTGTTATTTTTTCATTTCCAATAACCAAGTTACGAAGTGGATTAAAACCCCTCGAAAATTATATTTAGATTCTTCACTATATTTATTAAAAAAAACAACCCAAAACGGAACAATATCACTTGAAAAATATATCATTTTAAAATATAAGTATAATAGAATTGATTTCTAACTCGATACTTAATTGTGTGTTTTATCAGTAAATGAGAGCAGAGAAGAATAAGTGTGAACAAGATGTTGTGTATCTCTTTTTTTTTATTTAAATCATTCTGGTTTAAAGCGGTTTCAAAAGCTTCCAGATAATCTTTTTGAGTAGTTGTTTTCTGAAAAATCTGCGTGGTATGTGATTCTAACGTTTAGAACTCTAGATGTTTGACCTATATACCTAATGTATACCAGAATTTTAATAAGGAATACTATAGACTAGAGCAGATTTGTCTTTTAGTTTGCAATGTATATAATTGATGGTTTTTATTAGTTTACTCTAACCTTCAACGGCTTCTCTATTGTATCTTTTCTGTTTAATCTCTCATAACATTGTCTAGTGATAGATTGACTTTAGGTCACTTTGATACTGTTAGTGGTATTTGTGAGAGTTATTTTTATCAATTTCCTTAATTTCCTTTTAGAGCACTCATCTGACTCTTTGTAATCATAGTAAAATGTCAAAATTTCTTTGACTGTGAACATCTGATCCATTGTTCCTCTTCCAATCCTAAATGCTGCTTGCTATTGTCTTATTAATTCATAGATATTTTGTTTTATCATTTTTTCTGTATACTTGATGTGTTCTTCTTAAGTTTTCCCATTATTTCTTCTATTTCTAGTCGAGTTGATTATGGTACTTCTTTTGTGTTAGTATTTTCATCTTGAGTTTCTTGTAGTATTTCTTCTTCTTCAAGGTGTGTTGGAAATATTCTTTACATATTTTTTTTATTTCTCTGTCTTGGTCTATTAAATTCCCTCCTATCTTTGACGAAACTTCCTTGTTTTGGTATTTGTTTCTCTTTTGTTATTTTTTTATAAAAATTTCCTATCTCCTTCTTTTGATAACAATTTTCTATTTCCTATGTATTTTGCTCTTTTCTCTATTTTTTCTTTTGTCTGTAAAAATATTTTGTTTTCTGTCTTTGCTCTTTGTACGCTTCCTTATTGTCTACTTTCCCAGTTTGAAATGCATTTATTCGTATTTTATTTTTTTTGCACACTTGAGATTCAACCCGTTGGCCCTTTTTGAATTTTATTTTTTGGGATAGCTTCTCTGTTGCCTGTTTAATTATTTCTTCTATTTTTTCTCGCTTATTCTCTGTCTGTTGCAAATTTTCTCGATAGATATTTTGATAGATATTTTGGTATCGTTACGTTAATACAATCTTCTCTGTATTTCTGGGTTCTTTATACCTCCCATGTTTTCCTTATTTTACTTGTCTTCACTTTTTAACTTTCATTTTTATTTTTGCTAAAAAACGATTCGATTTCTGATAAAAAATGCTTTAAATTGTATCTTCTGTTTATTGTACGTAGTTCGTATTTAGGAGTTAATGCATGTAGCCTCCGTAAGCCGCCCCGGAGCGCCATGGTAACTAATAAATACATCTATTTCTACCTCACATAAGTCTGTATAACATCTGCGGAATGAGTTATAATGAATGGTATTATTATCATTATTATTTTAAATTATGTATTTGTTTTTGTAATGTTTCTTATCGGCATAAATGAGAACATTTGTTTAAAATTCCGCGATAGTCAGCTGTTTTCGCTTATTTGGGTACGCTCGATAATGCAACGTTGCCGCCAGCTCTTGAAATTTACTCAATCTAAATATTTTTTTCACATTTCTGAGAGATTTATTTTAAAATACACATTTTTCTGAAAAGTTTTACTTCCTAAGAAACGAACGGATAAATTTTTGAGTAAATCCAAATTTCATTTTTTAACATTAAAACTGAAACAAAATCGCATTTATTTTTCGAGACCGGTTTAAATTGTAGGTCTGACAACAAGGCGTTTCGATTAACGCGACCTTCAGTACAGAAATAGCGTCAGTTGGAAGAAGGTTAAAGTTATACGTTTAGTTTTGTTATAGCATTGTTGAAATATCCGATGTAATATTAGTAATTGGAAAGAGCACGCCACACATTCTAAATTATTGAGTAAGGTTAGTCAATTATAAACGCATTCTATTTTTAGCTTAGAAGGAGTTCGAACATTTTATAACCTCATTTTAGTTACAGTCGAGCCGGCGCGATGCTTCTAGTAAATAGTACGAGAGTTGGGACGTATCTTCTACTTTTATAGTATACAGGGTGTTACTATATTCGACCGACAACGCTTTACCCCAGAGAGCTCTCGTGAATTGATGAATTTTGATATAGGAACATAAACCCTTAAAGGGCTTAGTTTCCGAGATACAGGGTGTTAAAAGTTTGAAATCAAAATTAAAAATTTGTCATAAATCAGAAACGCCTCCAAATATTTTTTTCAAATTTGGTGACCAATATGCTCTTTAAGAAAGTAATATTTTGACATAAACTGACTTTTGAAAAATTTAACCAGTGGCGCGCTATCAGGGTTTGTGGCAACTTTTATCCCCCTATCTTTTACGCCACTGTAACAAATATTTTTTTTTTATTTTATTAAATTCTCTGTTCATTTTTAGGTAAAAAAGTAATAACCTTTTATGGAGCTAAAATGAACGGTGTTGTAGATATTTGATAGAAAACCGGATAGAAAAATATTTAAATAAGATAGTAGAACCAATTTCTTTTAAACAGTTTACTGACGTAAAACCAAGATGGAGATCATTAATGATTGCGTAAAACTAAATACATCCACTTCTTCTATTTCCAGCAATTCATCAGATTTAATACAAAAATTCAAGTTTCTCTTTCTGGTAATCCTCATCGTTTGGTTCTTCAATTCCATATATTTTGTTTTTCTATGTTAATTTCTAGCCGCATCCGTTTTAATTTTTCTGTTAGTCTTTTAATTGTCTTCTAGATCTACCTTCTTCCTTTCTAGAAGTACTACATACGCCAACCATTTAATATTATATTTACCGTTTCTTTTTTTTTTACTTGACCATTCCCTTACCTTTTCCCCTAATTAAAAAGTACTTACCAAAAAAATTGGGAACTTGTCTTACGGACTTATATTGTACTTCTAGTTTATACTATTAACACTAGTACAAATAATTAGAGTAAAGTTTACAGTTATACGAAAATAGAAAATTAAAGAGACATTAAAGTCTGATATTTCTATTAAAAATCTATGAAACCGTAAACTTTTCAATATATACTCAACGTAAAGTTTCTATATACTCCCTTTTTGCTTTTTCTACTTAACGTTTTAAAAACCTTTTATATTTACAGAAACTTTTTCATTTGACATTTGTTTTATGTCGTTTTTAGAACTACTGTGTCACAACTTCTGTTTTCATCCCTTCATATTTAGTCGAAGTATAGGCAGGAAACATTTCCTTTATACGCAATTCATTTTAAATTTGCATTTTTCATAAAAGCTTCTTTCCTGATATACAATGTGGCTCACATACAATTTACAATACAAAATAACGTAAGACAAAAAAAGTAAAAGTCATGTTAGAAGTCAACATAGAAAAACGAAAAAAACAAAAATATTAGAAAGGGAAAGGTGAATATTCAGATTAAGTCTGGACAAATGTTAGAAATAGAAAAAGTGAATAATTATATGTACTTTGGGGTTTTGATAAATAATAAATGTGAAGAATAAAAAGAAAATGAGTTAAGAAGACCCAAAGCAAACGGATGCCTAGTATGAACATTTTTAAAAAGTTCCGAATTTATATACCAATCATCCTGTCAAAAATGACATATGAATGCAAAACGTGGGTAACAACGAAAGTTGCAGCTCAGAAACTAGACCTACGGGAAAGTAGAGCATCAAAAAGGATTAATGGAATTCGTATGGAAACGAAGAACAAACAACGAATTGGACAATGTGTATACGAATTCTAAAACAAGTATCTTCTTTAAAGCCAGAAGACTAGACTGGCCAAGCCATCTGAAGAGACTAGATGCGAAAATATTGGCCAAGACGATAACAAGGAAGAAGGCTGGAGGAAAAAAAGAAAAGAAGGTATTTAAGGAGATAATGTTTAGACGCTAGAGAAAAGAAGATGCTTAAAAAAGAAATGAAAAAGCGCCTGAAGGAAAAATAGCAAAGATAATGTTTAAGGAGGAAATAAAGAGAAGTTGTCGAAGAAGATTTGAGAGAGAGGAACGTGGAAATAATTAACAAATCTATGGTTCTAAAAGAACTATTTTAAATATATTAATACACAATTTGTTTCATAAAAGCTGTTAGAATTTTGGGAATATCGTATAAACTATCAAAGTTCTATATCATATAAAGGGAGTAAGGACGTAATGATTCTTCTTCATTCTCTTTCTGCTCTTACTTTTGTGCATCTTCATGTCTACGTTAATAACTACAATTACATACTAAAAATTATTTATTTATTAAAACATATTTTTTTATTCATTATTGGTAACGTTCGAAACATGAATTTCCATTAAACGAAATGGGTGCTTCTTTATATCCACTCCATGAAAATATGTTTAAAAATAGTTTCCGCGTCAATATTTATATTTTACTGATATCAGTATTTTATTTAATCAACGATTTATTATTATTATTATTATTGAAAGTGACAACGTATAACTTTCCTAAACATTTTAAACTCTATTATACAAAGAATAAAATAATCTCTCAAGTCATTTATCATCATTTCAAACATGTGTAACGATTTATTTTTCTTTTTTAGTGTCTTGAATATGGAACCCCCAGTAAAGCCACCCTTTCAGGAAGACGAATATCACAGAGTTTTATTTGATTTATACATTGAGGTCATACGTCAGTCTGGTTTACTGTTAGATGAAGACTTGGAGATTTTAGTGAATCAATACGAAAGCGATGAGCAAAGACAGTTTCCGAAATATAAACCATCTATGAAATTGAAGTTAAGCTTAGGTTGTCTATTCGGTAGCGTAATGTTGACCAGAAAATATTCGAAATGGGTCGTTCTACCGTCGGTTTTGTTGGCCACAGCATCAGCGTGTTTGGAAATGCGAAATGCGCAAATAAAAGAAAAACAGAAAGAGCTGGCTGGAAATCTTATAAATATTTGCAAAAAAATTAATTATTTGTATAGTTCGATTAAGAAATTCTTTCAAATTAGAAAAGAAATTGAAAGTAAAAGCCGCGAAGATTTTTTTAAAAGCCATAATAAAGATATAGAGGCTTTTTTAAATAAGCAACATCAGCAGGAAATAATTTTTTTTAACAACATTATAAATAGCTTAGAATTTTTTGTGAACTACTCAAATAGTTTGGTAGATGATTATAATTTTATTAAAAACTTCACTCCCTTCGAAAAAGATGTACCAGTATTCGATACTACAGATATTTGTATAAATTATTTATCACATATTCAAGACATTCATGTTTGGCTAACTTCAAAACTGCTCAGTTACATTTGTACACTGTTACTTCCTTCAAATAAACTTAATAAAAGCAACATCCATATTTTTATGAAAAAAAATTTGCCAACTCATATACGGACTTTAAGTCAACATTACGAAGTTACGAAAAGACTGTTTTATTCTCTAAAGAAATCGATAATTAAACGAAATGAATTGAAAAATCAAAAAACTAAGCCATCTGTACTACCAAACAAGCTACAAAACACACTTTTGTCAGCTGTTGACAACATATCAGTATTATCTGAAAAATCTTACAAAATCTTAGAAGAAGTTGAGAATTCTTGCAGCCAATATCCACCGGCGATCGAATTCGCTCTTCTAGATCTTAGAAGTCATACTTTCGCCGTATACGAGTCACTAGACCTTCTTTGTAAATTGTATGGAATCTTATCGTCTCGAAATGTTCCCCGTAAAACAAAAATTGTTAAAGATACAAAAGTCCCTGATGATGATACTATCGTCACTGTACATCACGATGATAACGTCGAGGCACTAGAAGAACATTTTGAACTCTACTTGGAAAAAGACTTTATCCCTTCAGAGGAACCATCAGTTTACATCGACGATTCTGGGGAATATATAAACCTCATGTTACAGGAATTAAGACAATCTTTAAAAAAACACGAAAGGTTTATTGAAGCCAAAAAGAAGAGAGGTAGTGTGGAAGAAGAAGAAGAAGTCGTAGAAATTAAAGAAAAATGCTTACCGAAGTTTGATTTATCGGCTTTGGACAAACACGTAGAAAATATAGAAGACAATAGTGAGAGTAATACAGTTAAAGACGTTTTTTCTCCACCTAGAGCACCTCCAATACCGCCACCTCTACCAGAAGGTACTGAGTTCAATTTATCGGATAATACTAAGGTAAAACATGGTTCGAAATTAATGCTTGAAAGTATTAGAGCTTTGTCCAGTCAGCTTAGAATGCAAGAAGAAATTTTTGGAGAATCTATGGATGACGAGGAAGAGAATTAGATATTAGTTTAGGTGGATTTTTTATTTTGTATAAAAATATACGTTAAATAAATTAGTATTTTTGTTATAGGCTTTATGTTGTAATAAATAAAAAGTTATTTACAAAATGAAATTAGTATTTCGTATTGGATATTTGTTTTGGAGGTCTCCAACTATTGTGATAAAGTTTTGTGAATATAAAAATTCTTTGTAACAAAAGGAAAGTAAATATAATAAAATCTTTACACGAAAAATGAAAACATCATTTTTCGTTTTTAATAAAAACTCGTAACAAATTGAGTCACAAAGAATTCTAAATTTCTAATTATAAAATTTCTCGTTAACTGAAAATGATTGAATTTTAATTAAACACAAAATAGCACTTACACTGATGTTTCTAAAGTAGCTCCGGGAAACAGTAACAGTAACATTTATAATAAAAACATATTATATATATATATAATAAGAAATAAAATTGCTGAATTCTAAGACGAATGGAAGAACAAAAGCGTGATAAGGTTTTAATAAATATATGAGAATAATTAGAATTAGAATAATTAGAAAATATCAATTAAGAGTATTCTTCATTTGCAAAGTTTTCAATAGATGCGTTGCCCGTAAGACCTTCCTCTAAAAATCGCATCTGATCAGACGACGGAAAGTTCTCACAATATATAGTATATATTGTACAAGAAAAAACGATAGTGGTAGTGAAATTTTTAGCTTTATAACTGTATATAACAAAATGAAAATTATTTCTCTATTCGAGAGGATAATTCTCAAAACACTGAAACATTTTTTGGTACTTAATCAAATTAATCATTTTTGTAAAGAAAATCTTGTACCTCTGTTTTTGGTTTAGCTGCTGTAGACAAAAATTAAAAAATGGAAAGAAATGAATGAACCATTTAAGTCTGCATATTAGCATGCTTTTCCACTCTGGCTAACTGAAGACTATTGTGGATCACTCTTAAGATTCAATACAATCCTGACTTTCTTAAGAAATCAATGGTTGATTTGGTTGAAATTTTTTAAAGTGGTCAGTTTCTAGCTGTACAAAACGCTAAATCAATATTATTTTTCTAGTTCTGAAGTATTTTCTTTTGTGTCCATTTGAAGATAATGACTTTGGTAATGAACCATTTAAAGAAATGTGGGAGAAATTGCTAAGCTTCTGGTTCTGATAATTTGCAAAGTTTTTGGTTAAAATGCTTTACATAAAAAAAAAGTGTCATCTAAAATAATTAATAATAATAACTGGTAATCCATTGTTACTGGCATTTTATAAATTGTGTATGTAATGGGGTATGTACTTTAATCAGGTGTGTATTTTTATTGATTGTTTAATGTTTAAGTGATACTAATAATGTTTATTTTAAAAACAACCGATCATATATCGTATTATTGATATTATCACATGGGTTGGTCATTAAATAATGACTTCGTCCATTATTACTGTCATTAAAATCCATTCTCATTTATAATATGGCTACTTGAATAATTTAGTTCATTCTACATATTGTGGTAATACTACTACTAATGTAAAAATCTCATAGCCATTATATGTTCAATTTTTTCTGTTGGCGCAAGATTGAAAGATACAAATAGAACTATGTTTGATGCAATTGAAATAAATACTTTTTGTAAGTTTATGAATTTTGTAGTTTCTTTACTTGTCTAGCTTCATTTGATTTGTCTGAAACTTCGCACATGTGGGCTTTAAAGGGCAGCAAATCTACTGAAATGTGAGTTCCAGGAAAGAACTTTCTAAAAAATATATCGGTAATTTTAGAAAATTCACAAAACTTTCAGAGGTGGTATAAAGTCCCTCAATTTTTTTTTCGAAACTTTGAATAGAGAACGGCAATATACTGAAAATGTCAGCTTCATTTTTCCAAAAAAGAATTGAAAAACCTTGTCAAAACCACAAAATACAAAATAAAAATGAATACAAGTTTCAGCGGTGAAACTATGTTAAAACTTTTCAGGGAAAATGTCACCCCTAGTAACAGGATAGAAGCCATCGTAACATACGTGCGGGCAAAAAATTGAGTCCTAATACGTCCTTCCGGCACATAAATCGGGATTTCAGATGACTTTTTCCAACGGGCTGATAAGTCACCAACCACTGCGAATGAAAAGAGAAAAAACCGCGTCGGAGCGATGGGTAACAAATGGGCGCAGTTCGAGAGTTGGCCACGTAGCAGAAATTGGGATCAAAGGCCGGATCTGGTTATAAATGGCTTCTGATTGTGGGGGAATTTTTTACACTTATCTGACGATTAGTCTAAGTTATCGTACCCCGGAAAGAAATTAAGGAAAACAGCTCCGGGTGAGCTGCTTTAGTAATTAAAGATTTCTACTACCGAAAGAATGTATAAACTGCAAAATTATTTACAATTGTTTTTTTTAGAGGGAGTCCCATATTGGGTGCTACATACAAAATCGAGGAATCATTTCAACGGAAAAAACACTTATCGATAAATATTTCAAGGTTAGGATCAGTTTTTGATTAAATAATTCAAATTATAGTAGGATTTCAAACTGTTACTTACAGTTACAGTGTCATATCTCTGACATTCCTTTTTGAAGACAAATCAAACTAAAAACTATAATTTATGATATCTTAAACTCAATTTTCTTATGAAATTTATTTTTAAATACTCTGGTTGAAGAGAAATTGAGTGCTTTTTTATGTAATTTTTTTTATAACTGTATAATTTCTTTTTAAATTAAACATTATTTTTTGTGTTACAATCGAAAATCAATTAATAAATTTAATTGTCTAAAGTTGAACAAAGTAAAAGTATTACGAATCCCGACTGCAGAAATGTCAGTGTCTTTTGTCCAAATCACGATTATCGTCTTAAGATCTTAAAACTACATAAAATCACAAGTGGTTGAACTCGTATTGAAGATTCCAAAAATGACTGAATATACAGGGTGATGTATTTAAAAAACCAAAGTGACTAATAATAGGAGAGAAACGGCAAATCTAACAACATTGCAAATGTCAAATATGGAATATCCGTATCCCAAAATAGGCTTATCCCAAATTTTGTAGAATTCGGACTAGAAATTTAGGAGATAATTGGCCGTTTCCAGACTTTTGGTCCACTCTGTATAATAAAAATCATTGAAAATGTTCTTACATTGTTGTAACCAATTTTATTTGATTCATATACGAGCATACAGTAATCATTGTTCAATTCAAAGCCAAATTATTTGATATCTGCTTTAGACCGTTACAATACATTATAAAAATTCATAAATATGAAGTTCGTTCAGATTTGTTGATAAAGATAAATATTTTGTTCAAATTTCAGTTAGTTTCACTATTTTTATTATTATTTCTTGTCTGTTGTTTGAACCAACTATATGCACTTTGATTTTTTAATCTCTTATACATTTATATTATAAAAGATATTTTGTTGTTGTTATTAAATATAAAGCGTTCGTACATAGGATGATAGGTCAATCTTGTGTTATGTGTCTTTTTTTTTGAACACTATTTCTAGAAAAAGTGGGGCAAGTTGCAAGAGCGTTCCTTAATTTTGCCATCGGCGATCAAAGCCCAGTGAACCGAACTACTCAGTTGCAGGCTCACTAAAACCCGTGGCAATCTGTGCGGAAAACGGACCTCATTCTCGACATTGGCGAATACCCCGCAGGAATTTTATCATTTGCGTCTCCTCCTGCTTTACCGGAAGATGATTATTTATGACAGCGAGAACAAAATATCGCCGTATTCAGGTTAACCGAACCGGGACCGGGTGGCCTTATCTAAGGCAAACACGAACTAGGATGTAGTCAAGTGTGGTATAGGCTTTTGAAGGGATGTTCGATGGGGATTTCGAAGGACGGGTTTCAGATAAATGTAAAGCTAGTTTGCCGTGAAGGTCGCCGCTTAATATTCATCTCTATAAGCGATTTAACGTAGTTTATAGCCAAGTACTAGCATATAAAATTACTAATAGATCAGGAGTAATAAAATCGAAAACGTTACGACAGATTTTTCAAGAGTTCCCTTGCAATTTATATTTTAATATCAAGCCAAGTTGTTTTAATTTAACTGGGATGCATTAAACATTCAAATTATCAGAAGCCAAACAATTTGTACCTGGAAGGTGTTTACCCAAGAAAGTCCTAATTAAAGAAATTTGTTGATTATTCAAATAAAGTAAGAGAACTTAATGATTATGTAAATATCCAGGAATATAGCATTTCCTCAAGGGAGTAAAACTTTCGGAACATAAACTCACCAGTATGGAGTGAAGTGATCAACTCAAAGAAGTAAAATTGTTTTTTAATGCCCATAAGTAAAACAAGTTAAAGTATTAATCTAAAAAGCTTCTTTCAATTTATATGGTGAATGGGTACATTTTCATAATATACAGGCTGTTTAGAAGATGGGTTTTGGAAGATGGGTTTTGGAAACTAGCGCGGACCATTAAGAACCATTTTAGCTAAAGACGAAGTCCCACAATTTTTTTTTCTAATTCTTAAGGTGTTTGGCAAAATCCCAAAATTTTAATTAATTGCTGATAATTTCCAGTGAATTTTAGAATTGAACTCGGTTATGATTTTTTGAGCAAACATATTTTTTATTAATCCGCTAAAAAATAAAAATTCTCCCTCAATTTGGTTTGTAGGTCTTAATTTCAATAATTTGTACGATATTCGCGTAAATGATACCTCAAAAAAATAGCAATAATCAAACATGTTTTCAACAAGGTTTCAACAAAAAAAAAATTTCTTCGTTTGTTTAAAAAAAATGCGATCGAAAACAGTTTTCTAAAATTTTAGAATTTTTTTTTTAAATGTCTGTGAAAATATGGATGATGACATAGATGATTAGAACATGATTTCTTAGATTGCTTTATACATTACTTTAATTAAATAAAATTAAAAAAATACTTGCCATTGAAGCTGTAAAAGTTTATGATTTTTTTGCCAAACACCTTAAAAATTAGATAAAATAAAAGCAACTAGATTTCCTCTAAGGCAACCATAGCTTTATTGTTTCTAAATGGTCTATGCTAGCTTCCCATTAAAGCTTTGCACCCATCTTCCAAACACCCTGTATAAGTTCAAAAAAGAAATTAAAACACATCGATTTATATATGTTAAAATATTATGAGTGATGAAAAATTTAATAAATATATGGAAATAATAACAAAATTATTAATCAGATCAAACAAAAACAACTAGCCTATATAGAAAAATAACGTGGAAATGTTGCAATATATTAAAACACTCTGGTAGTATATTCAAACATATAATTTCTAATATTTACATATTCCCATAATATGAAAATATAGACAAATGTGTATGTAATAATCTGGTATTCAGGATATTTACATAGAATTCGGAAAAATAAATATAAATAGAATATTCCAATTAATTCATAAATGAATATTCTGCGTATATATAAACGCCAACAAATTTCACATCTCATTTCAACTAGACTCAAATTGCGAAATGCGAAATAGGAAATGCGGCAGATGTTGATGCCAATTTTAATTGTGAATGATTTAATTAGGTGGTAAACAATTTGCATTATTTTCGAATCGATGATTTGTTTATTTTATAGACTCGATGGTGAATATTATCAATACCACGAATTACAAAATCTATAAATTCAATAATTATATTTTCGTTTGATCTGGTTGTTTTAATCTATAAGCTCGTAAGTGTTCACAGTACCTTATGTTAAAATTTCTACATGTCTGGCCAAGATAGATGGCGTTACAATCCGGACAATTTAGTTTGTATAACTGGCTCTATTTTTAAGAATTCTTGTAATTACCTGAATAAAAATTCACGTGTGAACTTTTTTTATTATTGTTTCATCCTAGAAAGAGCTTTTAAGAACCGGCCTTGAAAAAAGCGTTGCAGTGAAATAAATTCTGGATGGCTTACAAAATGGCCGCATTTTATCAGCACACTGTTTTCTATTGGTATACGTTCAACAATCGGGGCTTATCTCTTCCTTTTACTGAAACACATTTTTAGCTTAATAATTTTGAGGAAATCGCGTGGAAAATTCATTGCCATGGAAACAATTTGTGACAAGAAAAATGTAAAAGAAAACATGTGGCTAGATGATTTCAGTGAAATATTGTAAATAGCCTGTCTTCAATCTCATAATAAATCGATTGGCTGTCTATTGGTTTACAATATATCGGTGTAATTACTCGTATATAGAGTGTAAGTGGAAAATAAATAATAATTTTCAACTCGGTTGGTGTGACTTATGAACCATATATGTAATAACTAGAAATGATTTTATAGTAATGATTGATATATATATATATATATATATACATGGTTGGGATAAAGTATGGAACCAAGTAAATATCTTTAAAACGAAACAAGCGATATTTATGAAATTTTACAAGTAAGCGTTAATAATATACTTCCGGTTTAACAGGAAATACTCTAAACTTTTTTAATTTGTTGTTTTGAGCTCGTATTGAAATAATTCTTTTATTTTATTAATTGTAAGAATCACAATGTAGATCCCTAAAAGGGTATCCTTATTTAATCTACTTTAAATTAACTGGAATAGTTCTTCCGCTAAGATTGGCCATTAATTTTGCTTTAGCTTTTTTAAATAATAAATTTTATCAACGCGGCGTATTTTTTCTGTAACAACATGAGTCGATTTTACTTTAGATCCACATTCTCTAAATAATTTGTTTGAAATCTGAATTTAATTTCCCTTAAAATTGCTTTGTTTGCGTTGTTTCGTTTGATTTGAACACGAAATGTTTCGATAGTTTAAAGTGTGATTAAAAAATGTATTTACGATTTTAAATTTGAAACTTTTTATTTTGTAGTCTCTCTTTATCTTCAACAAACAGTATAAGCAATTTATGTCAAAAAGAATTTGAAATGCGAAATTAAAACAAAATATTTTTATGGTTATACCGATTTACTTGTTAATTTTATTACAAGAAGTGTCTAACATTGCTAAATTTTTAAAAAAGTTTTGTAAAAACTATCTAAAACGATTTTTTTACACACTAGTAAAAACTGTGAAACTAAAATGACATGAAACCAAATTTTAGGGCAAAAAGTAATTCATTCCCGTAATCCAAAACTCATTAAAGTTAATCTCGAAATACACTTAAAGTCCCTAACTATCTTTCTGACTAGAATAATAATTTGGCCCTAACCCTCGTTATAAACGTAGTTTATAGACAAATGTTATCTCAAAATATATTAACGCAAAATGGTATTTGATTTTATCATCCTTTTACGTGGCCAAACTATCTAAATTTTCGAACTCTTGAACTACATAATCAAAATATCTACCAACAGCAATTTAAAAATGTTCGTTAAAAAAACGTAGTGTCTTATAATTAAAAAAGTTTAGATTTTATTCATGTAATTAACCAATTGGGTAACCCACTGGGATATACATTACCTTAATATAACTAGTCAAAGCTCCTCTAAAGCAATCTAAATTAACTCTAGAATTAATTAATTGCGCCGTCTTTATCCAATTCATTCCTCGAAATTTGGTCTAGCATCGAAATCCTTTTGCTAAATAGAATCACGTAAAGGTAATTGACAAAACCAAGTGCCGTTCTAAGCTTATAAATTTAATAGAAACTAAAAGTTTTCATAAAATTTCAGTTAACTTGTTAAAATGCATTTTTCTTAAAAGTAGAACTGTGTAAATTTTTTACAAAGTATACTTATTGAATTAATGAAATGGCGTTCTACTTAGTTTCTAACTAAAATTTAAAAACCAATAAAATTCTTGTGTTAATACCGCAATAATCCCGGTCTTCATAATCAGAATTAAACGAACTACCAAAATGGAGCTCAAATGCAAATTTTCACTCAACCAACTGGCTCTATTCCAAATCAAATATGGATCGTTTTTACTCTCCATTTGAGAATAATTATTAAAAAGGGCTCTTGTGATTTCAGACATTTAGGTCGCATAAATAATATAGTGCTTTAATAAAAATATTTAAAATTTTAAAATCTCACCGAGTAAACATTTCGAGGTTTCCTTACCATTTAACGATTTGGCAATTGTATGAAATTATATCGAAATGAAATAGATCTTTGATGATTTTGTATGAATTGCGATTAAATTAATTGTTTCAATTCTAATTTTGTGCTTACCTCGAATTTCAACAGTAGTTCAAAGCTATTTTTAAATTTCTTTGTCTCGCTAAAGCGCATTTTCTGAGTGACATTTGGTTGACAGATTTCTTATGAACCACCCACTCATTACGTGCAGTAAGGTTTCTTGCTATGTATAATTTGGAACAAGAATTTTTCATTCCAATATCTCCAAGAATGTATTATGTTTATGATGTTTTGGCTGGTTTTACAGGTAGTGATAGGCAATTGAATGTTTTATTTAACTTTATTGATAATTTACATCCAAAAATAAAGTTTACTGTTGAAATTAAAGATACCAGTTCTATAGATTTCTTAGATATAAGTATCAAAAGCGGAAACTGTAATCTTCAATATTCAGTTTAATAAAATTAGTAAATAAAAAAAATTAAATTGTAACGCTAATTTATCTTATCCAGAAATAAGGTAGAATGAACACTTACGATGTTATACATTTAACAAAACTATTGAAACAACAGTGGAGGTACTAAAAAAAAGAACTTTGCTTTTTGGAGGAATTTGAAATCAAGAACAATCTAAAATATCCTCAGTAGTATTGAATGAACAACGAAACCTGGGAAGTTCATTAATTTTAGAATATCTTTTGGACTAAATACCTATATAATTTTGATCAAATTTTAGGAAAAGAAGAATTTTATATTTTAAAACTTTTTTGACAAGAAATAATACTATCTTGCTTGATAATGATTGGATGAAATGCTTATGACATGAAGTCAAGTACGCTTATAAGAAATCTGTCACTCTTTGAAAATGTAATTTAGCTAAACCTGGCCAGAGAAAGTTATTTTAAAAATAGCTTTGAAATACTTTTGAAATTCAAGATAAGTTTAATTTATCTTTTTTTTATAGAACTCTAATTATTTAGGGAACAACGACATTGCACTGGACATAGAAATAAAAAGGCTGAACTAATTACTCGTCGAGCAATGGACTATTGCAAATATTCAGTGAACGCGATTGGCACTCTTCCAAGTTGGCCCCCTTGCATGCTTTGCGCCACTTTTCGGTTATAGCGAACTTCTCAATTGGACTCCGGGGATCTAGCATAGTAAGCTGAAGTTGGCTGTTGTCGAAAGTTGCACAAACGATGCTTACTTTACGGAAATATAGACGCCGGCAACGATAAATCACCCATCCCGACCGCAATTCCTGATAGTGTTGGCCGGGTTACATGGCGCAGTTGGATGGTACGGTTTTGCAATCGGCCGCCCATTGGGAAATAACAATAAGTGGATAAAATGAACGTCCATCAGAGTAAATTATCATGTCACTTTATCAATTTATCAATTTTATCATACAACGTTAAAACCCGCTCCACATTTAAAAAAAATATGTTCAACGATAATTTTCTAGAGCATAGGTAGTTAATGCTTACTTGACATTTCGGTAGCATATTAACAAATCGCTAAAATCGTGATTAAACGTCACTTCCACTTATTCTTAAGGACTACATCGCGTCCATCCGGCGAAAATGACGATTATCCTTCGTCCTTAATTTGGTTTTTGTCGGGCCGGGTGGTTTAGATTTGCATTCGGATTGTGGCTCGTGTCGGCCTTTGGGATTATAATAAAATTTCTGCCAAGATCTGTTTCGGAATACAATTCGGAGCTTAAAGTATAGCTCGATTATTATAATTTCCAGCGAGTTGGGAACGGGTCGAAATTAAGAGGCATTTATTATTTAAATTGGCATTACTCCTGAGAGACGATGTTGGCTTTATTAATTTTTCCTAACGAGGATAATTTTGGTTTTTATTTAAAGATGAATTCTCGTGTATAAATTAGTGTTAACGGGATAATAATTTTTGCTATCAGCCGTATCATATTTCACTTTAACATTTTACCATTATTACTGGTTAAACCGGATCTAGTGACGTAGTGATTAAAACTGATTCGAACGCCTGCGTTACGAAATATTGATGCGGTTGTTATAAATCATTGATCACGGCGCCATTTCTGATTCTAATTGTCCACTTACATGGCGCAGTCGACTATAGAATTTAGAGTAGTTACCAGCCCGTTGGAAATTTACTCCAAGTGTTTTCATTCAAATTGCTTTCAAGTATTTAAACATTTTAGAAGATATAATTCATTACATTTACCTGAAAAGCGATATTTAATCAATAAAATTATTAAAACGGGTCAATAGTTTTAAAAAGAAATCTCGGCATTTATTCGAATAAATCTCGGAGGGGGCGTTAAAGAGAAAATTATTAATGAACAATTAATCAAAGGATTAAACCTCGAGTGACCTGAATTTGTCATCTGGCATCATCCGAATCTAGGTTACGAGTTTTTCCCCTCTGTTTTATCCGATCCGTCCATAAAGTAGTGATTCTCCCAGTCCGCTGAGTTTTGGCCGCGTGCCAAAAATATCTGGACCGATATCGAACCGAGCGTTTTATGTCAGACCCTCCTTTTAACCGCCCCCGAAAAACTTAGACTGTTCTACCGACTGCTATGGGATTATAGACCGGGTGTGAAATTGAAATTTTATGCTGCTTTGTAATTATACTTATTCCTAATAGTAATTATCACCATTTATTTCAAATGACTCAGGGATTTTGTTACTTGAACAATGTATAATATTAAAAAATAATTGAGGTTAAGAGAGAACGTCTTGTATAAAATAAAAATTAATGTAAAATATATATAGACCCTACATATATGTTTTCTATAAACACGTTTCCTTCCGTCTGATTTGAATACATAAAACAAAAAGAGAAACGAATACAAACCTAGTTTGGCAAAATTGCTTTTGTGATTTACACATCGACTAGAACATTGTACAGGCCCGGTTCTAATAGAAAGTATATTCAATTTTTTTACGCACATACGAATTGATAGAGAGAAACGTGTTATATAAAATAATATGTTTCTAGTGGGTTAAATTTATAGAGAAGTGGTGCATTGCAAATGATTTAAAGAGAAAGTTTCCAAGAAGGGATCAATAATCACAACATAATGGTAACAAAAATTTAAAAGATACAACAAATATTTGCCAAGTTTTTCCAGTCAAATTTCAATTAACAATGAAAACATGGTTTCATAAAAACGTACGAATTAATTTTCATGACAAAGTGATTTCTCCTGAAAATTGTTTCCATCATTTTCATGAAAACAATGTTTCAATGTTGATTGAAATTTTACCTTAAAAATCAACCTCTTTTGTATTTATTTCTGAAAAAATCATGATAGGTTTTTAAATTCGCAAATACGTTGATCTTTTTTAGACAAATTTTAAATAAATACAGGTTATTGAAAAATGGACAGTAAAATATATTGATTTTATTTCTTTTTTTATCAATCTTGGTACTTTTATTGACACACTCCTTGATTACTCAAATTTGATTCAACTTGTTTATAATTTCCGCAAACGGTACTGTACAAATAGTAACTCAACGTCTACCGAGAACGTGTGTTAGGCCACAGTAAACGTCAGGAGAAAAAACAGAGCGCGATTAAATATATTAACGCATTAAAAGAGAGAAAAATGATAATGATGTGAATGTAAAACCGAAAGCATAACTGGTAAAAATGTATCAACACTGTTGCCAGATTATAGATTTGTACATTTTTAATGAATACGCGCAATCTGTTGTCTAATTCTTAATAGTATTTGAAATGATTTTTTTTTGTTTTGATAGTTTTACGGTATTTAAAAGAATTTTATAAAAGAAGATACATTCCCCTCTTTGGTGTACAAATCTGCATCTTTTAGTTTTTAAATGATCTCATTATCTCAATTTACGATTTCATGCGGTATCGTTTGGTCTTAAAGTTCAAATTTCCATTTAAATTTTTATACGTACATACTACTAGACAACAATGCAGCTATTCACAGACTTCATAAAATTATGCAAAATCGCCGAATAAATTGTGAAGTAATGATTAAGCGAGGGCGTCAATTCGGTTGTAGTTAGGGCGACGATTTAGCCCAACTGGCTACTTTTATTTTAATTTTTTTTGGCCATGTAACCAGCTGCCCGGACTATAGAAACCACCGAAAACTTTGTTCGGTACATTCAGGTTCCTGTTGGGCTTACTTTTCTCCTTTTCAAATCGATTTCGGGACACAGACGATGCTGCCGCTGGTTACACGCTGTCGGCACAAAACAAATAGAATGGCCGAGGCGGAACACGAGCCGATACATTCGTTTAGAAGTGTTGAAAAAGTTGAATACGTAAGGCCCAAAGTTTAATAAAAAGAAAAAGGCGAAAAGTTAAGTTAACGAGGTGTCGCCATGACATTGGCTTTATATTTATTAATCTTTTCGTTTTTAAAGGAAACTTGTGATGGATGAACAATTAATGAAATAGGAAACTTTTTCTATAAGTAAAACCATTTTCCAATACAAATTGAATAGTTAAACGAAGGGCAGATAAGGAAAATGAAAGCAATGTTAGTAGCAGTGCCACTATGGAAGCGAATTATGAACTTTAAATAAAGAATAAAACCGAAATAATAAAAAGGTCGAAATAGGAGGAAGAACCAAAAGAGTAAGAAATAATACTAATAGGCAAAATTTATAAATATACCATACAAAAATAATAATAGGTACAAAAAAAGACAACCATAGTGGCTAGATTATATTTACAGAATGCGGACACAATACGACTATAAATTTGAAATAATAACGGACAAACAAAAAGAACACAGGTGAGAGTGTTGTTTAATGCATCTTTTGTTCTAATTTCGTTTTATAAAGCACTTGCATCAACCTAACTGTAAAAAGGTTTACAACATTGATTTGGACTGCTTATCGCCACAGAAATTCTTTAGCTGGGCCGTACTGCCCACATTAGACATTTCAGTTTTATGCAAACGATTTCTGGATGTGGTCATGTTATTGTTAACTGAAATTTTCGTTTTTCCTACTTGGTTGTGTGTTTTTTTGTGGTGTAATATGGAAATGGCAGAAAAGTTTATCGACGTAGAAATAGTTTTCAGAATTAACACATTTATCTGTGTGTCGCAAAAAATTGGTGGTAAATGTTAATGAAGCTAAATTTTAATATAATCTTATTTTTTCTGCAATAGGAAAAATCTGAATTTAGGAACACTTTTTAATTATTGGAAAGCAATATACAGGGTTGGGATAAAGTACGGTATCAAGTAAATATAAACGAAACGGACCGTTTTGTTTTAAAGATATTTACGTGGTTCCATAGTTTATCCCAACCATGTATAAAGTTATCTCTTTGAAAAAAAATCTTAAAGCGAGTAATATTATAAATTGCCAGTTCTTAATGAAATAAAGCAATCATTAACTGTATTTACGAATGATGTATTAATTTTTTTCTAGTTAAAAATAAGTAAGGTAATGAAATTTTAATGTTATAGTTGATGAATTCATCGAACTAACACAGGTAATTCATCTTCTGCAACTAAGGGGGTCATAAAATGAATGTTGTTTGTTATTTACTAATTATTAATAAGAAATGAAGTTAATAGACCCTTAACACAGTATCTCTGCTAACTGCAGGAGAAACTCATTATAAACGCAGTAAGTTCTTAACTTTCGGCAAGGTCAAGTTAGGTCAAATCCAAATAGTTTCATTCCCATATATCTAAATATTTTTGTTCAAACTAATAATTATGAAAACTCGTAAATTAGCTTGTGTTCAATTCGAATCCGCATTCATATTATTTCAATATACATTCGGCTTCTATATTCAACAAATAAGGAATTATGGAAGACAGTTCCAGTAATAGTTATTAATCCCGTTGAAGCCGGCAAGGAATTCCTCTTCTTCTTCTTCCCGTCTCTTGACGATCTAGTAAGGGCGTGTGCGGGAACATCCTGGAATAGTCGGGATTATAACGTGTACTTTGGAATCCAACCGACGGTGGTTTTAATGGAAATGAACAGCCGAATAGGTTCGAAAGTCGATAATGGATTATAAATTCAGTGAATTAATGCCGTAGATTCCAAACACAAGATATGTGAGCATAATTCGAGGATCCGAGCGCAAAAGAGTTTATGGTCGGGAGAGCATTTACGGGAATTTCGTTAGGCACCCTTTTAGTATGAAATCTCGAAATCCAACCGCGTTAATATTTAATATTTCGCTATTTTAAACCTTTTATTATACTCGATTATAGGTATTGAAACTCAAAAATCACTCGTTATACAAGGAATCCCAAACAAAAGTAATACATCAACTAAAAACATAAAGTGGCCAATCTGCAAGCTAAAACTAATTCTAAGCTGAAGCTCGTCCTAGCAAAGTGCAAAGAGCTGATAAATTTGTAGTTAATTAATAATAATATTGCTTAATTTATTATTATTATTATTTATTTTCTACACTACACTACAAAACATCTGTGAAACATAAATTAAAGTAATGAAGTGAATCGAAGTGAAAATTTGTTCAAGTATAACGAACTACACACAAACGCTTATCTAGAAAACAATAAATTCATAAGAAACTCAGTTTACCACATATTAATTAATATTAAGATTTTTTCGAAGAAGAGGAAGATCAATTTTTTTCACGCGGGTAATTTGAAGTAATCTAAACTAGTTAGATATACAGTCAATTTTTCTTAGATTGGGGAGAGAACGCTTTGTATACAATAAAAGGTAAATAATTAAAATTAAATCATAAAAACGTCTTATAAGCAAAAATTATAAATTACAAACAATGTTTTGTTAAAATACAAAAAACAGCAGGTATAGCAAACTTTGCACTATCAAAGGTGATATAGACCATGTTTATAAAAAAAGTCTTATAGAACGTGGTACAAAATTAAATCAAGATTGAGAGCTGTAGAAAAATATTACGCAAATTTTGAAGAAAAAACGAAATTGAAGTTGGAAAAATGTTATTGGTAAAACGAGCTAAAGTAAAACCGAACGGGCATTCTTACCTATATAGGGTATCAAAGAGTCTTTCCTAGGGAGTCAAGGAGTTTTTTCTAGAAACTCAAAAAGTCTTATCAAGGAGCATTATCTAGGAACTCAAGAAGTCATATCTAGAGGCTCAAATATTCTTATCTAGAGACTAAAGGAGTCTTATCTGGAGCTCAAGGAGTTTTATCTCGGGACTTGAATGAGTCAAGGCTAGGGACTCAAGGAGCCTAGAATATTTTATAAAGATGTTTAGACAGTCCTGGCGCGGACCCGAGTTTCTGTTTTTCTTAAGAATAACTTGCATATGTCAAGTTAACTTAAAATAGAACTTTGTTTTTGTTTTTTAAGTGCTGGAGTTTCTTTCGGGTTTTTCGCGGTTTCAGTGTAGACTCTATTTTTGCGTTTCTTTAAATGAAAAGGAAGAGGTTTAGAGTTTTAGCTCGTTATTTATCGATCTAAAGAATTCAATTTCCGTATCATTGACACCAAATTCAGGGAAGACCAATTTAGGTTTTTTCGACCGTTTTTTTGGTAAGTAAACTAATTATTTCGATTTGATTTTAATTTCGGTGTTTATATTTTGTGTGGTATAATTTTACTAGTTCTGTACCTTTTACTGCATACAGGCCGTTCTCTCTTAACTATATAATCTTTGATTATTACACATTTTTAACCACTTACGCCGCTGATCAAATTGGTCAACAGTGTTTCTGAAATATGCTGACGATTTATTCAATATTGATATTTGCTAAAGTACAGCTGGCCCGTGCTTTTTGATTATAATCAACGCTGGAATTGGCTTTTTTGCAGCCGCCACTCGCAGCCCTCATACAATACCCATTATCCCTGAACTATACGTCCTTATGTCCGATAACCAATATTCTTCGAGAGAGATGCTTCTTTCAAGCCGAAGTAAAAAAGAAATTCATTATCTCCGGGCATTATATCCATAAAATGGAGCATCGCGCGTACCGGAATGTACATTCCATCAATTGACACCGCAAATTGAAAATCCATCCGGAATTCTGGCAAAAATGCTCCGTTTCGCGGATCCCAAATTTTATATTGAATGTTTTAATTAAATTCAAGAGGCGAGCGCTCGATTGCGATCGAGAACTTCCGAATCAGATGCTGAGTTAAGCGGGAAAATGAATTTTTTGGGGTTCAATAAAATTGGGAGAAAATTGATTTAAATTCGCAATTATATGTGTTAACGTTCGTTATCGGACACGTTGTTAATTTTTTATAAAGGGACTTTCTCCTTCGTTATCGACGTTCCAACTCTCACCCGATAATCAAATTTTTTTCATTCCAATTCTTGAAATAAAAATATTTTTCATACAGTTTTTAATTTTTACGTTAAAATACAGAGTAAGCCCACAGATCTCCGCTTAATATGCACCTCATTCTATCTCTTCGTTTAATTCTATTTTTATAGTTAAAATAGAAAAAATGTTTTAATCGATTGTTGTATTATAAATACTATTAATTATTTGTAGTACTTACTCAATAAGATTAATATGTAGCCATTAATAATCTTACCTAGAAAAAATAAAATATATATACATTAATTGGAAGATTACTAAACAAGATAAGGGAACAAAATAGTTCAACATCCAAGCAATACTTTAATTAGCAATAATTTAATTTTTAACAGAAATATTTTTCTTGCTCTTTCATATTTTTAATATCTTTGACATCTATTTACTATGAACGAATTCATAATTTCCAATACACTTTTTCATATAATGACAAGAATGTACAGCAACGCAAAAAAGGTAAAATTCCACCGAAAAAAAATATTTCATCCGCCACCCTTAAAAGTGAATATTGAGAGATTTAATTAAATTTAAAGGCGAACATCGAACACCGATCGTGATCATCCAAAAATGAGATTATCAGGATCGTGATATACAAAAGAAAATAATAGAGAATATTCATTTTCCCCTCATATTCAATCGCGGACTGAATACCATGAAATTCAATTATATTTTATGAAATGTGTAATCAAGTAATCATTAATTTCGAATTGAAAATGGGAATATCAACAGAATTTATCATCCTATCAACAAGAAATATATGAAAACCATACAATTAAAGTGCGTCGTAAATTTTCATATCTGTAAATCCACTGAAGATTGAACATTCTTGGAAGTTCAACTAAAAATTAAAATTACCAAAATTATCGATTATTTATTATCAAAAACTTCTGTTATTTTGTTCTTGATACCTATATGCATATTATAATATGATGTTAACATAAAATTATTTGGAAATTTAATATGCCAAAATAATATTTCGTACGGTTATCGGGAATTCAATGTAATGGAAATTTGATTTAATATTAATTAAAAATACAATTTATTTGAAACGAAAATTCTTATCTAATTAGTTAACAGTAAACAAAACTGAATAATATAAAAATGTTAACTAGAAAATACAATATAATATGACATTAATATAGTTCGAAAGTACTTAGATTTACTTATAATTGTACAAATTTTATGTTTAGTTCTTAAAACATAAATCTTTTTAAAATACGATAGATCTATTCGAAAAATATACGACGGGTAGTTGGAAGTTGAACAGATGTTGGAATTTTATTTGAAAGTAATTAAAAACGTACTAGTTTTATTATTGTAATTTGTATAAAAAATTAATGCAATATCCTTGAAGGAAAAGGAAAAGAGGACAGTCTCGAAGGAAATGGGCAAAAGAGAAACTGAATAACATGGAAGAAAGTAACAAATATATAGTCTTAAAGTGTATTTGAATGTATCTAGTAAGTTCAAGTTGCATTTCTTATTCTAGATCTATCTGTATATAGAACATTGAGCCGTCTCACCCTGTAGTTCTATTGATGCTGCAATAAAGTTATAAGATTAATCATTGCCCTTTCCATATTGAAACCGCACATTTGGCGACCCTGACAGAATTGTGATTTATAATTACATTGTTTCAATTATTATAAGATGGAAAGAGCTAATGAGGAGAGGAAAGTTTATAAAGGATCATTTACAAGACAATATAATAGTATGACAGAACTGATTGATGATCCAAACAGCCTGGTACTTGAAATTGGAGCCTCATTTAATGAACTAGAAGTAAAATTTGACGAGATTTGTAGGAATTTAAGAAAATATTATATCTTTCACAAAGTTCGTATATACTAGATGTCCTGATACTCACTCACATATAAAACAGACTCAAGTTACTAAAATTAGAAATAAGGAAATTTGGAGGTGATCCACAAGACTGACTTGATTTCTGGGTTTTATTTAAAAAGGTGCATCAAGAAATAAATTTAGACAATGACGAGAAACTTGGTTACTTTATTTAGTGTACTAAGTCTGATAGCGGTGAATGAAAAGTTATATCCAGTTTTATACTAACATCAGAAAATTATTCAAAATCAGTTAAAGCGTTACAGAAAAGATTTGAACCTGAAGATGTAACTGATAGAACTGTATGTTAGAAAATTATTAAATTCAATAGTTTCCAGCCACAGAGAATCTCTTACTCTACTTAATAATGATTTGGAATGTCAGATATGTGTTTTTGGATTCATCGGGTCATAATAATAGATTTAAAAAAATAACTGTTAATTCTTAATAAATATTAAAAACTGAATATACGTGACTATCCTGACAGTCCTGTAGCTTGAATTCCTGGGCATTAGTTTCAAATTCAATCCCTGGCAGAAAAAATCACCTTATTAAAGATTGAATAAAAAATTGAAAGGCACAGTGAACTTTTTTCATGGCGAAGTAATACTATTTTCTTTTAATAAAGAATAATTATAAATACACTATATTTATGTTCATTAAAACATTTTAGATTAGAGAAAACCAGTCGAAATTAATTCTCCGATATGACGTTTATTTACAATAAATACAAAAAGCTTAGAATGAAAATCAGGAATACAGGTAATTTTTTATTCATCTTCCTGTTAATTACGAAACAGTTTGTCGTAGAGTAAATTATACTATTAATCCAACCCGCTCCGTTATCAAATCTATCGTAAGAATCATATTTTTGCTACCGCTCGGCAAAACTAGTTTCGTTTAAGTCAGATTACGAAGTATTTTACTGCCTAATAAAGTTATAAGAAAATATAGGGTTTTCCATTAAGAGCGCAATTTTTTATTTGTTAATAAAACACAGTATGTCAATTGTAATGATTCAAATTTTTATTTAAAATAAATGTTTAAGGTATGGCAATTATAGCTTGAAAACAATATCTGACAAATGACCACATCTAGCTGCTCTACAATAGGTTATTCTTTTGTCAAAATTGTTGATAACATTTTCACACAATTGAGGTTCAATCTCACCCATAACTCGAATTATTTCAGCATTTAATTCATCAATTGTTCGTGGATTGTTCCGATAAACAAGACTTTTAACGTAGCCCCAAAGAAAATAGTCCAATGGTGTTAAATCGCACGATCTTGCTGGCCAATTAACATCACCATTTTTTTAGAGTACACGCTGAGGAAAAGTTTGATGCAATAAATTGATCGTATCACCAGTTGTATGACATGTTGCACCATCTTGTTGGAACCATTTGTCTCCGGATATCAATATTTTCAAACTCTGGCAATAAAAAATTCTCCATAATGCGATTTGTGGAATGTTTAATTGTTGTGAACGCCGTGTAATCGACATTCTTGGATCATCTTCAACATTCTCACGAACTGCATCAATATTCTCTTGTGAAGGACTTGGACGATGACGAATTGGTATTTTTACATCCAAAACTGAACCAATTTGTTCAAACTTTTCCACTATTCTCAATATTGTTGATTCATTTGGACGATTATCTCGAGTATAAAAATCACTTAATTTACGAAAAACAATTTTATTTTAACGTCCACTTTCATAATAAAGGTGAATTATTTGGACAAGTTGTTCTACGCTATATCTTTCCATTTTATAAATTGCCAACTATAGTAGATTTTAAATGTCAATGTCACTTGGAAATTCGAATGACAGATATAAGAATTATAACTTCACAAAAAATTCCGTCCCTAATGGAAAACCCTATATATGTCACTTTACACATTGAAATCGCACATACATTTTTTAAGACCTTACTCTAAAGTTTAGTTCTTTAATATTGCACACCACGGTACAATAAGTAAATAAAACCGAAGTACATGGCCGGTTATCCAGAGAGATAGAGATGAAATTAACCCCTAGGGATATTATATTTTCGTATTCGACGTACAAGTTGGTTTAATCTTCCCGAGACTATACTCTACACTCTGGCGGTGCTCAGTGTATAAACACCATTACAATCACGTAGTCATATTTCACTCATCCAGAAATTGATGACAAAAGCTCCAGCCCCATGCATTATTCAACGTTTGACGGGGAATGGTGCTTCGAAAATTATCTGATGAAATTATGCTGACATAGTTTAATTGCCTGTGCCGTCTTGTTGTGTCTGTTAATGAGGGAATGTATGTGCCAAGATGGCGGGGTTAACGCATTGTCTGGAATATGTCCCTACGATAAGTATCTTTTACAAATTAAATTAAACGCCCGGATTACATTTTATTTGTTATCCGGCTTAGGGAAAGTGAAATAATCGTCAATCCGAGAAGGCAATATTTGAATTGTTGTACAGTTTTCCTCACTTTACAACATTTTTTCATATATACCTATAACTATCACTAAGCGATTAAATATTATTACATTCAACACAAAAAAGTGCTTACTTAAAAGAACATCCTTGTGTTTAAGCAAGTTATGAATACTTATACAATATTTCCCATGATGGGACATTTTAAATTTAGTCTGATACGCGAAATAAGAAAAATATTGCCCATAAAACTGGCGTTTTCATCGTACGCTCGACATATTATCACCGTGTGATGCTCACTCGTCAATTGTCTGGCATTCCAGGACGTTTTCCTTCAGGAATTTCACTCAATGAGCACGTGAGTGAATTTGAGAAGGAGCTTTAAGAAGCAGGAAAGGAATTTTCTTGATGTCTCGTCAACGCTACGATGTGGGGATTTCCTTTAATATCCTAACCGTGTTGTCGCTAATCGTATTCGAGATATTCGGTATTTTTTTTTCATAAAAAATTTTTTTTTTATCCGTCTGAAAGTAAGGTGATAGATATATATTTACATTATTTCGAAACCATGCGATGTTGTTTAGTATACACTCTTTTTAACCCATTAATACTTAACGAGCAAACATTTTTTCGTGTTCTTTTATAATAAAAAAAATGAATTTCAAATTAGTCGTTATTAATCCCCTCGCATTAATTTTAGAATCGAATTTTCAATTTCAAAGCGGTGGCTCTAAATGTCTGCTTTGGCGATAAATTAAAAAGAAAATTGGCATCTAATGGCACCAATAAAATACAGAAGAGGACATCTAATTAAAAGTACTTGCCATAAAAATTAAGCGGGGACGGGTTGTATTCTTCGTCGGCAATAAATTACGAGAAGAAGTTATATAAGAATAACATAGCGTTTTGTTACAAATTTATTTCAGAACTATTCATGGTTATTAATCATTTGTACGGAATATTTCATTTAAAATGTGACAAAAATTTTATGAAGAGAAAAATATTAGGCCAATCGATATCTTTTAGTTTTAAAATTGTCAATGTGTTTAGCTACGCAAATTTTTTATATCACATAATAGGTCGAGTGATACTGATACACCCTTTGATAGTTGATTTGCAAAAATTGATTTTATCCGAGCTAAACTTTATAGGCGTTTCCCATGTAAACCGCCATAACAAAGTATAAGGCTAATTCTGTATATTTTGCTAAATTTTGCGGTTGCACCGGACAACTACTGTCACGTATCAAAATCCTCTAAACGTCAAACCTGTCAATGTTTTATCTATATTGATGCATTTTTACATATTTTTCTTTACGTTCACACCAATATAATTTTTTTTTTCGTCTAGTGCGTTTCTTTTTATCGCGCTCTATTCATCTTTTTCTCACCTGACGTTCACTGCGGTCTAGCACACGTTCTCGGTAGAAGCTGAGTTACTATTTGTACAGTACCGTTTGCGGAAATTGTAAACAACTTTAGTCAAATTTGAGTAATCACGGAGTTAGTGAATAAAAGTAGTTGTACTCAGAATGTTAAAAAAATAGAACCAATATATTTAAAAAAAAATAATTTACTGTGTATTTTTTTAATCGCTATGCTCAATTATTCAAAATTTGTCTACAAATATTAATATATTCGCAAATTTAAAAAGCTAATATGATTTTTTCGGAAATAAAAACATAAAAAGTTGTTGTTTTCTTTCGGTAAAATTTCAATTAACAGTGCAACTTTATATTCATGAAATGTAGAAACAATTTTCATATGAACTCACTCGTACTACGTGATTTTGACACAAAAATTAATTCATGCATTTTTTTATGAAACTCTGTTTATTGAAATTTGATTGGAAAAAATCGGGCAAATATTTGCTGTATGTTTTACATTTTTATTAGCATTAACGTTGTGATAATTGATCCATTCTTGGAAACTTTTGCAATGCACCACTTCTCAATAAGTTTAACCCCATCGCAAACATATTTTTTTATACTACACGTTTTGCGACAAAAATATCGAATATAATTTCCTGTGCAATAGTCTAGTCGATGTGTAAATCACAAAAGCAATGTCGCAAAAGTAGTTTTGGTTAAAATCGTATTCGTTTCAGTCTTTGTTTCATGTAATCGACTCAGATAAAAAGACGTGATTATAGGTAGTGTATTTGTGAAAAAGTAAGGGAGGAAGTGTTTTGAATTCGAAAAAGTGATGTGAGATATTCCTAATATTTTGGTCAACGAAAACTGAATCGCAGTTCTAGTACCTTAATTTTTATATATCTAAAGAAAAAAAGCTACTTATACTAATATAATAAAAAGTGAGCATCAAGAAAATTCGAATCCTTGTTAGTATTTATCCGATTCGAATTGGAATAGAAACTCACACGGTCCTTTTTATATTTCAAACACCTCAATCCCATCTCAAATTATATGAGACATTCACAAAACCATAAAAGTACTTACTATATTATAAAGATAACTCAATAACTTCGAAGCACCTATTGTAAACATAATATTTATAAATGGGGACAGCGGCATTTCGATTATTTTGTGTAGTCCTAAAGAAAACTTTCCCCTTAACCTTGTTAGACCTTTCCAAGCTGATCTCTGCTTGTATTCGAGTTCGCTTTGCGAATCCCTTTTATTGATCCCTAAATCTCATTTCTGGAAATCGCTTCTGAAAACTAGCCAATCATGTTGACCTAGTAATTCCGAATCGTAAACCGATTACATAGTCTGGTACACCGAGACAATATACATTCGAAACTGATATGCTTAAACAAAAACATTACAGTATTTAGCCACCGAGAATTATTAGCAAATTGCATTATAATAGAACGATTATTAAATATTGTAGTTTGTGCTATTTACGTGAACGTGAGAAGCGAAACAATTAAAGTACTCTTAATAAATATTTCTGATGTGTTTAGAATTTGAGCACGCTCTGTATACACTTTGTAACAGTAGTATACATGGACATTATTTCACGTTTTTTACACGCAAAATGTGATATATGTTTTCAGAAGATTCGAAATGTCAACCCTCGTTCCTTTTGAAAATTTAGTGCTGCTATATTTGAATACATTAGAAGCCAATTCCCAGAATCGTTGATATATAGCTAGGCCATTATTGTCATTTAAAGCTTTCGGTACAATATACTGTTCGGAACAATTTAATATTACTTCTTTTTATACGAACAGTTAAAAAGTGTGTCATTCAAATGTCACTATTAAGCAATATAAATATTAATAAAACGAGCAATTTTGGATTTAAAATTTATCATCAAAAGCAAAGTAATTTTTACATAAATTGAAGTTAAATAGAAACTTGGTTAATATCTTTTTTTTTAAATTTCGTTACCATTAGTATACATTCAGATGGAATGATTTTTGAAAACAAACTACTAACAGTAAATAGAAATAATTTTATGCTTTCTTTTAATTTATGTCTTTTCAATCAATTATAAATAGTTTGTAATGAAATATTTCGATATGTAACCGTAATTAGTTAAAGACTTATCGAAGATTTTTGCTAATTTATTATTCAGTGTAATGACATAGATCATTGGTATTTTATGTTTATGTAATTTAACCGTATGATATAATTTTTTCAATTATTTGTTTTTTTATATAAGGAGATTTGACTGATTAACTAGTTGTCTAACATTATTGAAAATTTTTTAGTTGGATCTCTACTAAGAATTTTCAAATTGTATGATTGACTAAATTCTTTTATTTTAGATTTATAATCGTTTGTGTTTAAATAGTAATCTATTATTTTAATTTTTTAACAGTAGTCTCCCATTTAAGTAATTATCATTATTGATAAAGCTTAATTCTTATTCATTTTAAAAGAGTAAAAATGAAGAAGAAAAACCTATTATGTTAAAGATATCTAAAATTATTTAGTCCAAAAAATGTCTCAAGTTCACCTGCTTAGTCTAAAACAAAAGCCAAAAGTCAAATTGAATAAAATATTCACTTCATACAACGAACATTTTGTTTCACTTAACTAAATATTGGTTTTTCCGAAGTAATTTTAAGTCCCAATTTATTGATGGCGTATTATGAAATATTTTAGAGAAATATTTTATCGGTTAAAAGTTGGTGAGAGAATTTTATTAGATGTATCTTTGTTGAATGTAGAAGATAAAATGAATATCTACGTGATTTTTTGGTGGAAGTGGAAGTTTTGTCATAAGATGATAAAATTTATGTTGTTTAAAATTCATTTAAATTTTGAACAATACATATCTATTAAGCTGTTTCGAAAATACTACAAATTTAAGTTTTGTTAGCAACCCAGCAATAAAACGTTTTCGAAGTAACTAAAATAAAATTAAACAATCTCAAAGCCATTTCTAAATAGGTACCTGCATAGAGGAAATACGAACCGATTCTTAGAACATCAATCAAACTTGTTTAGATTGATTTTCCAAATAGTCACATCAAAGAACAAAGCTTTCCGCATTTAAATGGAAAGCAGTGGTTTTGAGAGTTCAGCAAAGACCGACTATAATGCAGTGGCGTCCTTATAGCAAAGTAATTGCTTTTTTCAAACAAAATCGCACAACCAAAAACTATTTGAGTAATTAATTATTGATTGTAGTGTGTCTAGTTAAGTTGGAACCATATGGAAAACTTTTTTATTATTAGTTTTATGAAAAAAAGTTATTCTTTATAAAAAGTTCTGCATGGTCTAAAACCTGAAATACAATCATCGGTTTTAAAATTTGTTGAGCCGTATACAAGGTTTGTCGAAAAATATAAATTTTGCTCAAGAGTAAAGTATCTTTAAATTTGACAATATCCAAAAATGTTACTAAAAATAGTTGATCGGATTTAAAAATTACGTTTAAATATGCAAGTACATCCATTTAAATTAAAACTTTATTATTTTATTTTTTACTAATATTTCTATTTTGAATGAACATTTATCTCTTGTGATTACGAAACACATTATAACCTTTTAGTTTTTCGATGTTTTCTAATATTTTTGCAATTAAAACGCGTAATAAGTGCACTACAGTTAAATTTGCATTATTGTAGACAAACGTTTTAAAAATAATTTTATTAATGTAAATAGATGTACCTGCATATTTAAACGTAATTTTTAATTCTGATCAACTTTTTTTAGTAACATTTTTCGATATTGTCAAATTTAAAGGCACTTTACTCTTGAGCAAAATTTATATTTTTCGACAAACCTTGTATACGGCTCAACAAATTTTAAAGCCGATGGTTGTATTTCAGGTTTTAGACCATGCAGAACTTTTTATAAAGAATAACCTTTTTTTCCTAAAATTAATAATAAAAAAGTTTTCCATATGGTTCCAACTTAAGTAGACACACTGTATATTGGATGTAAAAATGTGTATTTTTAATTCATTTAAGCATATCATAAAGAGATCAGAAATTTGAAACAAAAATCAGTTTTCATATTTTTGAAAGAATCTATATTTTCTTCCTGTTAGGATAAAAAAGTGTTCAATAACATGTTTAAATTACTACTTAATTAAAAAGACAAAAATTTTAGTCACCTACTACTCTGTCATGAATGTCACTTCCTTTTCCACAAAATACCTTCAATTCATACAAAATTCTATAATTGAAAATTCAATATCGTACTCTAATATTTTGGGCCTTATTATTAAAATTGAATTATTCATCATATACGAAACTCAGATTGCACGAGTTCTTAAAATAACACTATTTCCTCTCCATGAAGTTTAATAGGAGAAAGATAATAGTTCATTCAGGGTTCTTTTGTCCCCGTTTCTCTGCGGCACAACGTTGAATAAATCGTTCAAGTTAACAGAAAGAGACGTCCTCAGATCGTTAATTTAAGGTATTGTTTTTAGAGGAACAAAGCTACCCTTCATTCTTTAATTGCACAAGAAAATTCCTCCGAATAGATGATAATAAGTTTGAGTTTCTTAGTCAGTCGGGAATTACAGAGCCGATTTCTAATATTTCTATTTGCAGATTATGCCGACTTAATCAAAATAATCAATAATGAGTTGAAATGCAGCAAATGGTGAAGATTTTACATTTATTAAATCTATAAACATGATAAGGATTCTAAATTATAAACCAAATTGTCACTGTAGTTAGGTTTGACTTAGACTATAACAATTTTTAAAAATAAACTAAAAATCCGAGAATGGCTGAAGTACTCGTAACTTTAAATTCACGAGTTCGGATATACAGTATGGTCCAAATGAAAGGAATACATTCATTATTTAGGTAATCGAAGAATTTAGGGGAAAATCCTGAAACCAGTCGATTTTTATTTTTAAATGGGCGCTTTTTCAGATTTTTGAAGACAACGTCAAAAATAAAAAGGGTGATCGACGGGTTTCAGGATTTTCCCCTAAAATCGCCTATTAAAGAAATAATGAATTTATTCCTTTCATTTGGACCATACTGTATAAGAAATTAAAAGAAGTTCTGTTATAAATCCTAAAGTCATAAAACATGTTAACTTCTGGCATACCGACTAGTTTCAGCAATTGGTGTTTCAATTTAAATAATCTAACATTGTTCGATTTTATAAATTTCTGTTGTAAATAATGTTTTGGAAACGAATTTAATGACAAGAAAGCTAAATTTAAAATAAATACTCAATGAGAAGTTAAATAGAGCAAATTCTTAATTTTATCAAAATTTTCAAAACATTGCACTTTTATTTTGGTAATTGCTAAATTACGTCCTTACAACGGTCCTGTTTATTCCCTTTGTCGTGGAGATCACTATAATTTTAACGAGTGACTTTCAAGTTAAATGATGTTTAAATAAGCTTTTGAGGTTATGTTTTGGGACGATAAGAGCAAAAGGGGTGAATCTGATATGGCAGTTTGTGTTCTTTGATTTAGAGAAGATGAGCAAATAAAAGCTACGAAACGTAGCCGACAGGCGTTTTCACTTGTTTCATAAATATTATTATTAATATTAATTTGTTATGGATTAATAACATAAACTTTATTATACCTAGCAATGTTTACCATAAATTGATAAAGGGTATGTAAAATTTTTCACCCTATTTTGCAACAAAATGATTAATTTTTTAGAGGAGTAGAAGGTTTAGACAAAAATAATTATATAGAACCTACAGAAATATTAATCTAGAATCTAAAGATGATTTCACGAAACCAAATCTACGAATGACTTCACAATGTTTTTTAAACACTTTACTGATCGATTACAATTTTGAGGTTAGGAAGCCAAGATTAACTCAACAAACGATGTAACTAAAGAGTTCAATTTGGAAAAGAGTATGTTAAATCCATGATCTCCTTTTTTTTATAACTATGAACATACTTATAACCAAAGTTTGTGATTTGACATTAATTTTCATATAAAAAAGATTTTCAAACACCATGGATTTTATTATAAAACGTATTCTCTATTAAATTGATACATAATATTTTCTTTTTTAATCTACAATATATCATTTATTTTCGTACATATTTTATTTTGTGTAATAATTTAAAGTAAATTCTGTCTTCAGTTCTTAAATCATTTCTTAGAAATATGTATAAAGGTTGGTATAATTTTTGAATTATCGATGGTTGTTTTAACGAATATTTGGATATTTTCGGAGAAATCGTGGCTTCTTATATATGTTGCTTTTTCTAATCGAAGCAACTGTATTTCTTTTTTTTTACTATTCAGCATATTAGAAATAGTATTTTAACGGTTTGAAATCATTACGATAATCCTTTTACCATTTTTTCCATTATCTTTTCTGAAAAGCATTTTCGTGTAAGGGATAAGCGGCAATTTGGCAAACTACTGTCAATTGGTCGGTAAGGATAATGGACCGAAGAAGTGGACCACTGAACTCTCCGATAGCGAATCATATTAAGCTACTTATAGAAAAAAATTGGAGAGTTTTTGTACGTTTTATATTGACAAAAATTGAGCCCGTGAAGACGCTTATTGCACTCTATTCTTCTATTTCTATTTGTGGGCAATTTGAATTCTTAAATACTGCAATTAGAGATAAAAAGACATATCCATGATTTATTAGTAAATCTAATTAGTTTATAAAGTTTAAAGGTCAGGAAATGATTTTAAAGTTCAGCATTGCATCACGAATCGCATTTTACCTTTTCGCTAAAATTGAAAAGACTGAAATATTGCAAATTCAATGTAAGTACTGGAATTGATTAAAGTTGGATTTGATTACCTATTTTGTTTTATTTCTGCACGTTTAAGCTTTTTCCGCATAATTTGTAAGGCAATATTTTCAAAGCGATGTAGGTCTTAATGAGAAATTGAAATTTTTTCATGAAACGGTGATCAAAGTTGTAATTTAGTAATTATTTTTGCATATTAAAGCGGAACGGAAATAGCTGATAAAGTTTTGATTATACCATTCACCGATGTTAATTAAAATATACAAACAGCTCAATATTTGTTTCAAACTTCGAATTTAGGAAAAATATTTTTCTTTGTTAATGCTATTTGTACTGGCCCAACTCTTAAACACTTTGAAATCAAATATAGTGAACACTTACGAGCTTAAAAAAACCAGATATGTCTCATTTCGTAAAACATGTCATTGACACAAAATTATATGGTACAAATAAATTATATAAAGATACAAAACGAATTAGGCCTGCAGTTTCTTAGATCAATACACCGAACAATAAATTAGCAGAATTAGCTTAATAAAATTACACTTACAAATCAAAATATTCAGTAAAACCTCTATAGAATTGATTCAAACATTTAATATACGTAAATCAAATGACACTACTGTCATTTGACGTTACTTGTTTAATTTATGCATCAGTCAAAATTACCTTGTTTTTGATAATAGGTACTCCAATATCAAAAATTCTGGCAAATATTTTTACGAATAATTACGAACAAAAAATTTTCATTCAAGTATTTCCAAAAATGTATTGTTTTGGTAGAGATAGGTATTTATAAGTTAAATTGTTTTGATTGTAAAGCTGTCTATATTGGCTTGATCATTAGGAATTTTGAAATCAGATGTAGTGAACACTTACGAGCTTGTAGATTAAAACAACCAGATTAGTCACATTAAACAAAACACCTCGTTGACACTAAACACAACAATTGAAACAACAATGGATATCCTTCATAAATGCGACATCAAGCAAGAACTTCATATTTTGGAAGAATTTTAAATAAAAATATATCTACGATATCCTCAATGTATAGTATTAAACGAACAAAAGTATCCCTTTTTTAGATAGCCTTTAAAACCAAATATTTGAGAAAAAGAAGAATATGGGTTAGAACGTATAATACTATTACATATTGGGTTGTTTTTTCTGAATAATAAATGTATAAAAGAACTTAAGGGGGTTCTTACCCATTACGTAACTTAAATTAAAGAGGCTGACTAAAAACAATTTATTTATCTAATGAAAACCGCTAAATTATGAGGGAAACTTTCACATTAAATAACTAATACACTTAATAGCAGGGCTAGGCATTATTAACTCCTCGATTATCCGAGAACCCAAACTTGACCCCCGATCTTCTTTTATTTTACTAACCAAGAAGACCCAAATGTTTAATTAATTTTGATGACTCTACTAAAAAAATTTTATTTAACATTCGTTGACGGCCTTGTCCCATAACCTTATCTCACGTAATGTTAAATAAATAGTAAATATTATAATTTGGAAAATAAAACATAAGTTTTATGTACAGGGCGATATTTAACTAAATCCCTGTACTTACTATCGTAACAATATAAAATCAAGTCTGTCCGTCTAATATCTGTCAATTTCTTTAATCTTATCTGATGATGCCAAAAACTGAATAATTGGCATAAGAAAATTTAAAAAGTTTTTGTAAAATTGAGGAATTTAACGATAAGTGTATTATACTTTTTACATTTGTTTGACATTTGTTCTGTGACGGAGAATCGCTTCAGTCAAAAATTCCGTTACAATTATAAAAAATAATGAGGCTGCAAAATTAGTGTAAACAGTTTTCATTAGAAATAGTTTGCATTTCAAATTTTTGATTTGTTGTAAACTTATTATAGAAAAGATACAGTTAATACAATCTCCCTAAAACGTTTTGTTTTATTAAAAAAAAAAAGGTATTATTAGCTTCATTTAAAAAAAAATGAAGTAAGGTGCAGTTGATATATTTGACGCCACTGGCTTGAAACTAAATCCACTCTAGCCAGTGATTGCGCGTCTACTGCATATGCAGGAAGACCTTTATGGCCGTTCTTTATTTGCTGCGGCACCTGATTTCCGAACATCACCTCGCTTTAAGAGCCTAATTTGAACCCATTTTCATTCTCTCCATTTCTATCGCTCTCTATGTGATCCTAATATTCTACCAAAGGGAATAGTTCGACAAATTTCTCGCTGCAACGACAAAAATCTCGATGTTGAGAGTGCGTGGACAGCTTAAATAGTTCTCCCAATCTTTTATTTATACCGAGTTTTTATTTGACATATAAATATTGTTCAAATTTAAAACAATCGTCTCTTTTGACAGAGAGCAATATATACTTCCTTGCATTTGGTTGCGTTCTGGAATCTTGGAATATTGCTGACTTTTATTAAATCAGAGATTTGCACCGAACCGGTCGCTATTGCTTTCCGTTGTAGGAAAATTGAAAAAGTTAAAGACCATAAAAAGGTCCGCTTCGATAAAATATATCCAAATGAAGTTATCGGGAACTCGATGTTATGGCCACGATATTATGTAAATTCGAAAGAAATTGTGAAGGGTGTGGAAAATTGTAATGTAATATTTAACTTTCTCACAAGTATAATGGACACCGAGTTCAACATAATTTTCGTACATAATTATGTTCAGCATAAGTAAATAGCATGTTGAAAAAGTTTTTTGAGAATTATAGATATTAAACGAAATTTCGATTTATTAATTGTGAAAAATAATTTGACAATTACAAACAAACGAGATAGTGAATAGAAAAAGTAAAAAATATTACAAAGAAAACAAAAATGACAACAATATTTTAAAAACAGAAGCCTCAAAAACTACAACGAATACAAAGATCAAAGAATATGTTAAAGAACTGATAAAGAGATAAAAGCAAAAATTTTAGAAAAAATTAGGCTAAAATATGGAACAGGACAGTAATAGAAACTAAAATTGTTAGATCGAGTACTAAGAAACGGTAAAATAAATAAAAACATCTACCTAAAATCTAAAGATGAAAAAATAATAGAAGACGAACACGCAATGCCACGCTGGAAAGAGTATTTTGAAGAAAAACTGAATGTAGAACAAACAACAGCAACAAAAGAACAAAGTGAAGTTGATGAAACCAAAATTGATATCGAAGAGGACAATGAAGAAATAAAAGTGAAAGAAGTGATAGAAGCAAAAACGTGGTAAAAGAAAGTAAAGCACCAGGATACGACAAAATAACAACGGAAATATTAAAATATCTAGATCAGAAGTAATAAAAAAAAATATTCAATAAGGCATCGAAGGGAGAAGGATACCAAAAGTATTAGAATTACCGTTACAGAAAAAAGGAATAACCAAGAATATGAAAATTACAAAGTAATTACCTTACTGAGTACGGCACTCAAAGTATACAAGAGAATTTTGGAAAAAAGACTAAAAACAATAATCGAGCGACAACTAGAAAAACCGCTGTAAAAGTAAACAACAACATAAGAAAAGCCACATTTAATGTATATGAGAAAGAAGAAATTTTAAAAGAATGTAAGAAGATTTCATCACTAAAGGAGGGTTAAGATAATGAGGATTATTATTTAATAATGCATTTAACGACATTATCAAAGAAATTAACAAAAGAACAAAGAAAATTCAAGTAGATTACAGAAATATGCAGACATAGTACAGATGGCAGAATCCGCCATTACCAATTATCTAATAATATATCTAAAAAAACGGAGAAAACTTGCAAAATAATTTGTACACATGGAAAACAACACTAGCAAAACAAAATATGAAAATTAATATGAATAAAACGAAAGTGATGACAATTAGTCAAACGAAATCAAGAATAACAATCACAGTACACAGCAAAAAATATAGCAACTAAAAATGTAAAAGTATCTGGGAGAAAAAATACACAAAGATGGCAAAGAAGAGGCAAAATAAAATATCATACTAGAAAAGTCATTAAAAGTCTACTAAATAAGATATTTAAAAAAAAAATAAAAAACTAAAATTAACAGGACGATCCGAACAGCAACAAAAAAAAAGTTTAAATTTTAATTTTGAAATACTTGCCTAAGGTATTTTTTCCCATGCGATACAATAGATTAGATTAAAACAGATTGTTTGGAAATCAAGTCCTATCCTGTTGTATCTTAAAGATATTTCTACGGACAAGTTCGAGAGAATCACGTATAGATTCGTACTTATTTGGCATAATAAAGGATAGCATTCGTCCTGGAAATCGCTAAAGATTAATATATTGTCTCGAAGGAGAATCGCAAAGGAGGCATTTCCAGCATAACAGAGCCCGTTTGTCAGGCTAAACAGAAAAAGCAGAAGCCTTTATTGGTTTCGAGCGGAGAAGTATATCATGGAATGTACCAGGCTTTAGCTTTCAGACGGTTCTTCTTACGAAAGCGAACTTTTATTTTGTTCCTTGAGAAATTTTTTACATTTTTATTTGATCAAAATTGTTACTTAAAAGGAAGTTGATTTACTTCACGAAAACATGAAAACTAGGTTTTTTGAAAACAGCGTATCGATAATTTTATTAAAGACATCTCAATGATTTGGTCGTTTAGAGTTTTCCGTCTTCCATTGTGATCATTGTGATGCTTGAAAGCTTGAATTAATATTTGATGGGCCTCAGTAGCTGTTTTGCCGAGTTTAAAACAAATTGTAACGCAAACTATTAACCTAAGGTTAGGTTAGGTTAGGTTAGGTTAGGTTAGGTTAGGTTAGGTTAGGTTAGGTTAGGTTAGGTTAGGTTAGGTTAGGTTAGGTTAGGTTAGGTTAGGTTAGGTTAGGTTAGGTTAGGTTAGGTTAGGTTAGGTTAGGTTAGGTTAGGTTAGGTTAGGTTAGGTACTGGGCTCTACGTGTTTACATAATTGCATCATTTGACACATTGACTCCCCAACAAACGAAGCTTCGTACTATAATTTGTTCATTTACATTTTTGGAATTTTTTATAGATCCTCGTATGCAATTTTCAAAGTAACCATCATCACTTTTTTGCAAAGTCTTTAAATAGATGAAAATTTATTAGGATTACTAGCTATTAACACATAAACTTTGTTTGGTGTATTTAGCGGAGTTGGTAAATTAGTGGTTGAATTGTTGTTAGTATTTGTGATACCTATGGAAATACTTTAATCCTCTCGTCCGTGTAGTTAAATTTCAGTCTGAAATAATTCTATTTGAAACTGAAAACAATAGTTAACGTTTGTAAATCAACAAAGCATTCAATGGGCTATTCTCAATGACTCTGAACGACTTTGATGTGTATACGAACTGAGAGTATCTAGCTCGAAGCTAGCACATACATACTCGTATATCTACACTACAGAACGAACTTATTGTTCTGTTCGTGACATTAATGCTAAATCTACGTAGGTATTACTGGCTGAATAGAATAGATCAATTCATTTCTGAAATAGACAGAATTGGTGTTTGATATGCACTATTGGGCTGTAAACATTATTCATTTTTATTAATTATATTACAGAGGAAAATGACTTAATTTTAGAAACCTTATAATTATAATAATATTTATTTGGATAATTCCTTATTTTTTGAGAATTGATATTAAACCTATACTAATTTTATTAATACATTTTTTTAAATAATTTTTTTTAAGAAATACTTCTTACGGTGTATTTGGCTATAATTATAATCTGGTAAATGTTATCCAATGAGCAATGTGGTTCTAACTTAAACTAATTTGTTAACTTAATCTAAGGTACACTCAATAGTGTTTCTCAGGTTGTTTCAATTATCAAATATACTAAGTCTACATTTCACAAACTCTGCTTTTAACTTGTCACTAAAGACTTCGTCCTCTGGAGCCTTCTTTCTAAACCAGTGTTGTCAGGAACTGGATAGCCTTAATATTTCCGTGACGATAAAGTTGATCTTCTTAAGTTTTTGATGGTTCCCGATGGACGTCGCTGTTTCTGATGTACAAGGGGGCATATTTATGATGTTCCTCAGCACTTTGTTCTAGAATCTCTGAATGATATCTGGATTGCATTGTTTGGAAGTTGGATGCAATAGGACCATACAAGCTTAAGTATTTGCTTGTAGAGCTTAAACTCATTATGCAGTGATAGAGTGGAGTTTCTCCCAATAAGCTAATACATTTTTCTATATTTGAGTCCGAGATCTTCTCTTTTCTTTTTGACATAGCATTTCCAGAGAAGCTTAGTGTCCAAAGGTTTTAACTATATTTGAAAAAAGTATGAAATATTATTTAGTCTGATAGGTATAGAGTCTATTCTTTTATTGGTGAAGTTGACATGGAGAGTTTGATCCTCCATCTTTTTGTCCAGTTGTTTGTAAATTATTGGCTACTGCTAAGATAACAGTATCGTCAGCGAAGATTTTCATAGTATTGTTATCTAATTGAGGAATATCAGATGTGTACAGTAGCTATAGGACTGGTCCTAGGACACTTCCTTGTGGTACTCCAGCTTTAATCTCTCTCAGATTAGAGTAAGATACTTCTTATTTGATCCGAAAGTATCTGTTTGAGATATATACTTCAATGATATCTGATAATTGTCTGGGGAGAAATAGCTTCAACTTGTGGTTTAGACCTTCATACTTCTTTTCTTCTAGAGATTTTATTGGAATCATTAATTCATTAATTATATTATTCATATATCTTAAAGAATTATTTATTTCTTCATCCGGTGGTGATAAATTCATGAACCCATTAAAGAAAACATTAACCAACTATTGCGTCGTATTTCTTTCCTCTTCTTGGCTCAAATCATAATCAGTATATTTGTTAATAATTTATCTGTTAGGTATGAACATACAATAGAATACTGGAAGAATTCCTAATCCCTGTGCGTGTGTTGAGCCCGGGCAGAGAATTGTTCCAGAATGCATCAAAGATTAAAAAAAACCAGATGAGCACAAAATACAAACATTGCAATATTTTCTTTTAATCATCGGAGATACATGCCCTTATTCTTTTGAACAACACATCTAACGCTCAACGTTTATTTCTTGCATATTTCCTTTGAGAACGCGAACGTAACTCCGAACATTAAAATGCCTCACCTAGGGCAACGAAAACCGCTTTATTGTGAATATTTTCACATAGTGGAGAAAATATCGAGCCGTGTCCGTCCTATTTTGAAGCCAATAACATTTTCTTTTATTTGTACTTTTTTCAAATTATGTTTGTGTAAAGGTGACAAGATCTCATAAAATCTAAAAGTGTGCTGGTACATTAACACTCTAATATTTAATGGGCTACTTCCAGGGCCGGATTAACTCCTTAAAAAGACCAAAGTAAATATCATTTTTGTGGACCTTTTAAATGACAATTTTATATAAAATACACCAGCCCTTGTGAACTCAATTATTATTATTTTTTAACGACAAAAATAAATTGCGAGGTCATGATTTAAAATGCGGGAGCCCCTAATTTATCTGAGGTCCTAAGCATGCACTTAGTTTGCGTTAATCCATGATTATATCTTACATATTCTATATAAAATTAATTACCAGAGTTTTAATTTTCAGAGGGCTCCTCGTTGGGTGGAGCCAATTTGTAAAAGAATTATTTGTGATATGAATTTAGATTTTTAATTGTGAAATATTTGGAGTACTATAATTAAAAAGAGCTACGGATTTTAAATATTTAGACGGTCTGGACTCAACAATATAATCTAAAATAGAAGAGAATCTGTCAAAAGCCAATTTGGTATCATATTTTATGATTCAACATTTCTTAAACTTAATTTCCATACAAAATATATTTGTAAGCACCCTAATTTTTTTAAGAAAACATGTTTTTATAACAAGTAACTATCTCAAATGAAAATTTATAGTTTATTCATTGATCGGGAATGCATAAGTTCCATATATATTTTAAGTACCTAAGAATTCTTGAATTTTAAGCAGAACTTTTACTATTTTCTATTAAAATTGGCTCTAAATGATAACAAATTATAAATAAATTAACACTTTAATTAAATAAATTAGCCTTTTCAATATACTATTTATCTGAAAAATATAATTTACAATAAAATATTCCATTTTATATTAATAACCCCATATGATGCTAGACACAAGATCTAAAATTCTAAATTCACTTAAACACCAATTACTGATAATAGATTATTCGAACTTATAAATTAAAATTTACAAACAAATTGACTATACTTTCATATATTCGAAACTATAAATTTAAAGTTTCTTCGGAAAACATTTGATATTTTAAAGAGATTCTAAATTTGTTATAATTTGATTAAAACTCAAACGTAATGATATTTTCTTTAATTTGATTTAATACTATGAAATATTTACATATTTTCTCAAATTTCATCATGTATAATGTAAGTTCCTTTAGGCTACACGAACTACAATTAAGAGAATCTAAATTGTCCTCTGTAAAGTTTTTTAATGAATGACAGAGAGTTTAGAAGTTGTATTTTCGCATACCTCCGTATTTTTTCCTTTTTATTCGTTTAAAAAAAGTCAGCGGTATCGGGTACACAAAAGTAAGAATAAAGATTGTCGTCGTTATCTTAAATAGATTCATGGCGTCCATTGTATTTTTGTAAGGAGTTTTTCCGCTTTGCTGGAACATCCGGAAAGTCACGTCCGAAAAATGTGTACTCTGCTTAAAAGGGCCGGTTTTTATCATTTTTAGCATTAAGATAGTAAATTATATCACAAAGTTATTGATTATAGAGTGTAGAGATTGAGAGATTTATACTTTTTTCTCTATTCTGTAAGAATAATTTTTCGTAATTTTATTTTATGTCCAGATAGATTCTTAAATGTATCATTATTAATCCACATTTATCTTATTTTTGTTTATTTTTTGATTCCCCTTCATTAGGTGCAGTAGCCGCAGTATTTTTCTAATTTTAGATGAATGTCTTTGGTGTTTGATTTATTCCTATTGCTTTTTCCCATATTCTTCTATGTTTTTTGGCCTTTATAATCCTTCTCCTTCACTTCTTTATTCTTGTTTTTGATAATGTTTACTAGCTTGACAGTGATAAAAATTGTTCGTATCATCTAGATACGCAAACATCTTAACAATTTAATTTCCACTGTTTTAGTTTCCCCTCTCTTGGTTAAATCCCAATTAACACAGGACCAACGATGACGGTCCTTCGTGGCGCCATTAATCTTACCGTAACCGAATTACCGTGTTAGAAATGGCAGTCTCTTCCTTCCGCCATGTCACACTCAACTTAGTTTGCTATCTGCATGCAATTAACAGATTTGCTATAAGCAGCATATTCGATTATGCTACTAAAATTGTTGATACAAACTTTGAGCGTCGGCCTGGCAGGATTGTAGGCGAGATTAGAGAAAATCTGGTTGCACATGGTGTTAGCGTCGTTGTTGTTCCACCAGGTGGTGATAAAGTTGACGTAAAAATAAACACCAATTTGACGATTAAGATATTCATGGAACGTTAATACGCCAATTCCTTGAAGTAATTTATTTACAATATTTTATTATATGTTGTGTATTGTAATAGTATAAAAATGTATAAAATGTTATCGTTGGGTGCAACAATTTACTTCTGAAACCTAATATCTAAAACACATAATAACAGTCTTCAAACAAATTAATATAAAACTTTTAAAGTTTTTAAGGTTGATACATATTAAAAAGAACTGAAAAATTTTGATACGTGAGACATTTTTAAGCTGGATTCTGTGTGACTTGGATTCCTTGGCATCAGTATCAAATTCAGACCCAGACAGAAAACATCACCTTGTTTTAAAGAAAGAATCAAAAATTAAAAGATGCATTGGACTCTTTTTACGAAACGCTAACACTATTTTATTTATTTTTGTTAAAACATGTCCAAATTCTCGGTTATGAGTATTGCTTCAAGCATAAAGTTTGAAATTTTCTAATTAAGTCATTTTCTTGTTATTTGGTACTTTTTAACTAAATTTTACTATTATTATTCAAGTTTGTTTACTATTAATTTATGTCAACCAACTAAATAAGATTTTTTTCCAAAAAATTTTATTTTATTAATTACGGCTAGATCAGAATTCCATTATTTTGAATTCCCAATAATCTATTAAATAATTAATTTGGCATATTAAATTTTCAATATACAAACAATATATTTAAGAAACTGAGATACACTTTATAATTCTATGCATATGTTTATAACCACTCAAGTTAACTCTAAATTTTGACATCTAATAAAATATATACTCGTGATCTCCTTGCTAAAATAACAAATAGCCCGAGGACGTTTCCTTGTGGCACTCTCATTTCGTTTAACTCCTGATTCTTCCTTTATTTTAGTTTATGTGAATTTAAATTCTTTTTAAAACGGAAATGAATTTAATAACTTTATCTTTGTCAGATCGAATTGTTGATAATGGAAACACACGTAAAATGTTCCGCTCGAAAATCTGTAAAGGCCTTCCATAAATAATTTATTTCGTTGGCATCTAAACCGTAAAGGGTCAGAGCTTTGCAGAAAAACCCTCTTGGCATAAATACATGTTTATATTGTTGATTGTGAATCCATCTATTCTCATTTTAAATGGATTTTCGACAGGCGAAAGGATTCTCATTTTTATTCTTTTCCTTCACACATAAGAAAGGATTTCTGCTTTAATGTGCGACTCTTAAATAAATACAGTGTGAGCAGCGAAGTTACTAAAAGAAAAGCAATTTAAATATAAACTTTAAAAAAATTATGCAACGCAGATGCAATTTCAACAAAGATTAACTCTGTGTTGAAATCTTTAAGGGAAAATAACTCAAGCTCACATGACGTAATTTGGGATAATCAGGCGGCAATTTGCTGGATCGGAAATTCTGAAATGACACCCACGAGTCCATATCCTCTTCGACCCTATTTCAGTGACGTAGAGACGGCGTTTTATTTTTTTTATCTCAGGATTTAAGTTGTAATACCGTAATTGTATTCTTATTAAAAAATTTAAATTAAAAAATAAAGTGAGTAAATAACTAATAATATTTTTGATATATATATAATAAAGGTTACGGAAAACGTTATTGATAATTAAGAATAAGAGTAGTAGCAGTAGAGAAAAATATATCGCTTTCTTAAACCAAATGCTCAAAAATAATTCACGTATACAGTAAATCTTTCCTCTAAAATTAAAAGTCTGTGCAAGAGCCACAGACATTTTGACCTAGAAAATCTCCTGAAAACGAGGTACGCCAAGAGCATGCAAAAAATGCTATTATTTACCTTTAACGGCGTTTAATTTGTTTCCAACCATTTGTTTCGCTACGAATGCCGCCATTATTGCAGGTTATCTGAAATAAAAAGTAAAATTTAGTCTTAGCTGTAGCAGGGTTCTAAGGTTAATAAAACGAAATAGCCTTTGTGACACCACTTTATCCGTACTGAGCAAAAAACTCTTGGTTCTAGAGAGCGCAAGACGCGTAAAATTAATAAAACTAAGATTTATAACAAATCGCGGTCAAATAATTTTTATTACGAAAAACTAAAAATTCGTAACATAATTAAAAATATGAAACCTGCCAAAATTGGGAAGCAAATGAATAGGGAGATTTTAATTTTAAGAACGGTTACAGGCAAAGTTACAAAAAATGACCTAATAATTAAGAAAGCAGATAAAGATGATGCGACATTTTAAGCACAAATGACTATAAATCAAAAATAAACGAATTTATTCAATTAAACGATTTAAAAATTCTTAGTAGAGATCCAACTAAAAAGTTATCAGATAATGATAGGGAACTAATAATCAATGAAAACTGCTTTTTAACAACTCGACAAAAAACATACAATTCAAAAAAATCCTCAAGCGTAAAAATGATGTGGTACGGTTAAATTAGATAAATGATACACCAAATAATAAATTAGCAGAAATACTTTCAACTAATTATTGTTATCAATATCAAAATGTTCGGTAAAAAACTTTTTAGAATTTAAAATATCGTGTACAGTGTTTTTGGTATTTTTTAATACAGTTATTAAACAACTCAGTTTACTATTTCCTTTTGCATGAAATTGAGCTTTGTAAAGAGGAGCAAGCCCATACTATTTACGATACGGATAATTTGGAATAAACTAACCTATACAATCCACTATACGCAAATTAATTAATCAAAGACATTTGTACCCATTCGTAATCGTTTACTGGACACTAGCTCTAAATCCAAATGACACCTGGTATATAAATCTAGGTATATGTCGTAAAACAATTTAATTGGTCTATGTAATCGAGAATCTCGCACGTAATATTCTAATATTGTCATCGGCGTCCTTCTACGCCCTTAGGGCATCATTTCTCATCGAAACGGCCTCGTTGAGAAAGCGTCAATCTGGCGGGCGCCATCTTTCTCTCGATCGGCCGAATTATATGAAAGTAACGCATGAAACCTTTACGATATACCTACGTGTTCGGTGAAATCGTGTGTACATTAAAGTAAAACACGTTATCAGATATTAAAAAAAAACTATAAAATTATTAGTACGGACCTGACATACATGTTTTTAATAACATGATGTGCTGTAAGTCTAAAATATGTCGTTTGTAAAAGGTGTTCACAAAAGGTATAAAAACGTATGCAGAATAAAAATGTCTTATAATTTTGTTTTCTTAAGTCATACTTTTCCAAAGAAAAAATATTAGTATTTTAGATCTATTCAAATAGTATTTACCTAAAAGCAACCAAACCTGGCAACACCGATCACTCAGTTAAGTATAAACAATAGTTTTTAAACGTACTAAAAATAAGAGTGCAATAATGATTCTCGGCAATTATTACAGGATCCGACCGATAATCTACCATTACTTTTAATAAGTGCTACACTACACGTTTCCAATACTGATACAAAACATCGCGGATTGGATTAATTAACACGTCGTGATATTCCTGATTTGAATAAAGCGACATCTAGAAGCGACGCACAAAGAATATATAGCGAAAGAAATCGTCTGTATTTTTTAATTTGTAGCCGACTCCCCTAATTAGGTTAATGCGCCCCCCAGGAGGGTAGCGCCCTACGGTTTGAGAACCGATGGATTAATCCAAGTTCAAAGCGAGCAGTTACCATTTATACGGTGTTGTGACATTATTGATTGTGGTGTTATTGTCTGTTAAAATATGGTTTTGGCTTATGGTGCAGCTGGTAAATACTCTTATCGAGCACGCAATTTATATTGAACACAATTTCCTAATCGAACAGTTTCAAACTACTGTACATTTATAACTGGTGTTCAGCACTTAAGAAATTATGATTCTTTTCATTATCTTGCTTCGAAAGAAGACTTGAAGCCGAAAAATAAATAGTGACAGCGATTAAAGATCAACCTAAAGCAAGTTGTAGAAGACTTGTTTTTGAACATGAAGCATACATTTTTTTCTCTAAAAGAATAAGGTTTGTGACTTTACCACATGCAAAAATTACAAGCGTCATATCGAGAAGATTCGAGTTTTGTTAGAGGATATTATACAGAATTTTATGGTTTTTCATATATTTTCTGTTATTGCAGACTGTTTATGCTGCTAATTGGTTATTATTGAACAAAAAAAACTTGAATTCAAACCTAGGATATGTAAATTAAGTTTAAGTCAAACGAATAGGCTGGAGTCTCAGAAATACATAAAATGTATTATATCCTGCTTCGTTTAAATCCTTTGATTTTTAGGGTTTATATCATTAGGATGTCCGCTTGAGATATCAGTGAATAATATGCACAAATACTTGAAGCTTCATAACTTTTAGATTCTCAAAATAAGCGAGTAACACTTTCTCATTTTGTCGTTTCATTTTTAACATTCTTTCTCTCACACCATTTGCTAAAACGTCCAAAAGGTTGTTCATATTTTGTTCTTTATTTTTGTGGAATTCGTTGCTCAATCTTCAATATCTGATGCAAGACTTTCAGATTCAGATTCACTCATATTAACGCATTTTCTAGAAACAAAGATATATTAAAAATATATGACGTTGTTTGTAAAAAAACTGTGAAGTTACCATATAAATATATAACTGCTATTACAGAATCGCTGTTTTGATTTTGAATAAAATATTTGTAATTGGCAAATAAATTAAATCAAAGTCATGTTTATCAATATTTGTAGTTGTCGATAATTCTTTGGAGCACCGAATGAAATAGGGTAATTGCCCCTTTTATCACAAAAATTAAAAAATACCGGTTAAGATTATCATACAGACCTCGCAGTTTTAATGCTTGTATATATTTCACAAATACCTTGTGTATTTATAAATTATTAAAGAGTTCCAGAAATGGTGGTCAGCCTATTATGGTAAATATCCCAAACATTTTCGCAGTACAATCTGAATACCTAATCAAACTTTTAGAATTCTTTATACCTACAGAGTGTATTTCTAGGTCGCTTAAGGAAAAATAACAAAAAAAAAAACGAAAGTAAGGTATTGATTGAATTTTTCGGAAATGCTGACATACGCACCTATTAATCCCTAGTAGTAAAAAATGCAGATACATTTGTCAGCTTCGTATTGAACATCCTGTATATACATATTAATATTTCAATGAAAATATCAATATTATTGTTTGGATAGTTTCTCAAATTTATTGTCTTTTCTGTGATTTCAGTGTTATTAAATTTAATGATGCTCATAATAAAAATGCATTAATCCTAGAATAAGAGATATTAAATTAACAATCGGCTTAAAAGCTCTTATCGTAAAATACGATTTATTATTAGAAATTAAATGAAAATGATTGTTAGTTTGACTAAATTTCTTTTTTATGTCACAATTATTTCCAAACGCAATTGCTTTATTACCATTTCGCACTATTCGATATATATGTACATCTTTAAGGGAAAAGGTTTGAAAGGTTTAAAGAGAGCCACGTGTGTGATCTTCTAGCAAAAGGTCCTCCATATAGGAATCTGCATTATTTTCTGACCCTTTCTGGAGCTCCAAATACTCCAATATTACCCTCCAGAAGTTTTAGAACAACACATTTGTGTGTTTTCCCGGCAATTTATCTATAAATTCGAGGCCTAGAAGCACAATTATCTAACATTGACCTTATGTTTACGATTAAATGTCGTCAAAACAATATCCATAATTTAATATTGTTTACTAGATATATATAGGAAATTCCAACATTATGAATTGGTTTTTCCAAAGTCTAAAATGCTAAAACAACATATCTCAGATAACCACCTGTTAACTTACATATATATATATATATATATATATATATATATATAAACAGAGTAAGATAACCTTATCGCATCATAAGAGTGTTTAAACTTAACCATGTAAGTATTACCAACTATTATTATTATCATTCCTTTGTAAATAGTATTTTTTACGGATTACCTCCCATACTAATGTGTCATAAAAAAAGAAGTTAATAAAATTGTAAGCACATTTTATAATATAAAGAATGTATAATTTACACTTTGTGCTGAATTTGAAAACAAAAAACCGCAACCCAGTCGGGTTCAAAGGAAACGTAGGTCAGGTTTGAAGCAATTGTTTAGAGCACGTGTCACAAAGTAAAATCAGCCAAACTGTGAAGTAAAAGAGTGGATTATTTCGCGAGGGAGTTAAAGCAAAAATATTTTAGAAATCTGTCTAATCGTGGGACTCGGATGAGTCTTGTCAAAGGGCTGAGGCAGTCGTGAAATATTACTTTTATTTTTAATGCAATAACTTGGCTCTACCAATTTAATTTGCCATAAAGTTTTGTTCTTTATTATTTTAATGCATTAAAGTTTGTTTTATTTGTTTAAGTTAAAAGGTTAAAAGTTCTATAGTGATATAATACAAAATAAAAACATACAATGGAAAAATGTATTGGGCAACAATGTAGCTAAGTTCAATATTCTAATCTTATCTTATTTTCGTAATTCTCATTTTGTTACCAGTTGGAACATGAAATTTCACTTTGTATAATATTTTGTTGAAATCCATTCTAATTCATTACGTATATGGAAAATTTAAAAAAAGTATTTTTTAGAATATCAGCCCTAACATAAAAAAAAAAGTTTTCTCAATGTTCTTAAATGGTTCACCCAGTATATTTTTTTTGAAAAAATCTCTATACCTAAATTAAATCGTTATTGAGATTTAAAAGTTTTCATTTATTATAATATTAAAGTAAATGCTCAAAATTATCTTTATTTGTTGCATACTCTTATTCGCTTGTTGAATTTTAGCAATCATTGTTGCCAGTCTAAACTTTGTTAAAAGCCAAAATTTCAAAAATGGTTGCGTTTTGAATCACCCGGTATAAAATAAATACGTTCTTCACAAAGTAACTGAATTTAATCAAAATATACAATACTAAAAAAGTTTTTCGTGATAAAATTTCGTAAAGCACTCAATGTAAGGTAACAAATCCCTACATTCAAGAAATCCTTAAGAGAGGCTTTATCAAAATACATCATAATATATAGGGTATCCCATTAAAAATAAGGAAGAGGTATATCCGAAAATGTTATACCTTAAGTTTTCATATTTTAGTTATGTCAAATATCACTAAAACGTCTAATTGGAACTACCAAAAAATCAACTTGTATTATATTAGTAAAATGTTCGGGTACTTATTTTGTATGTATGTTTCAGGTCAAACTATTATCTACTCTTATTATTTTGGGGGTGCGTGTTAGTTGTAGATTCACATTTCCCTCCTAGGGAACCATTAGTGTCAACACCCTGGGGTGATATTCAAGGTTCAGTGCTTACAAGTAGACTTGGCAAACCAATATATTCGTTTAGAGGAATCCGATATGCCAAACCTCCTATCAACGATTTAAGATTTAAAGTAAGCAGAATGTACATTACTGCGAATAAATATAAAATTAAAATAACAAAATTCATTGAGAGAGATTTCACTCTTCATAAAATATCGGTGTAATTAAAAGGGTAGTCCGAACGGACTTAAACGTGTTATCCGCACAGATGTCGCTACCAGTATCGTTAACGAATTATTTAATTTGGCCACGCCAAACATTTCTTTAAAATATGTACTTGAAAATATCGAGTTGATTTAATGAAAAATAAATTGTTCAAAAAAACACCATGGGGAAAAATGTTTACATTCTAATTTTCCATTTTGTGCATATTGACTTAAGATGTACTTTCAATTAAAAGGAGTATTTTCAAAAAAACATGAGTCATGGGGAAATAATAAAATAATAGAATGGTGTCGCATGGATGATTTTTCTATAATAGTAAGAAAACGCCTTAGCCCAACGAATTAAAAAAGTATAGTAAACAAATAATTCCCAAATAAAAATTAGAGGGAAAGAATTCAAGTCCGGTAATTACCTTTATTTACAAAAAAAACCCAAATGAAAAAAGAAAAGAAAAGAGAGATAATAAAATAAACTTTAAAATGTCTTAATGTAGTTTAAATCAGGTCAAAAATATATTTCATATAAATTAATCCAGGTGTACTAATAATAATTATACAATTGTGTATATGATTTTTTACAGATCTAAAGAAACATCATATAATCTGGCAACCGTGCTCGATTGGATCTCGTGACAAGAGTGCCAACAGCGCCAACGGAAAAATCTTGAACTAAAAATATGCTAAATTAATGCCCGGGAATTTTAAAATCGCTAATTTCAGAAATTTTTACTCAACTTAACTATTTCGCAATTTTTTGAAAAAATACAGAAACATGTTTTCGGTAATTTCTTAAAGTTAAGAAGTGTACGCCTGTCGATGGACATATTATTTTCTCAAATTTTAAGAATTAAATTGTGAAAAATGTATACGAAAATTGGTCATTCTAGACATGCTGTAACTTACTTAAAACGTAAGCTTAAAGAACTAAATTAAAATACAAATACAGGGTGATAATAGGCTGATTTTATTCCTATATTATCTTAGTGCTTAGTACAATATGAAAACTTTCTAGATTCCTATATCCCTGCAAAAATTTATTAAAACAATAAATAGACACGCAAAAGGTTCAACTAAATCTAAAAAATGGTCTTTGTACATTACCAATTGTCTAAAAATATCAATGTAGGTATCTTTGTTTTCAAAAGTACAAAACGTAAAAAATAATTGTTAATCTTAGTACACTACTCAAAACAATTATCGCATATTTTCTCAAATGTCTATATTTAATCATCAAATAAAAATAACATTGATTTATATATTTTTTATCGAATAAGGACATGTTTTAAGGGATTTTACGAAGTGTTGCAAAATTTACATAAAATGTAACGAAATAAGGCAACTTTTAATTTTTTAGTGTTTTATTTGCATTAAAACCAAAGAACAAAATTAACATTACTGTCCGACCATAATGAATTTTACACTACAAAACATTAATTAATATTCAGTATTACCCCCTCTAGCTCTTACAACTGCCCTGCAACGCCTCCCCATACTTAAAATTAAATTTTGAACATAAGCTTCGGGAATTCTATCCCATTCCTCTATAAGAGCTTCAGACAATTGTTCCAAAGTTTCAGGTGGATTTAATCTTCCTCTAACGGCTCTTCCAAGTGCATCCCACATATGTTCAATTGGATTTAAGTCAGGTGACCTTGCTGGCCAATCCATGATATTAATATCGGTGTCTTGCAAGAACCTCGTCACAATGCGTGCTGTGTGAGGACGGGCATTATCATGCATTAATATGAAATTATCGCCTATAAATGGGGCAAAAGGAATCACATACTCTTGAAGGATATCATTAATGTACCTTTCAGCATTCAAAGTACCGTTTTGTACAATATGGAGATCAGTGCGTCCACGAAAGTTTATTCCTCCCCAAACCATAATGCCTATGTCTATGTTCAACTAATCGAATACTCGTGCCATTGATAAGTAAAGGTTTTAGCATTTTGTAGTTATACATAAAAACATCAGAATAAATGATAAAGAACAATATAAAAACCCATATCTGCCGGAATTTGCATAAAAAAGATCTATGTTTATAGTACTAAAAATCTTAGTTTACCAGTTTTATGAATAAAGTCTTTTGTACAGGGTTTTCAAAATATGCGATAATTATTTTGAGTAGTGTATTTCTTATTCTAACGGTAAGTTTTAAATTTTTCCGATTCTTGTCCTGCAAATTTCATAGAACTAAAGTTTAATTGAGAAACTTAATATAAGTGAGATATATTTATATTAGATTATTACTACATGATTTCGGTATTCTGTTGTCTTTATTTTTTTGTTTCTGCAATATTTCAACCTCAGATACCGATAAAAGAGTTTTTAAGGACGTCTTTTTATTTTGGATTTATAGATCTTTCCCTAACTTTTTCTATATTTATACTGAGAAATTCTACATTTTTCTTTTAAGAGGTTTCCACCTACTGCGTATTTTTATATTGATTAAACACATCTGCATTTGACAGAATGTGGTCAATCTCTTTGAGATTTGTGTTGAAGAAGTTCTCGTCTTTTTTATTATGTTTGTTTCTGACCATATGATATTGTAACGTTCTGTCAACCCTGATATATTGGATATTTCCCTTTTTATTTAAAAATTCAATGTTTTTCTATATATAATTTTTGCGTTTAGTTGTTTGTGAAACTATTAATTTTTAACTATTTTGTTGGATAATTTTTTAGTTTAAACAATCTGTATACACTAAAAATGTTATTTTTATAACAATATCCTTATTTTTAAGAAAAAATTATAATTAAATGCATGTTTTCAGCCACCTGTGCCTATAGAAAAAGTAGAAGGTGTTTACAATGCAACGCAGGATGGAGCTTTTTGCCCACAACCAGTTTTAAGACCAATTTCAGAAGATTGTTTATTTCTTAACGTATATACAACTAAGGTAAGTGTTATTACAATTTAAATGAAAAATAAATTATTCAAAAAAAATGTTTACATTCTAATTTTCCAGTTTCTGCAAATTGACTTAAGATGGACTTTCGATCAAAAGGAGTATTTTCATAAAATTATTACGAACATTCTTTTACTTTCGTAAATGTTGTAGTTTTCTAGCATTATTGTTACATATAAGTGAATTAGTTAATTCCTGAAACCCAAATCGAATCAATATATATATATATATATATATATATTAGTTAAAATATTTATTTCATTTAAAATTAAAATTAACGTATTAACATGGATATGAAGTTTATTTTTATTTCCGACAACCATTAGTGATAAAACATTTTTTCTAGAAAATAATAAATAAGAATTGTTTATAGTAAAAAAGTAAGGGTTGAAACAATTAATTAACATTTTTTCAATGTTTCAGCTATTTCATGGAAGATTTAATCCAAAACGGCCTGTAATAGTTTTTATACATGCAGGGGGCTTCTATAGTGTAGGTTCGGCCAGCAATTGGGGAGGACCACAATATTTTCTGGATCAAGATATTGTTTTAGTAACTTTTAATTATCGCCTCGCGACATTAGGTGAGGTTTGCATTTAGAAGTTTACAAACAAAAATAATAGATTAATGTTTTTTTGAAAAATAACATTTCATAGGTTTCTTAAGTACTGGAGATAAAGAAGCACCTGGAAATAATGGTTTAAAAGATCAGGTAGCAGTTCTGAAATGGATACAGCAAAATATTGCATCTTTCGGCGGAGATCCAGATTCTGTGACCCTTCTTGGGTATAGCGCTGGGGCTTGGAGCGTTGTTCTCCATATGATATCTCCAATGTCGGACGGTGTGTAAACAATTTTCCACTTAATTTTAATAAAGTAGAAATAAAGAAAACGAACCAATAAATTATGTTCAATGAATATTTTAGGTTTATTCCACAAAGCAGCATCGTTAAGTGGTTCTTCTGTGGGAATTTGGCCGATCCCAAATAATCAGACAAATATTGCTAGAAAACAAGCCAGGATTCTTGGATGCCCAGATGACACTTCTTCTGCAAATATTATTAATTGTTTGAAAACAAAATCAGCTGAAGATTTTGGCAACTCTTTCTTTCAATTCGCGGTATGTATTAGTTTTGTGTTGACACAATATGTTTAAAATTAACTGATTTTAAACAAGTTAAAATAATAAAATATTTCACTTACAAACGAGACATTAGTCACATATGTAAAACGGCCGTGTTTTAACTTCAACCAATCAACAACTTACTGATGTACGCGACAAAACTTGACCAATAATAAAAACTCCAATTGGCCACATACTTGACCAATAAGACGTGGTCACCCTCAATTTTAAAATTATAACGTTAACGACTCTTCTGTAATTCAAGCAAAAACTTTATAATTTCGTTTAATTAGTGAATAAGTGAAACTATTGAGAATTTGAGAATGAAATGAACCGAAAATCCACGCAACACACGCTAAAATTATTATTATGAATGTATAAAGTTGTAATTACATCATTTTAATTAAAGTTATTACAACAGGGAATTTCTATCTCAATATTTTATATAAGATCTCAATGGAACTTTTCAATTAACCAATTCCTTATAATCCAATCAGTGACTTGCTAAGACATATCGGTAACTCTGAGATGTACCCCCACGTGTATATAACAAGTAATCAACTTGTTGAAACCTGAATGTTTCATGTATCAGAAGATTCCTGAAACTGCACGTGTTCCAATAGCTTCTGATTTGTATTCTTGGAAATAACTATTGTTGAGTGGAGCAATTTTGAGAATTTCACGAATTCCCACATAGCTACATTTACTGCTCTACATTTGCATCCCCCAATCCCTACTACTACGAGGGTTACTATTTATATTTCGGGAATAGAACCAAAGTAAATAGTTAAAGTTCGAATATATTTTATTGTTTTTCGAAGTACTCGCCACGGTGATCGATAGGTATGTCCAAAACATGGTTTTTGAACGCTTCAACATCTTGTTCTGGAGATGAAAATCGTTGACGACGTAGTTTCATATTCAAGGAGTGAAATAAAAAGAAATCACTGGGTACAAAATCAGGGCTGTACAGCGGATGATCCATAAATTCGATGTTTTAAGTGTTCAAATAATCATTTGTTTGAGCCGATCTATGAGAAGCGATCGCTCTAAGCTTTGTAGCGCCTTTAAATGATTTTATAAAATATTTAAATGGAACAGTCTAGCCTGTATTTGAAATTATGTTGGTTTTAGGAATTTGGAACCCCTCTTTTGATATGGTCCCCAGTAATAGAACCTGATATTGGTGAACCAAGATTTTTAACAGATGATCCAATCCGTTTGATTGCTAAACGTCAATTCAAACAAGTACCCTTTATTTGTGGACGTACTACCGAAGAATTCAGTTATTTTGCTTTAAGTATGGCTAAAAAACGTTTTTTTTTATTTTATTTAAATAAACTATCGAAGTTCGTATTTAAAAAAAAAATGCTTGTATATTTCAGATGTTCTTGGAAACGAAACATTAACTAAAGAAATTAACGATAACTTTGAAGAAATTGCTCCGATTGCATTTTTGTATGAGAGAGATACCGAGTTTTCTAAATCAGTCAGTGCAGCCATCAAATCTTTTCATTTCCACGATCGGCCAATAGATAAAAGCCAAGAAACCAGCCTTAAAGAAGTAATTACAACTTTTTTTCGTTTTTAAGTCAATGCTTTTCTTAGCAGAATTCTATTTTAACTTTTAATTTTAGGCGTTCGAAGATTCCATTGTTGGCTTTCAAATGCATAGAGTTGCAAAACTGATCTCAAATTACAGTAACAGTCCGGTATATTATTACAAGTTTAGTTATCCAGGTCGTTACAGTCATGTATATTTACCCGGAACAAATAATACAATACCTTACGGTGAGATTTCAATAAAAAAAATGAAAACGCAGTTTATATTGATTACAATCTTTGTTATTTAAATAATTCATTTATGCCAGTGGTGTAATTAATGATTTCTTAAAGGTTGACGTTAACTTTCGTTAATATTTTAGGTGTTGTCCATCATGACGACTTAATATATCTATTCTACATTTCTACGCTGTTTCCCTTTTTTAGAGAACAGAAAGAAGTAGAAATGGTGGAAAAACTAACAACTTTGTATGCTAATTTTGCAAGAACGGGGTGAGTATTAAAAAGGAGCATAAGTAGAGCTGGTGATACTACTATCTTTAATAATTTATATTTCTCCAATATGATACTAAATTTATGTGAAAAAGTATGGAGAAAATTGCCTCTTGAAAATTATAAGTAGTTTTTCCTAAAAAAAATTCTCTGTCCCATCTCTATAGAAATATCACACCTAAAAGAACGGAATTAAAGTTAATATGGAAACTTTAAACTTTTTGAATTACATAAACTCATAACAAAGTAATTTCAGTATTACTATTATATTATAAAGGGTAAAATTAACAATCCTTATTTTATATAATGTCAGAACTTTTTCATGGTATTGAATTTTATAAATTAAAAATATTATTTGAAACTCCTGCTTTATTTCCTTACTTTTTATTTTTTTCATAGAACCAACAGTTTTCGAATAGAAAAGCGAAATACAATGCCCATTGTTTTTAACGTTTAATAATTAAAAAAACATAATTGAAAATGCGGAGAAATAGAAATGTAAAGAACGTGACATAAATTAAAATAAACGTTATAATATAATGGTAATACTGAAAAAAAAATCCCATAATTACATATTTATAACTGTATGTCATTCCATCTCCAAGATTTTACATAAACTGAGATTTGAGGAAAAAAAATACAAACTCAATTTTAATTCCGTCCTTCTGAGGGTGATATCTCTTTGGGAATTGGGTTGAGACATTTTTTTATAGGAAAAACTTCTCATAATTTTTAATGAAAAACCTCATACTCAATTTTTTCGCATGAATTTGTAAATACTCTTTATATACGTATATAACACCTTAAGACTCGTCATTATTTTTAAATACATTTAATGGAACGTATCAATTCTCGTCTTCCTGACTATAATTTCTTTATCAATTTCTTCCATAATTTTCTCTCGGTAATCTTATTCTTTCAGTTTCTAATTCCTACGGTGTTCATATCTTCATTCACATGTTCTATTCATTTTGTCCTAGGTGGATCATTTAATAAATACTTTTCTAACATCATTAGTTTACACAAAACCTCACATTAAACATTTACTCGGAAATTTATACGTGGCAACACCTCACACTTTTAATAAAAATATGCGTCATGTAACCAACTATCTATACTTGCTTGAATTCCTTTTCTTCTTCAATCATTTTTTATTTTTTATCCCCTTCCTTGTGCCCTTATAATTCCGGTTTGGTTCATTAATTTTTTCTTAATAGAATTTTTCACAATTTTATGTACGTAATTAAAATAAATTAATTAACTACAAAAAATCGATATTTTTGGTGTTTTTCTTAGAAATCCAACCCCTAGATCGAATGGACCGGATCATGTAAAGTGGGATCCCTACAATCCGATCGAACAGAAATATTTGGATATTGGCCGCCGGTTGGTAATAAAAGAGAAATTGCATGAGGAACGTTTTGAATTTTGGGAAAAACAATTTCCTTTGAGCTTGTACTTGCAAAATTGAAGTTCAGAATGAAATTATTATTTTCGCAAATAAACAATAAATATAAAAAAAATATCATTTTACACCCCAATTATAATACCAATAATGCAAGTAATAAGTGAACGCAAATATATGATTTCACTTTCCATTGGTGAACGATTTTATTTGATTTCATTATAGATTGTAACGGAAAATTTCATGATATATTGATAGATTTTATAAAAAAATATAAATATTTTTCAAGAAGTGATACAGTAAAATTGGTAAAAATTCCAAATAAGAAAACAAATTAACAATACAATACAGCTTTTTAAATAATTCTCATTAATTTTGAACTGTAACTGGAAATGATGTATTACAGTTTGAACAAAAACGTTTATAAATGTATCTATTATATTTATTTATTATGGCAATTAGTTTTAAGTTGTTATGAGGATTTATTTTAATATACTCATGGGTCATGAAGTCTTCAGACCTCCACTGTATTATTATATACAATTTAATTGAATATGTTATACTGCATCAGTGAAAATCCGTAATTAGGCGAAATAATATTTCACCGACTCTCAGTGCTTCGATACTTCAATTAATTGAACGTGAGGTTGAAAAAGTCGAAACAATTAATTAGAAAAATTCAACCGTACAAGTAATCAAAGTACAGGATTCTTATATTAATATTATAAATGATTTAGGTTTTTCTAAAATTTTACCATACTGTGAGAAATATATTCTACCATTGAATGAATTGAATGAAAAAGTTACCAATTTCATTTGTTTTTTAAATTCAAATTCTGTAATTCATAATTAATACAATTCAATGTTTCAATGATTCATTATAAGGTGATTTTTTAATAATTTATGAACCATTTTTTTTTGAAGTCTTCTATGCTACTACAAAATATTTTTAATAAATAAACTTTCTATATCATTTTCAAAAATTAAAAACATCAACGAAAGACAGTATTGAAGAATAGTATTTTTCAATTTTTCAAATAACCATCTAAAACAATATAATAACAGAACTGTACTGAGTGGCCGCTGAGTTTATGGCTGATTTCTACCGCAAATCTCTTAAAGTGGATTAGAAGAAATATTATAAATATGAGCGACCCTCATATACAAATCAGTATATCAGTTAATTATTATTTCCAATCCAGATGGATTGAAAGCATTACAGCAAAAGCAATTTCGGTTAAAAAAATGTTATAGTGGATAAGTTTATTTTCCATTTTACTTCATATCATTTAATGAAACTTCCGTTAACCAAAACCGTTTTAATCAAAAGTCCACTTAAATTGTCCAAGCGTAATACTAAGTTTTGTTCCTCCTTTTTGAAATGTTCCGACCACAGATTATACGTAACGGTTTCGCCAACTGAAAAATATGCTCTAAAATTCTTGTTCATTTATAAAACGTCATGTCCAAACTATGTTGAAAATGGGAATATTTTCTTTTGTGTTGCTCTAAACAATGGATTTAAGGCAGAATTTGTATATTACAGAGTTGTTTTCGTTCTACTGTTTTCTAGAAATTACCTAAAGGAATTGTTTTAGTTTTTTAGTGTTGAAATGTTTTAGAGATTTGAAATTATGGATAGTAAAATAGTTATTTATGATAAAAGTGCGTAAAGTTGAACTTTTGCTTAAAAGTATTTCATTAATGAGGGACAAATAATATTTTATTTATATACACAAAAAGTAAAATAAAACATGTGATATATTTTATTTACGGCAACATTAAAAAATATATATGTGGTATGAGCGTGTTGTAAAACATAAAATATAATTAAATTTTACGACTTAGTAGCAACAACCTAACATAATTAATATTAACAATTGTTTTTATAATTAATAATTACAATTGGTAATTGGGGGATTTAACGCGTGTACCTACATATTTAGGTTTTGTTCCAACTTTTCTTTTTATTATTTTATATTTGAAATATATCTCTAATAAGATTAATTGAATTATTGTAGCCATCATTATATTTAAGGATTTCTTACATTCAGCATAAGGAATTCATTATCTGAGACCCCATTAATTAAAATCTGAACATCTTAGATTTTTTTGTTTATGGTTTCAAAAAATAAGCAATGCAAACATTTGACTTTTTTATTGTTACACCAACCTAAAATTCGACATACGGTTTCATATATTAATATTTTTTGGGATTTTTCTGGAACCATATTTTTGATTGAATTTTATGTAGCTTCAGCAAGTTCTGGTGTATAATCAGATCAAATGCATTCTTCTTCCATATTTAAGTTAATTCAGATCAATTATCCAAGATAAAAAAATACAGTGCGCCGCAAAATTAACCCATAGTCATTTAAAATTAAATATCTACCTTGGTAAATATTTTATGTCTACGTTAATGGCTAAGAAATATTTATTTCCAGATATTTCTGATTTTTGGAAATTTTGTATTGAAAGATTTTTTTGTTAACGATTACATGGGAAAAAGGCCGATTTTGCAGAGAAACCGGTCCAGTCTATTTACTTGATTTTATTACTATTGTGTCTTTTTCTCTCTCATTTACAACATTTAACATTGAAGATATACAACTAAAAGCATACAAAAGTGGTATAATATACAACTCGGTTATTTTGTTCTACAATATAGTCAAATAGTTGTTGAATTGTGCAGCAGGCGAATAACATTAATTTTAGAGTATTTCTGAAATCGCGGTATGCAGCTTCCATTGAGGAGTAAAATCTCGACGGAAGGCAGCCTTGCAAACATTTTAGGTATTTTAATAGTCTTTGTAAAGGGCTACACGAAGGAAGCCCTCACCGCCCTAAAATACCTGGCATAATCTAATCCTATAAAATGTCTTGATGAATAGGTATTTTGCGATTTTGATTAAAATTCTTAAAATCCTTCGAGTATCCGTTTTATGTGCTAAAGAATGAGCTGCCATTTTCTATATATAAAATTCTTAATAATTATAGCCTGGAAGCCAGTTAAACCGTTTTGAATTCAATATAAAAAAGAACATAAACGCAAACGCCGTTTTTGTGAATCAAATTTTTTCCAACTTAGGTTAGATTTAATTTCTTCTGCAACTTCTTTTAAAGTAAGAGATTTCTGCCATCGCCGACTTGCTGAGCTTTTATTTTTGACCATCTGGATAATTTAAATAGATTTCTTTTTATAATTTTTTTTAAAGCTTCCGCCATCCCTGTTTTTTTTTCAAAAGTTTACTTTTTCATTATTTTTTCACTAAATATACAAATAACTGAAGAAAGCTCAGAATGCAAGTCAAAACTATTTTCGGTATTTATGAAATTTGGCCATATTTTCGTGTTTGAAATAAAAAAATTTAAGAAGTTTAGAATTTTATTTCTATTAGCTGGCCAGTATGTTGGTTTCTCTGTAGAATGAAAATAATCTCTTATTTCTATGATGGCTTTTCTTATCTTGCTTTTTAGGAGTTATTAGCTTTGGTCAAAACTAAGAATAAATTGTATATTAAATTTTGTGTAAATTTTTATTTCAGTTAAAAGTAATTATTAGAATGTAATTAAGGCTCTATATGTTTACTATGATTCCTAGGGAGACTTTTGAAACCCATTTCTAATATTCGTTACATTTTTATCAATGTCCAATAAGAAGTTAAAAAATGAGTGCCATTCGAAAGTACAAAAGTTCGGAATTGTTCGAATTGCTCTGAAAATATGAAAAATGATATCGAGTAGGATTCAAGTATTTCTTTGACAAATTCCGTCAATTTGTTTTGCAGTCTGATACATCGAAATCAGGTTAAGGAGAAGATTTATACGTTTCCGTAGAAGTTCGCCAAATTCTATGTTCGATGAAATTTGATAAAAAGTTGACAAAGTTTTGGTTGAATAAATTTATTACTGAAGCATGAAAATGGCACTAAAATGATTAAATAATGAAAACTATCGCAGAAACTGAAAATATTATAAAATAGAAAGAAGTAGAAAGACCGGCAGTGGAAGAATTTAATAATATAGTAAAGCAATTAAAAAACGAGAACGCTGATATCTGTAATTAAATGATAAAAAACGGAGGACTAAAATTAAAAGAAAACATGTATGAATTAATAAGAAAAAAGTATGGAAGGGGGAATTATAGTACCATTTCCAAAGGCAAGAGATCTACATAATATGTAACAACTACAAAAGAATAAGTTTATTAAATATGTACAAAATATTATCATCCCTTACATTAAAAAGGTTGAAAAGACTTAGAGAAAAAGAAACAAGGTATCAAAATGGATTCAAACCAGGAAGATCTACAATAACCCAAGTGAGAAAGAGAAATATTATGAAAGAGGGGTAAACCCACACGTGATTTTCATTGATTTAAGAAAAGCGTTCGACAGTTTTAAAAGAATTATGATAATTGAAGAGCCAAAAAGAATAGGAATATCTGAAAAGTCGATAAAATGAATAAATTGATATTAGAAGAATTCAAGTCAACTGTAACAATAAGCAAAGAAATAACAAATACAGTAAAGATAAAAAATAGGTAAGCTAAGCCGATGGACTGTCTGCCACACTTATTAATGTTTTATTAGAGATTAGAGAGCGAAGTAAAGGGAACCTTAATACAACAATTTATAGAATATGCTTATGGTTCAGTAGTAGCAGCGAAGGAAAGAAGGAGTTTTGAAGGATATAGCAGAGAAAATAAATAAAGATAAAAAGAAAAACAACTGAAATGAAGGTCAAGAAGACAAAATAAATGAAAATAAGTAACAGAAATAGAACAAAGGATAAGAGTTATAAAAAGGTAGGAGAACTTCAATTTGAAGAAGTATATTGGCACAATTATTACTAACGTATGGAAATCAATCGTATAATTTAATCCGGATATAAAAAAATAATGAAAACCAAAAAAAAAGTTATAGTACAAAACTAAGAGTGTACTAAACAGCAATAAGGTCAGTAGTCATAAGCTCAGCCGAAGCTGTAAGGCTTACAAATAAAGAAAAATACAAAAACGAGAGAAAATAATAACAAGGATATTTGACCCAAAGTAAATAGATGATGAACAATCTAGAATATTGTAGTAGTAAAAGCAAAAAGGTCATATAAACATAAACACTGATGATGAAGCCATAAAAGAGACGGACCAAAGATAAGATAGGAGATGTAATTTAGGACATAAATAATTGGAATAAATTATTGGAGAGACAAAATGAAAAATAAGAAAATATGGAAGAAAATGGCCAACGACGCAAAGAGGCATAACAACCTTTAATAGTGAAAAAGGAGAAGGTGAAGAGGAGCAACCAATCACTTCACTGCACAAACTTAGAAGAGTTCATTGGATGAGAGACACCAAATTTAAATTTTTTTATGAACCATGAAAAATTTGGATTGAAATTTCCAATTATATTGGATATTTAATTGCTACATTGCAGCGGATAGACTAAGCAACAATTTATTTTCAAGAAGCAATAAATTTAGCTGCAGATGGTTCTGCTGGTTCGCAAGTGTATAATTTCGTTAAAACACAAATGGCGGCCGTGAAGGTATAGCACTAACAGGAATCCTTTATCTATATCGAAACTTCCATTAGAATGGATCAAAGCGGGCAGATGTGCCCTTTCTAATCCATTTAACAACTCTTTGATAAACCAATATTTGGTCGACATATTATCAAAGACACAGATCCAATTTTTTTCCATTTCTATACACATTTAAGTGAATTAATTCCTAATTAGTATCACCACAAACTAATTAAAGAGCACGGTTATTTATTTCAATAAGTTTATTTTTTCACGGATGGAAAAGTTTATTGCACAAGTTAAATTTATTTACTCATAACTAAAATATATTTTTCAAAAAATAAACTTATGTTAGGAACTATTAAAGTAAACTCGAATGTATTTTAGTATTGTAATGAAATCTTATTTTGTGGTATTTTATTTCTTAAGCATTCCCTAATTGCGTTAATTTTTTATATATTCGTGATCCTTTCAACCAAACAATAATTAAAACCAAAAATATATGAAATATTATTAGATTGGTCGTGGAAATATTTTCACTAATGAATTTTAAAAAGTTTGGATTTTTGTGCGAAAAAAAATAAAGAATTAAAAATTTTTAAAAAAATAAAAAATATGTCAAGGAAATTTAATACAATTGCCATTTTATCAAAAGAATGAAACTATTTTGGATATTCTTATAGAAATATGTCATTCTGGACAACAACAAAATTGTATTGTTCAGAAAGGACAAGCATTACTGTAGAATATCACCAACAAAAATATTTTATAAATGAATCGTACATTTTTATGAAGATTTGCTACTAGTTAGATTAAACCGTTGATTAGAGAAAGGAACTATTTAACTAATTTATGTAATTTAAAACGTACAAATAGGTAATTTAATTTAATCTACGAAACACACGCGTTTGTTTACTGAAAAAACTTTCAAATCCAGTTTATTAAAAATCACGTACAGTTTAGTAATAAAAAATGTAAATTTCAAATTAATTTTATTAAATTTTAAACCAGCTTTTGTTATGCAGTTGTAAGTGTTTTTGAGAAATAAATTTTAGTTGATTTAATACCCTAAACACATACTCCAATTTATAATTCCTTTGTTACTTTTCAAAAAACTTTAAATTTGAAATTGAATGGGATAATCATTACAGTTAGCGATTTGTTTTATTATATCAATTTCCCTTTGAAAATCATCCTTACTCATTGGTATTAAGTATAAGCTCTATGTATCATTGAATGATAAGCAGCTAATTTATGTGATAATTAAAGAAAACATCGAATTGTCTATCACTACCTGTAAAACCAGCCAAAACACTATCAACATATCTACGAGGAGTGGCAATTAATTAAAGAGACTGGTATCATAAATGTGATTTATTGCAAACAAAGTTAAAAATTACTTTTATCCCTTTCCCTATCTATGCACCGCTGCATACGTGTTTTAAATTATTCAAAGCGATGCTGTAGGTCATCAGTTGTACGTTGTTCAACAACTCCGCCGTTTTTGTTTTCACCTCTTCCACACACTGAAAATGCGTTCCTTTCAATGCACTTTTCACTTTTGGGAACAGATAAAAGTTACAGGGAGCCGGGTCTGGCGAATAAGGAAGATGGTCGAGCATAGAAATGCACTTGTTTGCTAAAAACTGCTTCACGTAAAGGGCATTATGGACAGGCGTATTGTCTAGGTGCAGGATCTATGCATCGTTCTTCCACAAATTCGGTTTCTTTTTCCTTTATCTTTCCCTCAGCTTGATTAGGACTTCTTTGTAGTACGTCTGACTAACCATTTGACGATCCATGTTTCATCACATGTAACGACATGTATTAGCAAGTCTGGTTCTGCTTTGAGTCGTTCTATGACGACAGGGACGTTCATCATCTTCAACCTCCTCCCTAACTTCTGACAATCGTCTGTGCCATTCGAAAACTCGTGCACGTGTCGTATTATTATCACCAAACAAAATATTCGCTAAAATTGGTGATATTGGACTACCCATTGGTAATCCTTCGTTTTGACTATAAAATTTATCATCAAAAACAAAGTAATTTTGACTGATACATGAATTAAATAGGTTTATAATTTCATTGACTGAAATTTGGTTAATGTATTTTCTTTCTAAGAATGTAGTTATTAATGGTATACATTCACATGGAGGAATTTTTGAAAACATATTTAGTTTATGTATCAACTCCAAATAGTTTTTACTGTGTATTTTCCAATCTACAACAATATAAATAATAATAATATTTTTCTGATTTTGCCATATTCTTGTTTGTTGTATTGTTAATAGTTATCAATTGATGACATTCATCTAAAATTCTTGATCGATATTAAATAGATGAAAGCTCGCTCGCCGTCAACAACAGCCAGCGGCGACGCTACTATCGGCTGCTGCTTCGGGGCAACATCTGTCAAATAGATAACGTGTTTCTGCTAGACTGACAAATCTGCTTACACGTGTATCAACCCCTGCTATCTCGGTTAAAGTTTGGGAAAAACTTTCAGAAAACGATTTTCCGTCGTACGTAAACGGCGCGAAATTGTTGCCTTCGGGGGACGGGAACATCTGCCGCCGTTGCGGTTTTCCTCTCTGTTCTGCCAGTTTCACACATGCAGATGGATTATAATCAATTTGAGACATAATCCGCTTTTTAAAATATTGTTCATCGGCTAAATTTAAGTTTAACTAACACGAACCAATAAAATATGCCGTAGGCCGACTGGATGAAGAATGATATAAAAAGGAAACAAGTAGTGTTCAAAACTTAATGAATAGTAAACAGAAAATTTTTTATCAATTCATATAATTTCCTGACATTTCCAATTTGTTAAAGTATTGACAACAGTATTCCAAGTTAAAACTAAGTAAAATAAAATTTACCTATCTTACTTTTTTCTGGATATATATATATATAGATATATATAGTTGGCCTTATAAAAAGCTTAAAACAAAAAGATTCTATCCTTAGCTTTTAACCAAGAAACATCTGGCTATTAAATTCGCTTTTATCTCAAATTCATCAGTAAATAACTAAACCTAAGAAGTGTGTCAAGCCAAAAAACTAGTTATAAATCAACTTATACTTAAGTACATTTTTTTGTTTGTACTCAAATATTGTAATATAACTGAATTAGAATTTTTATTTACTCTTCTTCAAAGCTAAAAATGTTTCGACAAACCAACAACCTGAAACAGTTCAATGGTCTGTAAAGATACTGGTTCTTGTTATTTTCAGGAGGTAACTAAAACTAGGATTAATACATCGCTGTTGGTTTATTCGGTAAAGTTTCGAAATTAATTCATTTTTTCACAATTTTAATGTAATTCGCATAGATTCTTATATTGATATTCTGATTTACACGGTTTGATTTATCGTTGCTAGTTTAACTCTTTTATCACTATTTTCGTTATTTTTGTACACATATTGTAATTTTGCTACGTCGTTTTGTATTGTTGTTGTTGAAAATAAAAAACTAATCGTTAGCTGCGAAATCTCCGTTTGACAATAAAATCAGGAAAAGAGATGTATAAATAATAACAATGTATTTAATAAAATTGGAATAAGCAGATGAGTAGAGAGAAGGCATCATAAGAATATTGAAAAAGCTTTGGAAGTTCATGAAGTACATATACTTTATCTCTTACATTTATAATGTATAGATTCCAAGAAGGGTAGAAACAATCATTATAATTAGAAATTAATCGCGACGTTCGTTCGTTCGTTGGAACCTTTTAACGTCTTAAGTTATTCAATCAAAATAAAAAAATACGAGACAATTTCAAACTGTTTTCTTCGATCTTTTTCGGTCGGAAAAAGGTCGGGAGACTAAGCGCGCAAACTTTTCCACCAAAAAGTGGATTAGGGATGTACGTGGAAAGACCCTAAAAGTGGCAGATTAATATTTAAAACAACGTGCAGCGGGATTGTCTTGTCTAGAATATAATCAAGGATGAATTTTTTACGAAGCTTGGGGCTGAACCGTAAATAGAATGTCCCAATCAATACGGACTTGACGTGGTTTATCGGGTACTAAATTCAGAACTAGAGCATGTTCCTTATACGAAATAAGCTGCATGTAAAATTATTATTTTACTGGCAATTTTGGGATACATAATTGAGGCCTAATAAAGAAACGATTTGGCATAAAATGAAAATCACTTAAAATAATTGTTTTCGATCTAGTTTGACTACAATGAAAATATAATAAACACACACAGTTAAAAATACTTACTTAAATTTAAATCAATGACAAAAACGAAAAGTTTTCAAATAAATAGAATAATTAACTAGGATTAAATACTCCACATTTGCAGTTTGACGTTTATTTTTTGTTTAAAAATCGAGTGTACTTTTCAAATAAATTTAAAATTCCGTTTCAAAAAATATTTCCTCTTTTGTTCCTGTTTGGATGTGCCGTAATAACAAAATTAAATATTCGTTAACAATTGGATAGATAAAACGGATGTTTGAGGATTTCAAAATAAAATTTCGCTCTAATATTTTATAAAATTCTATACACATTGAAATTGTAAACCAATTTCGAATAAAATCGCGTTAAAACCCGTTTAAATTTTTATGAAACAAAACAACAGAATATACATTTGCGCTTAGGGCTAACAGGCAAAATCATTTTTGTAAAATATAATTTTTTAAATTATTATTGTGCGCGTAATAATAATAATTTAATTGTTAGAAAATGCCTTTAAAAATTACAAACACAGATCTACAAATTTTATAACTTATTAAAAATGTGTTCAAGTGTTCAATTATAGAATAAATATTTGAAAACTAAAATCTAATTTCACAGAACAGAATTTTTACATTATACTGGTATTCATCGTTGAAGTATTTCCGTTTAGCAATCAAACTCACGGAGTTTAAAATGTATAAACTTCTTTATTGCCACAACGAAGTAAATATTCTTGTACATCGTTTCTAGCGTTAATATCAAAACTATTGACGCCTCTGTGCGCAGTGTTACAGCCGTCACTTCCAGCAACTGTATAATCCAGTAAGAAACACTTAATTATGCCCGTAAAGTTTCGAGAGAATCCCACTTGGAATTAATTCCTTTTGACTCGTTTCGTCAAGTTTCTCCACTAAAGTCAAATATTTGAGGAGAATCCTCTTTCTCTGGGGCTCCCCTCGCACACTCCTTATTTACATATGGATGCCGGGCACTAAACTACAAAGGATCAACTAAATGAAACATTTTGGGAATTTGTGACGAGCCATTAGCGCTGCTAGCTTTAACTCTCAGACTGGAACATTGGAAAATAATGTCGACTTTTATTTGAAACAAAAAAAAAATCCCAACATCAAAATCCAATTTTTGTTCGACGTTGAACTCTTAACACACTTTCTGGCACTTTTGCTCAGAGTTCCTTTATTCGACGTTATCCCCCCGTTCTACCATATTTCGGGAAAAGCTGTTTTTCCGAGGACCTTTCACCATCAGCGCCCTAAGACCATAAAGTAGATTTTATCTCTGGCTATTTTCAAACCCTTGTCAGTAAGGCCCCGATATGGATTCGCTTTTTAAGTTGAAATTTCCTGAATAATCGGGAATATCCTGGTTAGAACATTCGGGATCGGTGGTTCCGGTTTCATTACTGGTGTCCAACCCTTGGGGTCTAATTTTTCTAAAAGCATTTTTAATATATGTCGAAACACAGTAAAATTTATTGCAACCGAATTTATATCACATCTGAAAAAAAATTGAAACAATTTGTTAATACTACCTAAACGAGTTTAAAATATAAAATAAATTACCACTACAAGTGAGTTTTATTTGAATTATAATAAATTTAGAATATTTTTCAAGAAGCCGAATGTTTTCTGACTGATTAGAGTTCCTGGGTTCATGAGTTCAGATATTTGAAACTAAAAGGAATTTTAGATATTGAGTCTAGCATCATATGAAGTTTTTACTTAAAATGAAACAATAATTTTATTGAAAATTATGTTTTGTAAGAAAGTAAATTAAATAATTGATTTAGTTATGATGTTAATGTGTTTATAATTTTTACCAAATTTTATAATAATTATTACAAAAGATTATGGAACATTTTTTCAAAAAATTCCAGAGTACGTATTAAACATGAATAAAAATTCTTCAATATAGAATAAAGGAAAGAGTAGAGATTTATTTTATGTAACAATTTATTGTAGAAACAGGTTGTTTGAAAATTTATTTCTTTTTTAATTTTTAATCATTACAATGGAATTTTACTTAAATTATAAGAAATTTAAAAAGCCGAATGTTTTCTGAAGAAACTTTAAGTTTATGAGTTCAGATATTTGAAACTAAAAGCAATTTCAGATATTTAATCTAGTATCACACGTGGTTATTATTTAAAATGAAATAATAATTTAATTGTAAATTATGTTTTTAAAAATGGTAATTTAAATAATTTATGTAATTAGGATGATGATTTGATTATAATTTATAGACAATGTTATAAAAGTTATTGAAAATTATAACAAAAGTTATGAAACATGTCTCCATAAAATTCAAGAGTACTTAATTAATATTAAATATGAATAACAATTATTCAATATAAAATAAAGGAGAAAGTATAAAGTTTTATTTTATGTAAAAATTTATTGTGGAAACATAATTTATTAAAAAATATAGGGTGTTTGAAAATTAATTTTGGTTGAAAATTAGGAAATGACAAATCATGAAATGTAGACACAAAATAGCTTTAATTTCATAAGTTTAAAAAAAGGATGTCAAAAATTAAAACTCTCCCATTTAAAATTTCACTTCCAAAATGTCAAAGTATACTTGGATCTAGTGACATTTTAGATGAAACCAATTTTTTTTAAAATAAGTACAATCTCATCCATTTTGTACAGCGTAGAAGAAAAGAAAAATCCTAACCTCAAAATATTCATTAGCCGGTGAAGTGTTTTAAAATTGTATGTTATTTCTGGATTTTGTTTTTTTTTAAGAGATTTTTCTATTTTTGTAAAGAAAACCGGCCGTTAGTCAATCATAAAATTCTGAAATGGATTTTTAACTAATTATGCCAAAGCTTTAATTAGAGAAAAAAATAATTTACCTTATTTTACAATATTGAAATATTATTTATTGTGCACCTGATTAAATTTAAGAAAATATGTGATTTTGATATTAGGAACATCAATAATTCTTAATAGAAGTATTAGCTGATTTTTATAAAAGAAATTAGAAAATATTGTATTATGTTTATGTCAGATAATATTATCGCTTTAGGATTCTTTTCTTTTTTCCCTTGGGTAGAATTACGATGATATATTTACATTAATTTTATTAAATAACGACCCGTTAGAAGAAAAAACATCTTTCTAATTAAGAGTTCTATCAAGTTAATTAATAAAGAAAGCGGAAGGAAAGTATGAAACGTGAACTTCAAACTAATTACTACGAACTTGGGTTGTATGGTTTTTTTTCCATTAATATTAGCATATTTCTACTCAGAAAAACATTAAAGTAAATCTTGCCATATCATCGAGTTTTTATATATTTTTAAGATATTAGTAGAGAAATATTTATGGTTTCTTGTATTTGCACACTCAAGAAACTACTCGTAAGATCTTCGCCATATAAAAATTTCAAAATATTCTGGAACCGAGTTCTGTGATTTTATAATGTGTTTATAATTTTGGGGACACCTTGCGTATAAAAAATTTGTTAGCAGTATTTCGTTAACACACATATTGCAAAAAAAATTAAAAAACAAAGTACTTTTTGAAGGGTTTAAAGAGCGTTTCAATGTAAGACTTGAATTCCCAGTTATATTCTTCACCCCATAATTCGAGGGTTGGCATGGCGACGTTAAAAATAGGAAAAAATATCTCTTTGTCGAAACTAATGGTGTATAGAAAAAATTGTAATTAGAATATTTTGTTGCAAATGACACGTTCAACATACCATTTAAAAGCATACATTATTCTCGCGAACACCCCGTATATAAATTACCAAATTAATAAAATTTAGTGATTTAATATATTTCTTTATTTGAATCACAATTAATTAATTATGTCGATCAAGAGAATAAAATTTAATTGATCAAAGTAATGATCTTTTCTGTGTAACTAAATTATTTTTCAACTTTTCTTTTATCCAGTAAGAAAAATATACAAAAATCGCATTTGAGACATTTTTAATGAAAGTTAGAATATTTCGTGTTTTCTGATAAAGCATCTTTCTCGTTTCGGTTCCCAAGAAAATGTGAATTAGAGCGAAAATCTTCAGGGAAATATTGACAACTTTGTGTGCTGTTCGAAGGGAAAGATTATTCGCATAAGCAGGACTTGATTGGTAATTTGAGAGTCTCAATGTAACCAGAGAAGTTGAGGTATCGGCTCTAATTAAGAGTATGTTCGGATTACCGAAACTGAAACCTTTCTAAGTACGGAACCTTCAATTAATATCATCAATTGTACATTAGTATTAATATTGTTACACAATAATTATAAAACGTTGTTTGTCATTAGGTATAGGTTACATTTGGACTGTTTTCGTAGGGGGTACATATTTTTTTTCTCCATATTAAGCAAATCAAATTTTTAATAAAAAAATTCTGACGTTTTTTTAATAAACAAGAAGCCCACAGAGTTTTGGGTTCGCGTCTCATTCATACAAACATTAATAACGTCCACGAAATGTTATTTTCGAGAAAGGAAAATCCCTGCTCGCAGCGGTTGCAAACACTATAAAATATGAAAGTTGGACATATAACCTGCCGAGCTTATATAAAAAAGTTCACCGAAAACTGTTTCCGACTACTGTTAGCAACTAATCTCCAGAAAAATGGGAAAAAAACATTTCGTTTTTAGCTCAGTTTAACAAATTTAGTGTTCTCTAACATACAGGGCAATTCAATTAAAAAAATAACACCATTCAAAACCGTAATGATAGAGCAAAATGGTCGTAGACGTGGGTAATTATTTAAATAAAAATTCGATCACAGGTCTCTGTAGAAGTAATTCGAAACGCTACAATTTACCAATAAAATTCCCGGAAAATGGCGCTTGTTTCAGCCAATGGGATCAAAGCAGGTTCTCGTCGTTTTAATTTCAACCGGTGAATACAAGTAAAGGAAAAAAATATAAAATAAAGGTTACTCTCCTATTCTATGGAAATTTAAAATACAGATCCGTGTTTCCTGCAGCGGAATTGAAATTCCCCACGCGATCTCGTACCACAGCTTGTAAACTTTACACTGACATCCTTATCGCTAAAATCGTTATGCAAATGTTTTACGCGTCGAAGTTAGTAACCGCGATTTCTGAATAAGGATAAAAGCATTGTTCTAATTTTAAAAATGCAATGGCAAATAATTGAGGAAATAGTATGCTACATATACAGGGTGTCCAAGGAGTTCGTACCTAAAACTTTGGAGATGATACAGAAGCTAAAAATAATGATAGTACTTCATATAAAATTTGGCCTTTACGCCCTTTGTTAACGAAATGTAGGGTTATAAAGTTCCAATTAAAAACGGTTTTTTCTATGAGGCCCATTTCCAATAATTTTTGCATATTTTTATATATATTGATTCATTACCACTATCACTATCATTAACATTTTCAAACACACTTTCATTACGCCAACTTTTTCAATGGATTCGCTTGCCTACGGTCCCACATTATTGAAAGATAATTCCCGAAAAAGTCAACACAGATTTTGACAAGAGCCTTTTAAAATAAATTCTGTATCAACAAATTTAGTATAGGGGATAAATGCATAAAGGGGAAGACTAGGATAAGGATCGTAAAAACAAAGGAATCCAATTTTAAAATAATTTTTGTGTTTTAAAGAAATTAAGTAATGAATTTTTCTGATGTTAATGTTAATGAACTTTGTTTCACTTATGTTTTTAAATTTTAAAAAGATTTGAAAAAAAATATTTTCATTTAGGATTTGGAATTATTTATTATTATGCGTGCGTATAGGAATTTGTGATAATACAATACCATTACCAGCTGTTCAAAATTTAAACGAATTTTAACCAGAAAAAATTCTTTACATCTATAATTTACTAAAAGTATTGACAACATCTACACTTATTTTTAAAAGTGTTCGAGAATAGTGTAAAGTTCCCTTTGGAAAATTCCGCTATACGTCTAACAATAAAATAAACAGATCCCCATGTCACTCTTATACAAATTAAATCTTCTTTGAACCACACATCTGCACTCATACTAAAACGCAATACCTTGAAAGCAACCTTTTGAAAGTATCTAATATAAAAAATCACATAGCCTATATTTTGAACCCTTCAGAAACTTTAACAAAGACATTCATTTGATCTTAAGCTTTGAACCGTAAAACATCTAAAATACTCACTCATTAATTCTTGACCAGAAACCGTTTTTTGAGAGATTTGATCAAAAAATAGAATCTTCTCATCTCAAAATGCTAATACTTCGAGATGAATATTAATGCTTATTTGAAAAATTAAAATAACAACAACTTAAACAATAAAAATTTGTAATTGGAATAAAGTTTCAAAGTGAAAAATATTTTCCTATGTACGGAATTTTTTATGAAACTGTAGAGTGTTACTAATCTCAAATTTCATTAGATGTACTGGATTTACATTCGGAAAATTTTAAATAAAAAAATAATTAAAAAATAAGTTACCGAAAACAGCGAACAATTTAACCAAACTTTAAGAATAATTTACCATTAGATTAAATTTTTATATTTATTTTACATGTAGCTTACCTCTTATGTCTTACTGGCACAAAATCTGAAACAAAATACATATATTTAAAAAAAAGTCGATTCAATAAAATATATTTAATACGCTAAACATGACAAATTGATATTGAATGAGTTTCGGTAATAGAAATCAGTTGCTATTCACAACCTTGTTGGAATGTACACTCATTATACAATTTCAATTATTAATATACTTGTATACTATAGTATTACATATTATCAGTACGCACACAAAAAAAGTGATTCTTTTTAATAACATTTATTGCGTAATGTTCTTTTTTCTTTCTTATATGGGAGAAGTTTAATCAAAAGCTGAAACGCAAGCTTTAAAAGAATCGCAGATGTCGAATATCACAGAATCGAGGTGCAAACGGCTGGTTAAAACGGCAGCAAAATACTAAAGATTGTCCGAATTACTCAGAAAAAGAAAGAAGCGAGAAAGATTTATTCTCTAATAAAATAGTGGGTCCGTATAGCCTTCCGAATTACCCAAAGAGGATTGACGAAATTAAAGTACTTGCAGGCAACTCGTCCCGAATAAACATATTGTCGGGAGGAAAAGATTTTTCTTTTAGAGAAGAGAAATTGAGAGAATTTTGATGAGAGCAGAGAAAACCGAATAAGTCGGGTGTGTTTAGCAAAGTTTTTCTATTCAACCCAAGCATAATAATTGGTTTTTGAAAATGTATAAATTATTTTATATAAAATGTAAAAACTAAACCTACCTAAAATATTAAAAAAATCTTATCTAGATATATAATGTAATGAAATACATTAATTAATTAATTAAGGGTCTTATTGTTGAAGTAGCTACTATGATAAAGGTTACAAAATTATAAATGAAGTATAACTATTTCATATGATAATATACAGGGTTTCCCAAAAGTCCCGGGACGGAGCCATAAGTTTCTAACGAGCGAATAAAAAAATCTGAAAATTTGGAGATCACTACAGGGCCATAAAAACTACATTTTTAGATGATTTAAAACTTTCATACACTGGAGAGTCTTTTTAGGGGTTGATAACCCCAATTTTTTTTATTTTAAATGTAATGAAAAAAGAAACACATCTCCAAAACCAAAACCCGATATTTTGACACGTTGACTGCCATGTGTATCAAAACTGATACACACTTGTTGGGTCCAGTACGTCGCCCTGTATCATTTTGTAACACTTTAGTAAGATTTGAAAAGAAGTTTTTGTAAAATATAGTTATTTAAAATAGAAATAAATTTCATTATATTATTTTATTGTTAATGTTCGGTATTTTAAAAAAAATACAATAAATTAACTATCAAAGAAGTATAAAAGTGCTGTAGTTTCAAAAAATTATATAATCCTTGTGAAGTTTTCTCCTATAATTGACATTATAATACACAAAATTCATGACTAGTAAATAGTAGTAAATAGATAATTAAATCTTTAGTTTACTTATAAATACACATTGAAATATTAAAGAACTGAACTAAATTTGACATTCAATGAAAATTATTGTCGTTATTTTCTCATAATTTTGTTAATGATTATAACTAATTAATTGATGAACAAAATTTATGAAAATAGAAACAAGACTGTTTTAATTAAAATAAAATTAAAAAATCGAATCCACTTTAGAATTTTAATATTGTTTATTGTTTGTTTTGTTATATTTTTTTAGTTTTATTTTAATTTTATTTCCGTTCATTTTAAATTTGGGGTCCAAGTATATTTTTCTTTAAATTTTAATAAATTTAATCTTATTTAATTCATAATTTTATTTATTATTCTACCGCTAAACTACTAAAAAAATCCATTAATGATTAGAATAAAAAAAATACTATTACTATATTATTAACGTTACTCCTTGGAGTAGTTAAAAAAATCATTATCGCTTATATGTATGCTAAAAGCCTATTCAAGCTGATAATGTTCTGTAAACTTTGAAACTTATATTCTTGTAATTGTATATGAAACTACTTCAAATTCTCAAGTTTGAAAGTTAAAGTTATCTAACAACCCTTAATAATTATTAAGTTCTCTTTGTATATGCGCCTTCTAAGGCAAAAGTTACTAAACTCATTTACTTTTTTTTAATAAAAACGAGAAACTAAGAGAAAAAAAATCAATAACACATTTGTTAAAATTCAGGTTGTAGTTTATCCACAATTTTTTATATCTAAATTTGAATTTGACAATTTAAAAGACACAAGTCATATTTATTTGTCCATTCTATACTAAAAGGCATTACAGACATTACGCTATTATATCGTTCAAGAAAATAAATTTGATTTGTATTCATTATGAAGCCATTTTAATCGACGATATTTTGTACTGCCTACATATTTTCAATCTTCGTTAATATCATTAGTTTTCGTTCGATTACAATCTGATCGATAAAATCATCTTAATAATTCTCTAATATCTATATACTTTGTTGAAAATTAGTTTCTAAAGTCCAATATAATTCATAAGTGCCAAAAAGTAAGCAGGAAGAAATTCACTCCGTACAGCTTTCATCGAACGAAGGATAATTGGAATTTTCCGGTGTTCACATCGATACTCGGAAAATACCAGAGCAAACTCCCGGGGCTTCAAACTCTGTCGAACTATTTTCCGAGCGGCTTTATTACTGAAAAGGGGACGTCGCTGATCCTGCCTTCAGGACTCTATTTCCAGTATGCGAAATATGATCGAACTGGAATGTTGTAGAACACGGACGCCATCTAGGACATTCCAACACTAATAGACTTTTAATCAAATACGTAAGGCGGACGTTTTTTTTCTAGCTTTTCTCGAGTTTGTTATCGTATTGTTCATTATTTTCCACTGTCTTACCGTGTTTGATAAGCGCAGGTTCAGTCAACCTTAAGAATATTTGCAAGGGACAAGGAACGAGACTTACACCATACAAGAGAAACTTCAAACGAAACAGTTCTCTATAAACCCTCGAAACCCTTGTTCCAGCCCACAGTGTGTTCTTATCCAGAGTCGCTTTAAGGATCGTGCTACTTGTAGAGACAAATTAAGGATTCGATGGGCCGCTTCAGATTCTCACCAACTTCGATAACTTGCGTCGAGCCCATACCGAAGGAAAATTCGAATTTCTAATTCATCTCTATAAGAACCGACACAAAACGGGGTAAAATTGTGGTGTCGAATTTCGAAAAAACACGTTGTGACTGTACCAAGAGTATTAAGTAGAGTTCAATTGTAGTATTTTAAAGGGTTGATAAGGGGGATGATGTACTATTAAAATGTGACAGAAACCCTTGGCGGACGTAAAAAATTACTATTTTATTTCATGGAGAATTTAATTCTAAAACTTTTCTTACCTTTATTATTTTTCAAAAAACCTTATCGTGTTCAACGAAATAGTGAATAACTAAAAATACGTATTGAAGCTGTGTTTAAAATACTCGAGAATTCAAAAGTTGGCTATGAAATTAAACGCCAAACTTGATGATCATGAAAAAAAGTTAAATAATAATAATTTAATAAAAAAACAAACAACTTAAACAATAGAAATAACATAATTTGCAATGTGATAAGGCAGAACTTCGTCGAACATTGAAGTATATTTTCAAAACACGCAGCAAGCAATTACTGAAAATAAATGACTTTTTTCCTGATCGTCAAGTTTGATGTTTAATTTCATAGCCAACTTTTAAATTTTTGATTATTTTAAATAATAGCTGTAATACGTAAATTCCCCATAAAATAAAGGTCTGCCAATGGGTTAAAAATTTTATGGTGCGTTACCAACCCTTTAGAATGAACTCTATCTACTGTTGATTGGAAAACTCACAACGTGTACTAAATTTGGTTTTTCAAGTTCAAGTATAACTGAGATCTTGATTTTTTCGAAATTTGAAACCCCAATTTCAAGGGCTTTAACTTCTCAGGGGTGAAATTTAATATAGAATTAAATTGCGTTTAATCACCAGATTTTAGGTTCCTCTAGTTGCCCCTGCTCTGTGTCGCAAAAAAACCCCCGAAAATGAGCTCATCGGAGATCTGACCAACCAGCAAGTAATGAAAAAAGATAAGAAAAAATTGGCCAGAAGACCTGGTTAGAAAATCCCTGGGGATTATCGCCGGACAATTTCACAATTTTCCTCCATTAAACACATTTAATCATTACGCTTTGTTTTCATTTTGTTGTGTTATAGAGAGTATATTATAAAATTTGCATAAAAAATATAAAACTTGGTGGTACATTTCAAATAATGATTTGAACAACCGAAACGGGCCTGCTTGGAACCCTTTATTAATGCATCTTCATATTATCATACGCTTTACTATGGTTGTACTTGAGGTGTTGGAATATTTGTTAGGAAGGGTAGAAGGGCACAAATGGCTGAAACTTATTCGAGTAATTGGAATAGTAGTCAGTGGTTTCCTTATTGGCTAAATTAAGTGGAATGCGAGTTTTAGTCTTGTCTTTGAACAATCAACATCGTTTGCTACACCATTACAAACTTTAGAAATGTCTGCTTGAGAGAGTGTTTACTAAAATATTAGTTTTTTCTGCATTATTTAAGAAGAATACTTGTTGTACCTATTTTTTATTAACTTTGTATTTTCATAACTGTCATCGAATATGTAACGGAATTCGCTTCATATTAATATTTATATACATATTCTTAACTATAATCAAACTACCACCACAATTATGTTTTAAACGAACAATAACAAAATTTTAGAAGAAATTTAGATTCCTTTCGAAGAGCCATGATAGTCTGAAATAACTACAGTTTTCAACTCTTGTTATAAGTGATTAAATGTATAAATCCTAATTAGTAAGTTCATGCAACACATTAACTAATTTCAGTAATTAAGGTTAGTAAGTTAAACCTCGTATGACTTATATAAATCGTAAATATTACACAATTTTATATGATAAATAATGTTTAGAAACATTAATTGTGATAAAATTAAGTAATTCATATAATTATAATGCTCATTTAATGGTAACAGCAAATTTTATAAAAAATAGAAAACGTACAAAAAATTCAGCGAACGTGTCTTCATGAAATTTAAAAATTCGCAGTAAATGTAAAATATAACTGAAAATTTAGGGCATTAAATATATGTTTTTTATGAATATTAAGTTTAAGGAATGTTAAACGAAAACTCAGTGTTTTAAAAAAGCTGTAATTTCACAAAAGTATAATAGTAATATTATAAATTTGATTCTCTCTCTTCCTTTAATGAGGTCTTACAGTCCACATTGCCTGTTTGATTTAATTTAGTAAAATTTAAATTGAAGATTAATCTTAAAGTTTTTTTAGAAAAATAGTTGATAGAAAAAATGTCAAAAATTGTGAACTTTCGCTTTGATGGAACATTATTTTAATGATTATATCTGTAGTAAATGTGGTAATTGCGTTAGTGCATAAAATAAATAAATTCGTTACTAAACTCAATTTTATAAAAAAATGTGGTTCTTAGTTACATTTGCAATGATTAATAAATTTTTTAATAATTGTCTATATCCTTATTTTGTGGAATCTTTTCATTATAACTGTAAAAGATTAACTATATTTATCTTAAAATGCCCCACTATTTTTTAATTTTCTAATTATTTATAAAAAATTCACTTCTGTTAAAATGACTACCTTTTTCCAATTTCTTGATGATTCGGTAATTTTCTCTACCTTCCCTTTAATATTTTTAAAGTTAGAATGTCACTATCAGTTTCTGTGTCAATTTTTATGTATTACGTTTATGAATCATTTCTAAAGAATTTTTAATTGAATATTTTAATATATAACCGTAATTAGTTTAAGTTTTAATGGGCATTTCTGCTAATTCATTATTCGGTTTATTGACATATTAAACTACAAGTCTAATTAGTTTTGTATCTTTATGTAATTTATTCGTACCATATAATTTTGATGGTCGAGGATTTTTTTGAATTATATGTTTTCTGTTATAGTTTTTAAAAAGGAAATTTGATTAACTAGTTCCCTAATCTTATATGAAAACTTTTAAGTTGGATTTTTACTAAGAATTTTTAAGTCGCTTGATTAGATAAATTCGTTTATTTTTGATTTGTAATCATTTATGTTTAAAATGACTTTCGCACCAACTTTACCAGATTTCATAATGGTAAGATCATTTTCTGTTACTTTATCTTTAATTGTTTTTAAAGCTCGAATATCACTAGTAATGTATTTATTAATTTTGATTTCTTAGATTCTTTTTTTAACCAAATTATTCTTGCTTGTATTATTAATTTTTTTATAATCTTATCTAAGGGTGAAACAATTGTCAGAAAAATATTAAAAAAATTTGGAAAGATAAGTTTATTTTACCTTTTACCTTAATAATGAACATATTTGTTTATTGAATATTATTTGAATATAATTAAAACCAGCATACTGATCGTTTTCGTAAATACGCTTTGATATACAAATAGAAATAGATCAATATTCTATACGTGCAAACTTTCTAAAATTTTCAGAAAAGACGCCGCCGATGATACGTAAACAATTTGTTCTGTCTGAGGTATGAATCCGCTTTTAGGATACTGTTTTCCTTTCATTTCCTGAACTTCAATTTTACTGCTCAACTATACACGCACAAACACTCTTCATATTTCAATAGATTTTTTTCTTAATCTAATTATACAGTTGTAGAAAGATGAACAGATATTAAAAAATTAACAAAGGAATTAAACTAAGTTAGTTTTTTATACCACATTATTCCTTTGTTAATTTTTTAATATCTCTTCATTTTTACCACTGTTACTTAAATTAAGAAGAAAAAATTTTTTGCTTTTTGGTTTTAGCCGTAAGATTGGTTCCTGTTTCATATTTATGGAAGTTTCACAATCTCGTTGATTTGTTAACTTAATGTTTTACTATTGTAACTTTTGTATTACAGGCCTAATTATAACTTTCAAAGTCGAAACTAGTTGTCACTTTCTTTAAAATTTAGATTTAATAAATGATTTGCTGTGGTACGATTTTGAGTTTCATTGGATTAAAAAAAGATAAGTTTGATTCACCCTGTCAATATGGCTGGCCCTATATATTTGAAAATATTTTCAATATAGAGTCCTACGTGTACCTCAGCTTTTATCTCACTAAATTTTTTTCGCATTTCTTACGACAAATGAGTAATTGGACTTCCTCGCACTAATGCCGCACCCTGTATATAACCAGCTTTTTTAACCACAAATTTTGCCGAAATCTCCTTAGAAACATAACATTTTCGCATTGTCTTTGAAGAATAATAGACGAAAAACAAATCCATATTTTTACAATAACTAATTTCAGTTTCGAGAACTTTTCAAACCAACCTCGTAGAATGACACATCTGGAGTTAATACTGATTAAACTAAATGGGACAATTCCATTAGACATTTCGGGATCACCCTCATCAACACGAATACATTCATTTTTTCCTACGCTCCCTGAAAATCCCTCTCCCAGAAAGGAAACGGTCCGTATATCACTCAATCCCTTTTCGGTGGAAAGTGCACGTATTAACATCTTATGCCCCATTTCCTGTTGGGGGGTTTTGAAAAGGGGTAAGCAAACGTGGGTATTAAAATACCCGAAATTTATTCGGTTGGTTGGAGTTTTAAAGTTATATACCTATTTTGGTGAAATTCATAAAGAAATGGATAAATATAAACTTGGTGTTGTAATAAAAACGCACACTCTGGAAATAGAAATGAAATAATATGAGTACGTCTAATTTATAAAAATTGCAAAGAAACAATTTAACCGAGAAATATCGGATGTTACATATATTTTTGTATCCATTGTACAAATAGAAAGTTTTTGTTACTGAACCTTCTAAAAAGAAAGTTGTGCAAGAAGCGCCTTAAGGGATTTCACCTTTTTTTAGGGATCGAAATGATCCATTTAGAGTGGAACTCTCCCGGAATTTGGCATCTTGTTTACATAAAATATCCCCCTGGAAAAACTGTCAGACGGGTATAGTGCTCCAGATTTTACATAAACATACATATTTTCGTTTTTATGGAAATTGGCTGAGAAAATTTCTTAGGGATAAGTCATTTATTGCTGTATTAAATTGGACAAGTAAATATATAAAGAAATAATACGAAACAGAAGATTAATCCTTTTTTTCTATCACTTATTTTTTGACAAACTTCGAGGTTGGGTTTCTAAAAGATTTTACTAGTTTAAATCTGGAATGCCGAGAATTTTAAACATTCAAACAGTGTGGACTTTTTGACGTCTTAAAATGGAAGAGAGATTTGTGTCTAAATAATATTTATAATTCAAAAAATATGTAAAACTTATGATTTACCTAAGTTATATGATGTTCTATTTAATTTTTATATCCTAAGTTTAATTTAACATTAATTATTGAAATTAGTCAGTATATCGGAAGTTAACATCGTATTTAAACATACTAATTAGAATTTAGAGACATATTTTACATAAACATACATATTTTAGTTTTTATTGAAATTAAATAGAAAATGAAAATTTCTTAAGGATAAATCATTATCATTAATGTAATAAATTGTTCAAGTAAATATATAAAAAATGTTTTTTTTTCGATTATTTAATGATTGACAAATTTTGAGGTTAATTTTCCTTTAAAATTTTACAAAATAAAATCTAAAATTTAGGTTTTTAAACATTCAAATGATGTGGATATTATGGCGTCTTAAAATAGAAAGGATATAGTCAAAATTTGTTTCTAAATATTAAAATTTATGAGTTACTTAAGTGATAACTTTACAGTTAACATGATATTTAAACATGCAACTAAAATTTAAAAAGAAATTTTACATAAACATACATATTTTGGTATTTAGGAAAATTGGATGAGAAAATCTTTTTAGGGATAAATAATTTATTCCTGTAATAAATTGAACAACCAAACACATTGCAAACATTTCCATACTTATCAATTAATTTACTAGTAATGATCATCCTTAATACTAAAAATGTAAGAAAATAGTGCAATGTTTATTATTCTCTATAGTTCCCATATCTTATTCATTTGTATACATGCATTTATCAATTCATCCTCTACACTTCACTCGTTCCATTTCTGATGATACCTAATTCAATCAACTTCTAAATAGAAGAGCGATAATGATAATGAACGTCAGAAAATGCACGTACCATTAACTGTCGCCACGCAGAATTAAATCTTGTTGTTTCTGTGTTGTAATTGCTACGGCGACGTGAAAGAACAATGTATAATGTAATCTGTGCTGTCTGTCGTTACTCAAACTTTTTCGATATAAATGCAAATCCGAAGCTTTTCTAAACGTTCTTCCAGAACCTTATTGCAGACAATAGTAGAATAAAGTTGTTGAATTGTGTAGATTATGTGCCATCATATTCAGGAGAGCAAAGTCGGCAACGGAAATAGCTCAAAACATAAATCAGGAAACGTCTCTTGTAAATAGAACAGGTAATAATGAAAGGTTATTGAAAATAAGTGAGAACACCCTATATGTCATAAGAGGTTATAAATTGGTGTTTAAATTATTTATAGTTTAAATATCCAACACACTTTTCGTTCACCCCGTATATTTTTCAGACAATTTTACTACAATACTGTAATTATATCTCGTACAATATCAAAATGAAGGATTACCAATGGGTGGCCAATATTAACAATTTTGGCAAATATTTTTATGGATAATTTAGACCAAAAAAATTCTGATTCGAATATCTCCAGGAATGTGTTGATGATGTTTTGGTCGGTTTTACAGGTAGTTATAGACAATTGGATGTTTTCTTTAATTTTATTAACAATTTACATCCAAAAATAAAATTTACTGCTTAAATCGTTCTATAAATGTCCTCGGTATAAATATCAAAAGAGTAAACTGTAATCTTCAGTATTCAATTTATCGTAAACTAACTCATACAAGTATGACCATCCTTGATAACTCGAATCACCCTGTATTATATCAATTATCAACTTATAATTCACTGATACATAGAGCTTTTTCAATACCAATGAGTAAGGATTATTTTAGAATAGAATTTCTTCTTCTGCAATATCTTTGAAAGTAAGAAATAATGTAGGTTCATTTTTGTTAAATGTAAAACCTAAAATTAATAAATTTTCAAAATCGGATATTTATAAACTAAATTCTCCGTATGGTAACGCCATCTATCTTGGCCAAACATTAAGAAATTTTAACATACGCTACTGTGAGCACTTACCGAGATTAAAACAACCAGATTAGTCACATTAAGCAAAACAACTCATGGACACTAAACACAAACCTACACTTAATAACACAATGGAAACAACAGTGGAAGTGTGCTTCATATGAAAAGGAAGAAGAACTTGATTTTTCGGAGGAATATGAAATAAAGAAACACCTAAAATATCCTCAATATACAGTATTGAATGAATAACTGAACCTGGGAAGTTCAATTATCTTAGATCCCCTTTTGAACTAAATAATACTAACCAAATATATTTTTAGGAAAAGAAAAATATTACTTAATAATGATTAGTTGTGGTGTCTATGTCATGAAATTATTTACTTTTAAAAGATCTATCAAACTTTTTGTCAATCGTGGAAAATTATATGTCAGATACCGAAACCTGGGTCAGATTAGAATACATTTTTAAAACGCTTTGTAATACTGTGGAAATTCAGATAAGTATCATTTATTTTCTTCAAATTTATGGTAAAAAATCACTTATCTTAATCACACCATATAAATAAACCAATCTTACGATCCTTAATGCAAGCTGGAACTCGAAAAGTCGCTACCAACTCCAAAATAAAGTTCTATCTACGGGTCAAGTAAAAAAGTCGATAAATTTTGTAATTGATTAGTGACATTGGTCAAAATTTTTATTATCACTTATTTGAACTCACTCATCAGTAGAAACAAGAAATGTTTGTTAAACCTGGATAAAAAGTTCATGTAAGTGTTTTTTAGCCTTTTTTAGTAATAAGTTTACTAAACCACTCAGTATACCATTTATTCCTTGGATACCTGATATTGAATGTTTAAAAAAAGGAAGTCTAAAGTGTTTTTACGCAAACAATTTTAATATACTCTAACCTGAACAGTCCATTTTTCGATAATCGTTTAATTGGAATTAAATCGTATAAACCAAAACAAGAAGTATATATTATCAATTATAACAAACGTTGTGTTGAAATACGAAAAACAATAAAAGTCACAAACTATGCGGTTTCGTTGAAAATTATGGGGTCATGTTAGGAAAAAAGACGAACCAAAAAAACACAATTTTGGCGTTAGAAAATGTCACTGGTTAATCTAGCTAAAAATCGGAAATTAAAAAAGGGTAGAGCGTTGCCAGGGAGTCAGAGCAAAAAAATGAGTCTTTACGTGAGGACGTTGGCCAAATATTCTGACCACAATTTGAACTTAACGTTCATTTAATCTTAGTTCTTATTTCACGAAGTTTTCTATATTATTGGCGGACTAAAATGATGAAGTTAGAAAAGTACCAAAGTAGGAATTTCTTGAAATATTCAGCGTCAGAGACGTGATCCGAGATCTGGGCGTCTTATTTATCTGTATCGAAGTCGAACCGGCATTGCAGACGAAATTGTTTTAATTTCTCCAGGGATGTCGTTAGAAAAGAGCTTCTCCACCGTATTTCAGTTTTAATAATGATGAAACCATTTAGTTAGAAAAGAGGCTTTTCTGATTTGCCACAAATCTCGTTATTTCTGGAAAGAAAGGACTTCGGCATCTTTCGCTAATGAATTCTTCAGAAAATTAGGCGAGACTTTATTTTAAGCCTTGCTCTTGTTGTGTTCGGAAATAAGTATAAGACAATTTTAATTACACCGATTATTATTTTATTGTTTCAAATCCTCTTTTATGTAAGAAATGCACTTTAACGAAAAGTGCTCGCCTACCTCAAAAGTAAAATATAAGAAAAAAAGAAAATATTTAATATTGTTGCAATAGTATGTACAGGGATTTAATTGAATATCGTCCTGCACATAGAACTTATTTTGTAAATTATTACATTTACTATTTAATATTAAATGAACGGAAATTATAGGACAAGGTGGCGATCGAATAATAAATAAATATTTTTATTACTCATCAAAATTATTAGGCATTGGGGTTTTTTTGGTTCGAGAATAAAAAGATATTGGGAAGTGAAGTTTGGGAACTCGAACAATTAAATCTGTTAATTATTTAGAGATGTAAGTTGCACTAATATACTAAGTAGCACAGAAAGAAGAGTACCCCGTAATAATTATTTTATTTGAAGAATTTTTAATTTTTAATTATATTTGTTTACATTTAAATTTGTATTTTCAGTAAATTCTATTTTCCGTAAATAAATATTATTGTTATTATTATTATTATTATTATTATATTATTCTTCTTTCAATGTCACTTAGTATATTTTATAAAAGTTATTTTAATAGATAAATAATCCGTAATTGTTTTTCCTCAGCCTCTTTAATTTCCAATAACCAAGGTACATAGTAGAATAACCCCCTCAAAATTAATATTTACATTTTATACACTTATTGAAGAAAATAACCCAATATGTAACAATTTATCTCTGATGTACGTACTTGTAGTTCTAACCCTTTAAAGAGCAAAACTTGGAAATTTATGCAAGTGATAAATAAAACCTTAGAGCATTTGAAGACTGTTTCGGTACTAAATTTTTTTGGTAGATTCTTATTAATATTTTTTTTGTTTTGATTATTATTCTTTAATTTCTGCATCTCCTTTGCAACGATACAGTTTCTGTAACTTGCCGGATGTTCTCGGTACTAAATGGAAAAAATAAATTTAAACGAATATGCAGAGGATATTCCTTGTACATTCGTATCGCTAATGGTTGTTACTAAATGATAAATTACGGTTACATTATAATTTGGTTAATTACTTCTTTTCTTTTTATAAACGGCCGTTTGCTTCTCACACACAACTCAAGTTGGTTTTTCCTTTGCATAAATTAGAAAGCCACGTATACGTGGAACTATGTAGAGTATAATTACAATTTGAAAGAAAAACTGGAAGCCTGAAGGTATGACATTACTTTCAGTGACCCATTCATATGGGTGAATATGCGCTGTATGTGACCTAGAAAATCGGCGAACAGTGAAAAATATGAAAAACATGTTTTGCGGGAAATGAAACTAATAAAAAAACTGCGTCAAGTATGACTACAAGCTTGGATTTACATTGTTTTTGTATACGTTGCAAAAAGAAACAAAAAAATACGGAAAAACATGGATTTATAAAATTGAATAAAATGAAGAATATTTTGTGAATGATTTAATACGCTGCAAATTCGGATTAAATAGCAAACAAAACTGTGTAGGTGACATTTTCCTTTACAAACACTCAATTTCAGCCATGCAGAAATAAATAGTAAACTGAATATATAATAACTTTATTGAAAAAATTAAAAACTGGTAAATAATAATTGTATTTACGTATACGAAGACAAAACAAAATTTTTTTTCTTCAACATTTGTTGTATCTTTTAAATTTTGTGTTGTGATTATTCAGTTCTTGGAAACTTTCTCTTTAAATCATTTTCAGTGCACCACTTCTCAATAAATTTAATCCACCGCAAATATATTATTTTATACTAACCGTTTCCCCTCCATTCGATGTTCGACAAAATAATTAAATATGTTTTCTATTAAAATCGTGCAGGTGCTGAATTCCAGTGGAAAAGCAATGTTGCCAAAGCATATTTGTCGAAATCGTATTCGTTTCTCTCTTTGTTTCATGTAACAAATCAGACGTAAGGAAACGTGTATGTAGATTGTGTATATATATTTTTTTATACAAGTGTTTTCTGATGGACACACCGGAGAAACAAAAAATGTTTTGTACGTCATTTGAAAGAGAATGAAAAAAATGTGCATTTCATTCCGAAAAATTAAAAATAAACTGCATTAAAAATGTTTAATTGTTCCAAAATCCCGAACTTTTTATTAGATTCCTCTCGCTTTTAAGCAATATAATAGACGATCGCCAAGACCAAATCGTTAACTTCTTACAAAATAAATCAGCTCTAATTAACTAAATTTTCTGTCGCATTGTCCTGCGCTGTCTAATTATCTGAAGAGTCAGTCGTTTTCAATGAGAAACTGTTTTGTGCCGAATTAATCCGATAGAGTAACTCTGAGTCCGGGTTTCTCCATCTAGGTAATTAACGAAAAAGTTATATTAGTACACCAAAGAGCTGCTGACGAAGTTTTAATTTTTAGATTATTTGCGTAAGTATTTCAATTAAATTTCGAAGAGTTTAATTAGTAATAATTCGAATAAAAATATCTCCAATTAAAAAATTATATTTACATATTGAATTAAATGCAAACTTAGTTGTGAGCAGATTCTTTTACATTTTTTTGATACTAAATTAATATGGGTCATATATTTTCCATTACAACCACAATACATCTTACTATTGCATTAATATCACACCATAAATTATAGGTGATGAAAACAGTGAAATGTTGATAATAATACTTCCGGTTTAGTTATTTCCGATAAACGCACCTAACCCGTTTAATCAGCGAGATATTCCACTACATTAACCAACAAACCAAGTTCTTACTCAATTTTATAGCATTAATAATAAACAGGCTATAAATGACGTAAGCAACTGGATTAAATTATTTAGCCTAATCGGTAAATTGAACAGTTTTTTTTACTTAATTTCTTAAAAGTAATTAAATAGACTTCGATAAATAATAATTACCTCTACGGAAAAGATATTAAAAAAACAATGTAAAATAATGAAAAAGATTTAATTAATGTTTATAAAGACGAAAACCACATTCGTATATAAAAAATAAAGCATTTAATGAAAAAATATGACAAGATAAATTTACAAACTAAATTGTCCGGATTGGAAAGCGAACTTCTTGGCCAGACCCTTAGAAATTTTGAAATGAGGTACAGTGAACACTTATAGATTGGAACAACATAATAAATCACATTACGCAAAACAGCTCATTGACACTAAACACAAACCTATATTTAGCAGAACAATAGAACCAACAGTGCAGGTGTTTCTTACAAATGACAAAAAAGAAGAATTTGATTTTTTTGAAGAATTTGTAATCAAGAAATACCTGAAATATCCTCAATATATAGTACTGAATGAGTAATTAAACTTGGGAAGTTCAATTCTTTTAGATTAGCTTTTTTAGCAATTTTTAGGAAAAGAAAAGTATAATTATGGTATGAAGTTACTTACAGTTATAAGAAATATGTCAATCTTATGTCATTTTCTTGATAATGCTATAGGCGAAACCTGGTCGAGGAAAAAAGCTTTGTAATACTAGGAAAATTCAAAATAAGTATTATTTATCTTTCCATATTAATTATGGATAATTTCCACAAAGTAAGACTGGAAACAATTAATTTAATTTAATGAAAAATAATGTACGAGTAAACTAATAACTAATGTCTACTTAAGGAAAATCCTAAAAGTGAACATAATATCTCACGAGAAAAAAATTAAAACAAATTTTTAGTTAGTTTATTTTGGTGTAAAATATTTGGGTAAAGTAATTAATAATAAGAATAACCGAAGAAATACATAATTAAAACTACGGAGGCAATTTTTGTCACTTTAGTAAAATTATAATATTTATTCAATTTAATTCTTTAGATATGCATCAGAAATGCATAGAACCCACTACTACTTTAGTTAGGAAAGCTAAGTTTATGACTAAAATTAATCAACAGCTGTAATTTTAGGACATAAATGAGGTCAAATTAAAAGCAATAATGACAGAATCCTATTTAAAAAAATAGAATAATTCTTAATAGACTAACATGTACTACTAACAAACTTATATTTAGCAACTTACACCAATAGGCTCTTTTATTTCTATTTACATCTAATTTACACTTATCAATCTAATTGTTTACTAGTTTACCAGATTTGGAACCTTTGGACTAAAAGATTCTCTTTTCGCCCACATAAAGGCAAGTGTCTTTTTAATCGAATCCTCTTTCAATTCTGAACTGAGAGGCGAGAAAAGGACGTGTAGCGAGTAAACACTATTTTAAATTTATACGTATTTGAAGTAGCAAGAAAAGACGCAATATAAAATCAAACATTTAGCAAAAGCGTGTACTCTAATAATCCTCGTCGTGTCAATGTCGAGAAGGAAATGCAATTTTCTTGTTCGGAAAGGAAAGCCTTTTAGCGAGTAGGTTAAGATGGCATTTAATTATCAGTCACTTTGCTATCGCCTCTATTTCTTTCCTTTTCAAACATCGCCGCTCTCTTAATTTTTATGCTCTGGAGATGTGTAATTGAATCACTTCGCTTCTTCCTACGCGAATTTGTCTTTCAGAAGTGTTTGCATTTCTCTTCTTCGAAATAATTTCGTCTCGCTTTGTTTTATTTGTAAGGAATATACACCCCTAATTGGAATTGTAACCTATAATTATAACTATTTCAGGGCTGATTGCCACCTAAAAAATAGTTTTTATAATCAATAAAGAAAGTTCAGTCAAACATTTTGTAAATTTTTGGTTGTTATCTCACTTTAAGAAAAGTGAAATTTAAACAAATTTGCGGAAACACTCGATGATTTTAAACTTTCTTAGCTTTAAGACGTTGAAACGTATTTTTCTGTTTGAAAGCTCGAAAGGAGTATTTGCTGGATCCTTTATAAGAGATGATTATTTTATACATTTTTTTGTGTCTCATATGCTTAATTTCAATAAAAAAAGAAAATATTGTAATGGTTTGATTGTCTAGATTAAAGCCAATTTATAATTTTACTTAAATCGTGAAGTTTTCTTGTAGGATAAACTGAATGTTCTGCTAAGGAGTAATTGTCAAAAATATTTAAAAAATTACTGAAAAAAGTTGTAATTGTAGTACTTAATTAACATAAGAAAATATAAAGCAACAAAAGAAAAATTGCGATTTATGATGATAACTCCTAAATCCTACTATTCCAAAATCTTATCTTAGCCACTTTAACCTTTACAATCTTCAAAAAAATTAGAACAAGTATTCTCATTTACCTTTGCGAATCCTTACCCCTTATTAAGTATTTTGTAGGATCAAACCAAAGAAAACTATAAATCGTTACTACATACACTTTAATAACATCGACAATTAGTTTCGACATTAATAGTCATCATCAGATCTAAAAGCACAATCATAAGATTTACCACAAATTGTTTAAAAACAGCAAACTTTCAAATTCCAAATTAACATATGAAATTACAGTATATTTTAGATTACACGTTAAATTTTAATTAAATTAAGTTAACAATAATAAGAACAAATAATTAGTAAACTTAACAGACGGTCATTTAATATTTGAAGTAAAAGCAAATCTTGTTAAAAAGTGAGTTCACCTAAATAAAGTGTTTGTTAAACAAACACGAGTGTTCTATTTATTAATTGAAATAATGAAACAAGCCTTTTTATGATATGAAAGATTATCATTATTTTATTATCATCATTTTTCTAATTAATTGTTGTTCCACTGTGAAAATCTACCTTTAATTAAATCCATCATCAGATAATTGGTCGAATGTCAATGAATTAGAGTTACTTTAAATTATATTTTCTTAGAAAATTGGGATTAATAGGTATTATTTGACTTTTTTCCCTTTCTGTTTATTTTTATTTTTTTTTTATTGCATTTCTAGAAATTCATTTTTGTTGACCAATTTATCAAGAACTGTTATCGGCACACCAAGAACGCTGTTTGTTTTTCGTGATTATTTTTTTGTTTATACCAATACGTTACAAATTCAATGTTCAAAGGGCAAATTGTCGTTTTTTCCAAGGGTGAGAAGTAGTTGGTTTAATAATAATTTAAAGATTTGTGTGTGGCTGATTTTACATTCGTATTTTCAAGACCAAAAATTATCATAAACTTTTTTATTTTCATTCTCTTCTCGTAGATTTCGATTCTATACTAGTTTTGGGTGTTTAATTTTTATGTTGTCAATTATTAGCAGCAATCGAGATTCAGAGGCTTCAATTACGTTCTTTACTTCTATTTTTTTATATTTTTGCTAATCATTCACTGAGTGAGAGTTATTTTAATGTGTGTTACTTTATTGATTTCGTTAGGATTAGAAAATCAATTTTACTTATTTTTTTCGTTGCTATGAAATATCAGTTTCACACCACTTGGTTGATACTAGGAAATATACTCTCTTGGCAAACGTTTACTTAGAATAAATATTAATATTAATTTATCATCGTTAGTGCTTTTGAACTCCTTCATAATTTTGAGATTAGAATACAGATTTTATTTTATTTCTTACGAAACATATATTTTATACACTTCCTGTTAGTAACTTTATATATTCCCAAATTAATATTCCCACTTTCTGTTGTTTATTATTAAAAGATTATATATGTATGTACATAAGAGAAGATAAAGGAAATTTGCATACGCAAACTAAACAAAAAACCAACCAGAATTTACCTCTACTGTAATCCGAGCATTTATTAGCAAATATTTCCGGCTTACCTTAAAGCAACCAGATCCAGCTCCTGGGGTACATTTGAATTATTTAATATTTCGCCGTCTTGCCGTTCGCACTATTCACACCTTAAATGCCTAAATTCTGGAATTTATATTTTGGCAAACGTTTCCAAGATGCATTACGGCCCGTTTATCAGCTTTATAAAGCTATTTACGAATTTCTGGGAATACGATTTAATGGTGAATGTTAATTATTTGAGTTTAACGCTAAACAAGACGCGTGAAGAATATCTGTCTATTTTAGAAGGATAACGGTTTGTTAAATCACTGTATATTAAGGTAAAATAACTTTTACTGTTATTTGAAATAAAGGTATTTGAATTTTACTACAGTGTACCGAGAAGAGTACTATGTAGAAATTTCTATATGTGGGAGCAAAGATTCCATACGATTTTTTTTCAACGAAAAATAACAACACACTATTGGTAACAAATAAATCTTCTTTATTTATATTTATAAGAAACAGTTTATATAAATACAAACACACTTCTTGTGAGTCTTTTTAATCACGGTTTGCAAAAAAAGTTTCACTTACTTTAATATTAAACTCATTAACAAAAGTACTTTCGTTACTGAAGAGGTATTAGAAATAGTTTTTTGTATTCAAATTAACTATTTGTACTTAGTTTTTCAATAAATATTTTAGAAAATTTGTTTATGTTTTGTAGGGGTGCTTAGGAACGACTCATTTAGCGGAAAAATCTGGAAATGAGCGTCAGATGCGCAAGAAAGTACTAAGATCTGATTGGTTGAAACTGATGTCACAAAGGGCGAATCGTAAGAGTTTTGTATGTGGAATTTTCTGAAATGTATACGAGATGTAACAAAACTATTGATTATTGGTTTTAAATGTGTGAAGAAATGTTTAAGCAAATAATTCGGAAAATTGTATAAAAATATATTATTTTATATTTCTCGAAAGAAAAATATTCACGTAAGTACAAACAATGTATTTAATATCGCACTTCGCTTTTCTCGGACGTGACGTCATCTGTACGAATATGAAAACGGCATCAACAATGAACTTTATCGATATCAAATGATGTGTGAAACAATCAACAGAACTCGAACAAATAAAACAACAAAAGAACGAGAGATGAAATTCTATAAAGTAAAGGCAAGCGCATGTAAGTTCAATTTACACACTAAAAAAACAATACAGAAAATACAAGCGGCAGATATTAAATTTCGAAAAAGAGCCGACCATACACGAAAAGGATTTTTCAAATAACTGAGTAAATAACTGCATATTCATCCCAACCATGTATATGCTATATATAAAAACTTAAAAGTTGTTTATTAAAGTGCTGTATTCCTCGTTTTTACAGATTTTTTATACTAAACTTAGTATGTACGAATTCCAAATAACAAGATCTTTCAAAATCTGCAAAAATATACAGGGTGTCCCATATAAATTACAAAAGTTGAGGGTATTTTCGGTTAAATCGAAAGTATATTTTTAACAAAAAAAATGTACATCAAATGCATTTTGCTCCATTGCACTTACTTGTAAAATTTCATAAATATCGTCCTTTTCCTTTTAAAGTTATTCACTTGGTTCCATACTTTATCCCAACCCTATATGTTATTTGTAATCTCTCAAAAGACATATTTCGATAACATATATAAAAGAAAAATTATACTTATCTTGAATTTTTTGCCTTAGAATCAGTTACACAGAATATATTTATTTGAGAATTAAATTTTCACGATCAATAAATAGAACGTAATCTTACCCCAAAAGTATATGCAGGAAGTAATTAAAGAAGCTCACCTGTAACAAAAATATATCATTCAGTTCGCAAATATAATTAATTGTTATATGTATAATAGTTTCCATATTTTGCGGATTACCGTAATCCTTGTTTTGTTGAATTATACCAGCTTTTTAGAATTGCGTATATAAAGAAATCCTAATCCTGGTACACATATATCTCCGAAACGTTAACGATAAATGCGAATTTCACAGATGTACGAATTAATGTTTGTGTCATAATGGTTTATATATTATAATATAGTGGAGGTAATGCGCAAAAAAATATTATAAAATTATGAGTAGAATTTTGAAAATGATATTTATAGAATTACAGATACGTAGAGATTATAAGAAACAATATAATTTATTTGACTATTTTTATTTACCTCAAAAAATTATTTGCAATTTGACGAATGTAATATGTTTAGAGAATTTCTATTCATTCAAACGTTATAAAATTGTCAATGATCAGTCTAGCTAAAGTCAAAACTAACGGGGAGAAAAACTCAAACAAGAACAGAAAGAAGTTACGATTTCTAGAGGGAGAAACACCTAAGAAAAAATTTAAAAAAAAACGACATTTCAAGTGAATTGCAGTACGGCCCAGGTATAGAATTTCTGTGGCGATAAGCTTTAATGATTATTTCATCGTGTAGCCTCAACCAGTGCAAATAAATATTGTGTACATATACGTTATTACAATACAATTATATATCATTAGACTGCTCAATTACCATTGTTGGTTGTTAAAGAATTTTTTATACGTTTGGAAAAAATGATCTATGTATAAAGCAATATAAATACAAAACCTTAATACAACTGGGATATTTGATCTTGTATGTTAGTGGTTTAAATTTCCCAACTACCTCGTCTACTAGAACCGTGTACGGATTTCTGAAATGTATGAGCGACTATGTATGCAGCATTATGTTTTATCTCAGTAACATAGCTCACGCTGAAGATGATAATATCAAAAGGGCTGTAATTAGACACACTGGGTGTTTTATTACGGTTCGTAGTAATTTATCAAAGGATAGAAGACTCATTTCATGTGCAAAGTTAGTGGTTTTGTCACTCGATGCTTCACTCGGATTCGTTTCTCTTTGTTTTTGTCGTCGAGGGGGGAATCGCTAGATCTTTGCAGCATTTCTATAAATGCATATAGAACAGTAATACGCGGCGTAATCCGACAAGAATGTTTTCGATTTATTAACTAGCTAAAAATTGTCACATACGAAAAACCGGTATAAATATTTTTCCAAATTGAACCGTTCATTATTTCATAAATTTATTCGTGTTTGATAAACATTTTGTTCGGAAAATATTGCTTTTCATTCTCAAGGTTGTTATTCAAGAACACCAAAACAATAGATAATCCCCAAAATAATCTGAGCTTCTTCTTTTTCAGCTATTCACAAATAAATGGTAAACTGAGTCACTTTAGAACCATTTTCAAGTTTTATCTTGCAGAAAGAGTTGAAGGATTGCCCATTTAATATGTCGTGATTGATTTAATTGAATTTTAATTGATTGATGTTGGGTTCATATGAAGACATGAAATTGTTAAGATATATACCGGTGAACGAAAAATATTTTTAATATTATTTCAAATTAATTTTAAACACATATAATTAAGCTTGAAATTGATTACCTGGACCAAAAGTATTAGAATACAACTATTTATCTAATAAAATACTATTAGAGGTATAAGGCACTTTGGATGCGTCAAGTATTTTATTAGAACTTTGAAAAGACCTGAGGCTACTATTACTTGAGAAAACAGATTTAAAAGCATCCAACGGAAACAATAACATGAACTAAAGCGTCCTGTCTATACGGCTAAAGGGTTTAAGGGATCGCTCTACAGCCCGATCGTCTCTTTGTCGACGCTTTTTATTCAGCTTAAGAATATATCTTTGGAATGTGTGTAACACTTGAGAAATAAAACACGTCTTGACACATTTTATTTATTTTTACAGTTGTATTTCTAGATTGGATTCCTAAATCAATTTAGATAATACCAGGTAAATACATATATTAAACACTCTTGTACTGAATTGGACGTTTTTACATTTTTTGTAATTTTTATATACAGGGCTTGGTTTATGGTTGCTAGTTTAATTATTTTAGTATTATTTTCATTATTTTTGTACAAAACTTGTACTTTTGCTGCGTCGTTTTGATATGTTGTTATTGTAGTTGTTGGTGAAATAAATAATCATTAGATACGAAGTCTTCGTTCGACAATAAAAATCAGAACAAAAAAATGATGCATAAATAATATCAATGTATGTGATAAAAACATGAATAAATTATAAAATGGATAGATAAGTTTTGTTCTGCGTTCTGATTTTTAATCAAAGCTGACACTTTGACTATTAATAACAAAAATCCGAAACCTTGCAACTACTGTTATCAAATTGTAATTAAGTCGTGTGCTTAGAAATGAAATTTTATGAAATGATAAAATTAATCTGTTAAAAATTCATTTCAATTTTAAACAAAAGTATATACTAATTTACACATTTTGCATTATTTTCCCTAGCAGACTCGTTAAAAAAGAAATACTCTATATACTTTTCCGATATCCTTTCATGTCATTGGATTCTGAAATATAATAAAACAATACGATGTTTTTGTAGAAAAAGTTTCTGTAAAAAAATTCCTTCAGGTTAACTCGTTTGCCATTGAACCTTAGAAGCTAATTGAATGAATGATTGATTATGTTACCAGAAACGTTTTCCATGTTATACTGTCAACGGATTAAGTCGCGGGAATAGAAACGAGCTCATGAAATGATTTTTCAAAAAATGAAGGATAGAGTATGTTGAGCCCAGAATGTAATCGAAAATATGAAAAGTCTATTACCGTGTTGACAATGAAATATAGAAAAGTCCGTTTTTTTGTAAGTAAACCTAGATGCAGTAGCGATGATGTATGCTTCATAAATTTTATCTCACCATTTATTTAATATTTCACAACATCAACAGTTGAATAAAGGAAGCAAGATTCGGATATAAAATAAATACAAGTAAAACAAAACATATGAAAATAAGATACGACAAAAGAAATACAAAAAGAAAAAGAATTGAAGATAAAGGTAAAGAATAAAAGTATGCTTTCAAAAGAGTAAAAAGTTAAGTAAGACTTAGAAACCAACACGAGATGGAATTAGAAATTAGAGCAAGATTGGTAAAAGGGTAGAAGTGTATTGGGAAGTTAAATAAAGTATTGATACAATATTAAGAAAATCCAAAATAATGATAAGACCAACAGTACTTTATGACGCAGAAACTTGGACCGTAAACAAAACCAATGAAAAGATATTGGAAACATGAGAATGGAAAATATTTGATGCAGTTAAAGAAGAGGATTAGTGGAGAAGAAAGACAAATGCATAATTAAGGAGTTGATACGTTCAACCAACAATAGTATAGGAGGTCAAAGCCCAGCGATTAAGATGGTTGATGTATATAAAAAGAATGTCAGAAAACAGACTCACGAAATTAGCTACAAATAGAGAAAGAATTTAAGGAACAAAAAAAGAGGAAGACTATAGGAGAAAAGGACAGACAGAAGTCGAAAATGATCTGAAGAAATTAGGCGTAAATAAAAAAGCCAGAAATTATACAATTTAAAACAAATTGTCAATCAAGCCGAGGATCTTGACGCTCTATATCTAGAGCTCTTATATATAGTTCAACTAAAGTTTTTCCAGTAGAAATAGCTCATGAACTTCAACCTAATTCTACTTTCTAAAACACAATTAAGACTCAAAATTGCTGAAGGTTTCTTTTTTTGGAGTATCTGCTTCTGAGCAACTTCTCCAAGAACAAAAGTTAGTGGAATCTCTTAAAGCAATTCAAGTTGTCGAACCAACGGAAAAAGAACAGAAGCTGTACATAAAGCAGAGAGTGAAAGTGCAGAAATGAAATGAAATCATTCACTAAGTGTTCCTCTCCATAAAGAAATATCCGCAGATGGCTTTTTAAAAAACCACCTATTGGCCGAATTTATGCTTTCTAACAATAGATTCACCTTCCAGATAAAAATGCAGTTTATACCAATTGATCGATATTATTCTAAAGATAGAAGATAGAAGCTACTACTGAAGTTATTGAAGAAAAATACCTAGTGTATGAATTTATTAAAATTCAATAAACATAAACGGTTATATCCAGGACTTAAGAAATATGGAAACATAGAAACGGTACTGTTGATTGAAGGAAGTCACTATTTCTAAGTCTTCCGAAAAATTGCTCAAAATTGATGCTACGAGCAAAACAATTTTTGGCTGAATTCATAATTTCTGGACAACAGCATCAATAATTGCGTATTATAAATAGACAAATTAATTACATTATGAAGTATTTTTTATTTAAATAACACGAAATCTATTAAAACTATGTAAATTTGTCTGCTATACAAATTAATATGTATTCCACTTGTAAATGTGTCATGGGTCTAATGATCTGGAAATTAAGTAAAGATTGTTTAATAGAGCCGGAGGAAACTAAATCGGTCTTAATGCCGTGGTACATAATTAAGCTTTATAGAGCTCACGTATTATACAGCCCTTTCCGGCATGGCACTACTGCCCACATTTAACTTGCATTAAACTTGAATATCGCATGTACTGACCTCAAGATTTGAAGACGTGCATTCCGTTGCATTTGCGCAGGTTTTTGCTGCGAAATTGTACTTTGAGGTTATTTTTATTTTATCTGCTTTCCTGTGTTGATTCGTATGTACGGGGTGGCCAACTAAGAACGGCAGACACCCTCAGGAATGGATAATAGTACAGTTTCGGCAAAAAACAAATATAACAAAAGCGGCCTCGAGAAAAACCTGGAAATTATTTACAAAATTGTAGGTCCACCGATGGAGGGCGTAATTGATTACCAAAAATAAAAATAATCTAACTAAAGGGTATTAGAATCACGATCATCAGTTTCCTTGAAACATTCTGCGTATTTTTGGTTTCACAAGTTTTAGTCTGATTTTTCAAATAAGGTGTCAGGAAAAGTGGGACTCTTGATATGAAAAAATACCTATAATAGAATGAGCTTTTCACCAGTTATGAAATATGTCTTAACTCTGAGCAATCTAACCAGTAACGTGAATGCTACAGAGGGTGTTGTTTCATTTTTTTTTTAGATTGTGTATTTTTCTTGAAAATATTAAATGGACACTTAATTTTGACTACGTTTGTAAGAAGTAGACTAAATTATCAATAAATTAGCGAAAAGCCCAGAAAAAATTTCCACCATTTACATGATATTTTATTAATTAATAATTTAGACTTCTTTTTAAAAATTATAGCATTCACGTTATTGGTTAGATTTCTTAGAGTTTAGACTTAATCTCATAGGTGGAGAAAAACAAACTTAATAGAAACAGGTAAAGCAGAACCGGAGTTATAGGATTTTTTTTATAACAAGGTTCCCACTTTTCGCCACCTCCAATTTCAGAAAACAGACAAAAACATGTGAAACCAAAAATACGCAGAATTTTTTGAAAAATATGACGATCGCATTTCCAGTGCTCTTTAGTTAGGAAAATTTTGTAAAATTTACTTTTTTAATATCCAATTAAGCCCTCTAGCGGTGGATCTACAATTCTGTAAATAATTTCCAGGTTTTTCTCGAGGTTACCCTGCTCACCCTATACAAAGTAAAAGGCCCTTTTATAATTCCGCGAAACGTCAAAAAAACACCTGCTCTTTAATTACATTACATTTATTTAAGAGATTTCCTTAATTATTTTTCGAATTGAAGCTACCGAAAGCCACAAAAAATATTTAAGAATGGCTTTAAAACATTATTAATTTATCAGTATTCGTTAGTGAAGTTAGTTCAAAGGAAAATTACTTTGAAAACTTGAAAGATGACAAAAAGAATCGCCATGAATTTTTTAATCATCATCTCGAACAAGTGGAAATAAAAGAAACCCGTTCCGTCGAGTTTCCGGCTCTCCAAAGAAATTCCTTCTTGTGGTAGCGGAAAAGTTATGATGAAATTAACGAAGAATTTTAAATTGTTTCAAAACAAAAAAGATTCAACTATGCCCTTTTGCAAAGATCAAACCCTTTGTTACGAACTCTTTACAGTTATTGAAATCGTTTATTTTACAAAATATTTTCGGTACAAAAGATTTCTAAATTAAACCAGCAGTGCTTAAACATAAACAAATATGTTTCAATAACCCTACCTGTCCAAACTATTGGTTTCATGTTGCTGGACACCCTTTATAGCAAGTATAATTTATATAATCGTGTTTTGTGGGGCTCGATTTGCGATCTTTAACGATTAATTAAAATTAAACGAAAGAAAAATAAGAACGAAACAAATTAATTAGTTTTAACTTGGTCACAATCTTCAGATCATTAATTTTATTTTGCATGCCGACTACTCGAGGAATTATCCCTGGAAATTACTAATTGGCTTTTACCAAGCAATTAACACCAAAAATCGGATGCAGCCTTCTACTAAATATTCTAGTTTTAATTAGAATTAAATGTGTGCAAACATAGTTTTGTTATGTAGAAAAATACAAATCGGGGATTCGCTTCACTTGTTTTAATCTTTTGTTCAAATGAATTTTCATGAATTTCGCAGAACAAAATAGTCTCTAGCCACTTTTACAATTATGAATATAAGCAAATATAATATTATCGTCTTGTGGAATCCAGAAATATGTTATAAAATTTGTTTGATCTAACTTTTTTTATGATCTATATTATTTTCACTCAATATAAAATTATTTTAAAAGTTTAAAACAAATTCTTCTTTCTCTATTTTTCAAATAACTTTTATATATGATAACTTTAATTATAATCTGGGTACTTTATAAAAATAAATGGAATGTGGAAACCTTTCATGAAATAAATTTCCTTTAAAAAAATAAATACAAATTTTTTTTTATTTACACCAATCACTTTGTATACTTGAATTTTAGTTTAGATAACGTATAAATGAGTTGAAAAACAATCGCTAAAATAAATTAATTCCGTAAGTGATTTGTTCATTGTATTTATTTTAAAATATTTATGGATAGAGAAAATTATTTCCTACAGCAAAGAACAACAGAGAAATACAATTATTAATTCAAATCATAACCAGATTTATATCACATCTGATTTCCCAGTATTAAATCAACACATATAATAGTATTAAAAATTACAAAACAAAATATAGTTTAAATATTACGACTATTATCATACGAGATTATTAATTTTAAATTAATTTTTTATTATCAATAAATTTTTTGAAACAAAATTCGCATAAAAAAGGATAAATTAATTGATTTAAATAGGATAATGCTGATTTAAGCAAATTTTATAAAAAAAATAGTAAAATTTATAAAAAAAGTTATGTTTATATAAAATTCAAGAATTTTTAATTTTAAAAAAATATTTTGAGTTATAAAATTTATAAAAGGGATATCACACTTTTTTGACTTTATCTCTTCCTTTTTAGACAACAGGTAAAAAAATTATGAATTTATCTGTGGATAAAAGTGTTTAAAAAAAACATTTTGTCTTTACTATTGACTTTTGTTTTGGCGATTCTTCGAGTTTTATAAAGATATCAAAAAATTTGATTTTTCAGAGAATGCGACTCTTTTTGACCGTCAACCGACAACAACAAAAATCCTGTCCATTTCTAAAAGTATTTGCCAAAGCTTTGATTAGAAATGAGAAATCTTTTTGTGATTTATGTTTGCAAGAATTTTAAAACATTCAAATAGATAAATTTACTAAACACATAAGAGGTGATTTAATAAACTGAGTTCATTCAAATCAATATTATTATCTATGTATAGCTATTTTAATATGTTGTAAAAGTTACAAACTAAGGAAATAATAGAAAATGACTATAAATACAAAACAGCTGTGTCAGAAAAAGAGACATACACAAATTCTTTTAGGAAATTTTTTTCATTCGTTACATCCATTTTGCCTTCCATTTTCCCATTTTCAACAATGAAGGCGAATTTTAGTTCCATATGGACGACACTGTGCCCGGGCGCAGCCCGAAAGATCTATTTAAATGTACGTATCAGGAAGGGACTGAGTAATTTATAATTAGACCTTTTTCGGGCTTTTGTCTCTTAATTGTGCTATTATACATGTAAGGTATTGTCGAAATTATACTACAAACTCCGTTCATTGCGCTTCGAGGCATGTCCTTTTCACAAGGGATGATTTTCCCTCGACATTTTTGGTGATATATATATACTGAAAGATAAATAAATTATACTTATCTAGAATTTTTACAGTATTGTAAAACTGTTTTTTTAATATGTTTCTCTAAACAGGTTTCGCTTAAATTACATTATCAATGCCATCTATCTTGGCCAAACATTAAGAAATTTTAACATACGCTACTGTGAGCACTTACGAGCTTATAGATTAAAACAACCAGATAAGTCACATTAAGCTAAACAGTTCATTAATAAAAAACACAAACCTACACTTAACAACACAATTGAAACAACAATGGAGCTACTTCATGTAACTAACAAAAAAGAAGAACTTGATATTTTGGAGGAATTTTGAATCAAGACAAATCTAAAATGTCCTCAATATACAGTATTGAATGATCAATTAAACCTATATAATATTAGCCAATTTTTTTAGGAAAAGAATAATATTGTATTTTTAAAAATTTTATGGCAAAAAAGCAAAATGTTTATAGTACGAAGTAGGTTTATAAGAAATATATCAGTATTATGAGACTCTTTTACAATGCAATTTAAGCGAAGCCGGGTCAGAGACGGATATTAAAAATAGCTTTGAAATACTGTGGAAATTCAAGATAAGCATAATTTATCTTTTTTATATTTATTATGGAGAAATTCCACAAAGTAAAATTTGAAATTAATACTGCAACATATTCTCTTTCAGTAGAAGGAAAATTATTTTCATCTCTTTATAGATTTTAGCCAACCGTGGACCGTACCTATTGTTCGTTGTCATATAAATCTCGTTGCAAAAAGTTCCTTTCTATCAAATTGTATTATAGTTTTTTAGCTTTCCATATGGGGTGTGATTGAATTATGTCAGACAATGTTATAACTCGTTCCCCAACACGCATTTGTAGAGTGATCGATAACTCTGAAGGGCTTTCAAGACCGTTTTTTTTTGTTCAAACGATGAAGAATAGAAGCAGGAGTCGGAAAAGGGGGTTTGAAGCGCTTTCGCGAACCTTTAGAGAACTTCTTGATGATGCGTGAGGACTACATACATCGGAAATAAATGAAACAGAACATTCATACAGATATTATAAGAGAGAAAAGTCTCATATCGAATATTAAAATCCACTAGAAATTGAATTCCTTTAAAAAAGGGGCACTCAAATTAAAACATTTTAAAAATTAATGAAAGGATCAAGAACAAAATCTCTAAAACCTCCTTTAGACATTGAGTTAAAACCTTACCACAGTTTAATTAGTGCTTGAAGGCGTTCGGGAAAATATTCACTCCTTCCTATTCATTGGTAACCGCAGGAATTACGGGTAGTTAGTTATTTTCGGCGGCGTGTCTGATTAGATTAATTATTTTCTAGGAGAATTAATATTTAGATTGCTTACCGATATTCGAACAGTAATTTATTCTAAAACGAGATTGCGGCAATTTTTAGTGGTATAATTATCATGATAGTTATTTTTGATGCTAGATCGTGAAAGCCCATTTTCGCATTTAAGAATTAAAAAGAATTTCGTAACTGTATACTTCAGTTTAAAAATTGCTAAAAGTGAAGAGAAAATATGGAGATTTACAATTATTTTATTTGACACATCTGTTACCTTCAATTTTCTGCTCATATTTAAACCAAATATTCTTTTGTAGATGGATATAAATATGTTGGAAATAAATACAAATTTAGAAATTATTATAAAATAACCTGAAATTTGATTAAATGACAAAATGTTTGTTCTGTCATCTTTCGATTCCGTATGGATAAAAATTATTTTGGAATTGCCAGAGGGGATATGTCCTTCCTATACAGTTTTACTCAACAACAGCATTTATTTAATCAGAGAAAGGAACTCTGTGCTAGTTTTGTTTGTTGCAAGCATTTATAATCACTCTATTAAACTGTTAATTTTACACTTAATCAAAATACAATACTGGTATATTAAAACAAAATATTCAATAAAAATTACGTCAAAGTTAAATGTGGTGAATTTAAATTTTTAATTCCTTTATAATACATTGTAAATCAATCATATAGAAAAGGGTTTGAGTAATTTAAAAACTGAATGTCTTTGTTGATTTGCTACGTTGGTAAACCCTCCCTATATATATTTAATTAATTTTATTGATTGTTACTCAAAAATGGACTCTATCTTTAAGTTAATACTAAGAATTATCTACGCATAAATCCTATGTGCTCATTTTCTCAAAAGAATCAATTCCATCTAATGAAATAATTGATAAACTGATCTATTTTTTAACAACTTTAATGAAGATAACGAAGTTCAAAATTTACACTTTAACAATAACTTTGATGAGAGTTCTTTGAGTGATTTACATAATTTTGGGCACAATTTTCCACTGAATCACTAAACTCAACTTAAACTAAACTTAATATTAGATATTTTCTGGTTTGAAGAGTCAATAAACTTTTGAGGTTACAATTTATATTTTAATTTATGTGAAAGGCGATAAATCACTTGAAGGAATCTATTTTTGAGCGGAGAGTGAATGTGTGCATTGCTCAGTGATTTCTTAGCAACTCTTTCTTTTTGAAACTGGCGTCACTGTGACTGTGACGTTGGGTGTGATTATGACTGATTGTGTGCTTAGAGGGGAGTTTTCATTGGTCAATTTTTGTAGCGTATATTAGCGAAATGTTGATTGGTTAAAGTAAAAATTGCGGACGTGACAAATTGCATCAATAAAATTATTTTAGAGAATATACAGGGTGTACTAATGTGAGTTGAATATTATTTTAACTTGTTTAATATGAGTGAATTTTAAACAAATTAAGTGTAAGAAATGTCAAATCATAAAATAAGACTTTAAGAAGAAAACTTATAAAATAATTGTTAGAATTTTGACAATCTCTCTTCTATTTCGATTGATTTTATAAAAAAAATGTTATCGTGTAACCCAACCTTAATTTTTAATCAACAAGTAAAAAGTGTTTAAAACTTCTATGTTTTCGTGTGGACTTTGTTTTGGTCTCAATATATCATCGAATGGTATATGGAACACTGATCATTTGAATTTTCAAGAAAAACCAAACTCTCCAAGTACGGTATGATTTAACATCACAAGTCAATGCCCATTTCTAAAAGTTTTTTAACTTAGATTGACATTTTTAAAAATCCTGTAAAAGTCCAGCTTTAATAACAGTTTCCGAAAAAACTATATTTATGAGAAAATATCTGGAAATTGTTAAAATAAATGTAAACTCAAAATGCGTTAAATAATTAAGTATTTTTATTGTTAAGCATATCATTAAATGTCAAAAAAATGACAATCTATTTCAGCTCGAAGTACCAAATTAAAGATATCCTAATTGAAACCATATATATATATATATATGGAGTAGTATAGACAAATATTTGGCAAGCCGTGATTAAATTAGCCCAGGGTGTAGGCGTGATGGGAATAAATGAAAGGATATTGTGATACATTTGACGAGGCAATGTGGAAAAACAAAGCACAGATACCCCCATAAAACAAAATAAATATAAACACCCTCGTGTTTGTGTTGACAGTAAACACAACAACGTAAGTATTTGGATGGTGTTAGTTGTTTCATTATTAGAATCCTCTAGAGTATCTTTTAACCGAAAAATTTTTTGTCTTTGTTTTATATTGTCATACTTTAACCGGTATCTCCTTCCCCGTGCTTCTTCTAATTCTAGCGATAACTTGAATGAAGTTACGCCAAGTCAAACGAAATTTCTGCACCATTTAAAAAGCGACATGTCAAAATTTATAGGCCAAAGGACAGATATCATATTTTCAGTCGACCTGTATTAAACGTGTTGAAAATGTGGCGTTAGTAGTGTTGCCATTTGCAGCGTATGTTATGATTGATGATTACGCATGAACAGTGGTTGTTGATTTAAATTGAAACCAGACCAAACCTAACTAATTAATTATACTGACGTACAAAATATCCATTTCAGATGAAAAAATTAATAAAAGGCATGTTCGCTGTGCACGCTCTAATTTTATACGTGGATACAGAAATATGTGGGGATAAGAGTATTTTTATCAAATTAAAACACATCAAAGCTATTTTCAACATTATACAAAAACGGTTATCTTGGTTTTATTTTGTTGCCAAAATTTACGTACGGTTTCCACGAATTATTTATACATTTGTGAATTTTTTAATCTTCAAAGCTGTACAAACAAGTAACCAGGGCCGAATTTATATCAAATTTAGAGTAAACAGTAAAAATTCTTGGAAGTGCGAGTTCACAACGAAGAGAAGTTATCAACTAAAGTAAGAATATACATAATTATCAGTAAACAGCTTTATTGCCAATTTAATGAATATAATACTAAAGTATCGCACACTTACAAAAAATGTGCAGTAAAGCAAACTTATTTCACAGTGTAAACTTTTGCTTGTTTAAATATTTAACCCAATCAAATGGTAGATGAAGAGCATACTTTATAAATACCAGCTGGGAAAAAACGTCAGAAATGCTGACAAAAACATTTGGAGAACTCGGTGAAGGTGTTTTTGATGGTTGGAACTGTCAAACGTAGCTTAAAAAATGCATATTAATTATAAATGTTCCAGGAAAACGAAAATACCAATATCTGAATTTCGAAAAAATGTGATATGAGCTTGCTTAAACTTTGAAGACAAATCGTTACAAATTCCATATGATTTTTTCTACCTTACGTATATTGAATCAACTTGTTTATTACATTTAGTGCCTGCGGTAATATTATGGCTTACAATAAAATTTCTACCATGGGCATCACCAGTGATTTTTTTGTTTTTGTTAGAAAAATACGTTCTACTATTATTCATTTTAACAATATTTTAGTTTTTATAGTGGCGGCCAATGTCTTACTTCCACCTTATTTTATAAATTGTAAAAAACAATTTCAAAAATGTGGGTGGTGCTATATACAGGATGGCCGCTAAAAAAATGCACATATTTATGGATAAGGTAAAAAACGTATCTAGAACAAAAATGCCTTATAAAATGTTTTTCTAATGAAATATATTTTCAAAGAAAGAATTATTAGTATTTTAGATCAATCTATATATTATTTACAGAAAGCAATTAAAGACGCCCAATACCGATAACTCGGTCAAGTATAAAGAATGGTGTTTTAAAAGATCTAAAAATAAGTTTTTATTTTTGTACACCTGGATATTTAGAATGGTCGATTACAGGGAATAACATGTCCTACGTACCATTTAAAAATATGCATTATTTTCGCAGGCACTTGTACATATTTTTGAATCATCTTCGTTGAAAATTAAACTGGGTTATTTTATTCTTTTTCTGCTGGGTCAAAAGTTATAAACTAAACTAGAAAAATTCGATAATTACTATTAATGTACATCGCCTTTTTGGATTTCGGCTTTGTTTATTTCCACAATTAGGCACGACTAATTGTTTGCTCCTAATTCTTTTCCTTGTCAGGCGGATGGACAGATGAAAATATTTCTTCATTGTAAGTCACGTAGCCGACTCATTGGCTCGACGGCAACTTCATCGCAACTCCACACAACTACCAAATATTTGTCTAACGTTGAAACGTGTAATATTTTCTAATTAGCTCGGTCAATTTAGCTGCTTCCTCTCTCAAATTCTCCGTCAGCAGCCGTCGTGTACCACCAGGACATTACTCTCCTTTGTTGACGGTAAATAATTTAAGAAGGAAGTCAATGTTTAAGTTCATAAAAATGTATAATTAAGCCCGGTTAATAGTTTCTTAAAATTCGTCAAGAACAACTAGGAATCTTTAGCAAATGTTTACAATTTGATCCATTTCGGCACATTTTGTAGTTCAATTTAAGACGTTTCCAAATTCTTACGATCATCTTCAAAGTTAAATTGTCTATGTTCTTACTTAGAAAAGTGTTTGTTACTTTATTAGAATCACCTACTCCTATATTATTATCATTATAATAATTCCAATTCTACTATCAATAATTTATACATCGAATTATAATCCTTTAATCATCTTAAGACCAAAATACATACATCAAAACCAATACCAATGTAATCAGCTTCGAAATCAGCTTCGATATAGCTAAAGGGCGCCATAATTCCGGTCCTTATTAGGTTCTGCGCTAAAGAAGCGTAGACGCCACAGTTTACAGTTAAAATTATTAACAAAATATATTATGCACGTTATCGGAATATGAATTTATAGGAATAACAGATTGATGCATTAAATTCAGTGAATTTTAGACAGAAAAAATATTATTAATAAACAAAATTACCTAATATAACATCGCAAATTTCTAATAACAAAATTTTCATTTCACATCTAAAAAGAAACCAAACATCTTTAATAATTCAACTTGGAACCATTCCATTTTACAAAACAAATTTAGAAACTCGCCATTTGTGTTCACGGTCCCAATTCGAGCCGGATAGAAAAACAACAAACCCCCAAGAAGTACTGTGAAGACGAGAACTCCAGTGATCGATCAAGAAAATCATTGAGAGAAAAGCGTAGGAAAAATGTTTTTCATTTTATCTAAATTAATACGAATCACTACCTGAAGCATTCCATTTCACACATGTGCATTTCCACAATCATATTTCATCTCTTTTTGTAAAACTACATCCAATATTTTGATCTATTCCTTTTGGTTGAGAAGAGATGCCACTGTTTCTTAGCTATTTCCCTTTCCAAACTAACACCACAACCTAATAACAAGTCGAGACAGCGAAGCATCGAAGTCGCGTCTCAAAATGTTATTGGGTTATTGGTGGTTATCCAGTACAAATTATTTATTAAATTGTAGATTGTAGATTCCTGACGAAGGTTGTCGCCGTTGCTCTAAAATGGGAATTGTTGCTCGGGCGAGAATGGAGTTGCGGTTTTGTTCCACTTCTAAAGTCAAAATGTGAATTTCATTGCAGAAATTCTAGATAAATTAAGGTATTAATAATAAATTTGCTTGTGCAGATAATTAAGAATGAACTGAATAAAAACCATTTTTAATTGGTAATTGGTACAGTACGACAATGGAATGAATAGTTTTCTATTATTTTGATTATTTTTTTATTGTTCTATTTAATGTTGAAATAAATAGGTAGTTTAAATCGTGTAATAAATTGGGTAATTCAAAATAATAAAATAGGGTCATGGTTGCTCCCATAATCCCACTTAGTCTGCAATTTCAAAATTAGATTTTATTTCGATGTTTCCCAATTCCTTGAGAAATCTCCCATAATAAAATTGGTCCTAGATCGAGTATTAGAGTCATAAATCAACCCTATGTTTATGTTTATTATGAATTTTGCAACTATGCCCAGCACTTAATTTTTTTTTATTTTTTCACTATGGTAAATATAATTAATATATAATTTTATCTTGTCTCCTTTGGATTTCAGCTTATTTATGATAAAAAATTAAGGCTGACAAGGAGAATGTGTCCAATTTAAAATGTATTCAGTAAAATGCCAATTTGAAGAGAAGGAGGAATTGGCTTTTCGGAGCGGCGTAAGCTTTATTGATCTACAAGTAGATTATTTCGAAAAAAAATGACACCGTCTTTCGTTTTTCTTTTTTTGGCTGCAAATTTTTCATCCCATCCTTCTATTTACGACTTTTCTCAAACTGATTTTTTTGTTATCGATCTAGTGTCCAACAAGATTGTATACTCGAGAAGAAAACAATCATCTGATAACGGAAACTCGCTTTTGCTCTATTTGTTTTCATGCTACAAGCTTACTTGAAAATCTGAATATGGTGAGCAACTTATTTTATGACAAGATTTCCTTAAAAATGTGGAAAACAATCATTTATCTCGGTTTGTTACGAGAAGAAAAACAATAGAAACAACGGTTTTTGTGCATTTTTTAGAATAAAATAATTCATACACTGTTAAATTGTTTATTATACATGTTTTTTAAATTTATGTAGATTATTTAGTATAACAATAGCATCAATATGTTGCAAAAAGAACAATGAAACAAAAATTCAACTTTAATAGCACCAGTCCAAACCTAAATAAACCCAGTCTGTTTACGGCCCGTAGTTTTAACTATAATTTTGCGGTTTATACCCATAACTACCCTTTTATGGACTGTAAACACTTAGTAATGAGCTTTTAGAAGCTGTAATAGCAACATACTTACAAGTTATGTGAGGACAGTAAGCCTAATGTCGGTGATAATAACTTTGGAGTGTTACCTAAAAAAAAAAAAATTAACTAGATTCTAAAATAAAAATAACTTAATTACGCGGTGATGCGTAACAGCACATTATACTTTCTATGTTTTAAAATACAGAGATTCCAAATATTTTTATAAAACAATAGTCAAAAACAAAATTTATTAGATTAATTTAACGTTAAGAAAGGTAAAATAAGCAAATTTAAAAAAAATAGAGGTAAATACAACAATAGTCATGCAAATTATCGTCATGAATAAGAATTTTTAATGAATTAAAAATTATGAATTCCAGTTAGAATAATAAAGTCTAGAGAATCGTTTGATATAATTATTTAATGTAGACACATCTGTTACAGCTAAATCGAGGACATTTAAAAATAATTTTGTAATAAAATTAAATTCATAAGACGTTAAATGAGAAAATCTTGTTTTAATCACGTAGTAAATTCAAAAATTTATAAAAGAAATGTTGGAATTTTGGTACTCTCTCTTCCATTTAGAGAGGCCGTAAAGTCCACATCATGTGAATGTATAACTTCGGACCTGCTTGATTTAATTTAGAAATTTTTTAATAAAAACTAACTTTAAAGTTGTCAACAATCAGTAATAAAAAAATAAAAACCTCCTATTTTCCTATGAATTTTTGTTTGATTATAATTTATTGTGAGGCTTGAACCACAAACAAATTGGAGTTTTTCAAGAAAGCAAATATCTGCGCCAAGTGTAAAAGATTTTACCATTTCTAAAAATAGTTGCTGCAATTGAGGTAATAACCTAATTAGAAAAAAAATTGTTTACCCAGTTTATTTGTTTGTAATTTTGAAAAAAGCAATACGAGATCGTTTAGTAGTTTAGCAGAAAATGTTAAGGATAAACTTTTAAACGAATGTAGATAAAGAAAAGAAAGAAATGTAGTTACAATAAAAAAGTTATGAAAGTAACATAAAAAGAACATACATTTTACACAAAAACAACCCTTACCTACAAATCATAAATATGTACAATTTATCTACATTTAGCATACACTAAACTATTTGTTTTTAATTACAGAATTTTGTGATTGAACCTGAAGATGTGGCTCATTTTGCCACGAAATCGGTAGGTCTTTCTAATATAAATAGAGATTAAAGGACCTTTTTTTTCCTTGTGTTGATACATACTCATTTACTTTTTTTTATTTGATTTTTGTTTATACTTCATTAAATATTTGACCTTCTATTTATTTTTTTACTGTTATTTAATAAATTATAATTTAATACAGTAATGAAAGCCTAGAATAAGATTGCACATTGTTTCAAGGGGAACCTCTGTGAAAGACAGATAGAAAAATTTCCCAAACGTTTTATTAGTTACCATTTTTTACAAAAAGGCATTTTTCTTACTTAAAATTCTGTCTCGTAGATTGTTTTTTGAAAAAGCGTAAGCGTTACATCGGAGAGTGGCAGGACGATTTATGGAAAGGCTGCGAACTATAAATCGTAAAGATTATATGTTACATCTGCCACACACCCTGTTATGAGTCCAGCTGAAAGCATATCAAGGTTAAGGTACTTTACGATAAGGAGAATGGGACTACATCGGATAAAAGGAAATGTATTTCGGGTGTGTTGATAGAAAATGAGACATAAAAGAAATCTTATTTTATTTCAGATGGGCTACTTTTTCCAGTGGCGTGGAAGCGTTCACTTCATGTAACTTCTTCAAAGTAAGTACGTTCCTTTTATAGAACTGAATTTATTATTTAAAGTTATCGTGTTTAAAAACTTTTGTTAGAAAATATACTAGTAAATAATTTTAAAATATGATTAAAGGCAGACGCCATCTAAAGCCTTCATTAAGCAAATAATTCACCCGAACTGATGAACTCTTGCAAAACTTATTTCCACAGTAGTGGAGCTTTCACTCTATATTTTCCAACCGTATATAATCGTTCTTTTTCATTGGAAAGACCCTCTTTAGCGAGCCCTCTCATTACGAGAAATGAACTCTTCATTAAATCTGGAGAAAACGTTCACTGTTCCTATTTTTGGTTCTACTTTATTAAAATGCTTTCTATGACCTCGATCCTCTGATCTTCAGACCTTAAAACTAATATCGCAGGATTGTTACAGACATAATAAATAATAGACAGACAAGATTTCATGAAAAAATTAATATTTTTCTGTAATTAATAAACTTGTAACAAAGGGTGAGAGTGGTGACTATTTTTTCTATTATATCGTAATAATATATTTTGTTATGAACGAAAAAATTTTTATTTTTATATTTTGATTTGTCGAGCGCTCTTTGTATATTTTCTATTAGATTCATGTTGGTTCAAAAATGATCTCAAGATGAGTTCAGAATTTATTTGACTGTTATAATGATATTTACAATCTATTTGTTGCACGTTAGTTTTCACAAGTAATGTCCTTTTAATATTTCTTAAAACAAATTAAAAAATAAACATCAAACTTATCAGAAAAAACAACAAGAAACATAAAAGTATTTTTCTAAATGCCAACGCTAAAAGTTTTCTTACTTTTGAAATGTGTCAATCATAGGCGGGAAAATTATTCACCTTCAAGTCCTTCCCGATACAAAATGAAGCATGAAAATATTATTTTCTTATCAAGAAAATCCATTCTTGTCACAGTTAAATATTTTAACTAATTTTATGTCATTATTATTCATAACTTTCTTTTCAAAACATTTTATGCACTTAAAAATCGTTTGTCTTTTTTTAAGGTTATGCAAGTTTCACAAAAATGTAATTAATTGACAACGAAATACATCCAAAGGTTTTACAAACAATAGGAACAATTTAAAAACAATTCAAATAAATTCATATTTCATTTTATTATTTATATTTGTATAATATTAATGGCATTTGTTTATTTGTTGATAATTTATATTATATTATTATTATAGTTAAAGATTTGAACCTTCCTGCAATATATTTTAAATGTTTTTAATCTATAATAAATATTACAACATATATAGTTTGCACCTTAAAGTGGATTGTAAGTTTCATGCCGAGCGGAAGTTAGCGTGTAAGTTCTTATGATAAAATTGATTAAGGAATATCAAGGATAGAGGATTCGTCAGGAGATAGTCGTATTCTATTTATAAAAAAAAATGACAAAAAGAATGTTTTCCCAATTGCGCCTAATATTTTTACACAAATTATACAAATAAAACTAATAGGTTTAGTTGCTGTGTGAGCGGTGAATTTCTATTATTAATTAGTTTCTAGGTGAATTTAAACATCTGTTTAACTTTTTATATTCATGCTTCAAAATATCACTCTTATAGATTCCGAATAGTTGCAACACATTTAAAAAATGTTTATCATGACTAAAGAATTAGAGCATTTAAAATACTTGATTGATTGAAAAAAATTCGATAAATGTATAGTTTTTTAAAGAAGGTTCTCTGTTACAAATTATTATTTTTTAGCATTTTATTGAAATTAAATAACGAAATCTTTACTGTAATAAAATTTTTACTAAAAAGCTGGTAATAAATTGAAAAATAATAACCAGCCCTGCATGTACAAATATAAAATTTATTCCAATAATAAAAGCGTCTTTCCAATTTCAATGCACACCTCTAAAATTTCAATATCAGTTGATGATTCTTCTTTTCTCATGTATTTCGTCGATCGTCGTACATATGAGTTGAAATGTAATAAGAAATTTTCAAATTCTCGGACGAGTAGCCATTTTCAAAAACTGCCGCATTTATGGCCCTCCTTCAGTCAAGCAAACCAATTATTTAGGTTTACTATGAAAAAAATCATGTTATTGTAAATTTATAAATATTAAATTACACATTTTTGAATTTCGTTTTGTTTTTTTTAATACCTTACAACAATGTACATGTATTGGTAAAACCCATTTTAATAAATTCCGTTATGCCCGCCTACGAAAAGAAAAACAAAACCGAGTATACCATACACTGTTTGTTGACTTAAAGGTTTTTCTTTCATATCAGAAAATCCATGATCTGATGGCGTTTCTTTTTTTTTAGTGCGAATAAAATGGCACACGAATAGCGAACTTCGACATTTCCGATCCGATCTCTCAAAATACTTCCACTTCCGTATCAGCATCACATGAAATATTACAGTACGTGATCGAAATTTACACCATCCTTTAAACTTTTGTTTGAGTTACCTTTTGTTTTCATAAAATAAAACTGTAATAAGGTTTTTTTATATATTTTATGGACTCTCTGAACATGTTAGTACTTACGAAGCGAATACTTTTTTTATACGAATAAAATTTTTCATGTCTTATTTACGCTGTTTTGTTCTTATTTAGATATATACTCGGTTGGATATTTTGGTGTTCGAATAAAATATATTATACTCTGTGACCCACTTAAATTGGCAACACCATCATAGAACTTGAGGTTATTAACTGATTTCAACAACTTTTTTTGAATGTTGTGCATCAAAAACTTTTTTTGGAGACAAAGTTTCAAACAGTTATTCCAATTTCTAAGGCAGACGATGATATTTTTTCATAGTCAAAAATCCACAAAATTCACAAAAACACGACGTTTTGTTTTTTCTTGAGATTCGTTTTTGCCCACTATTAAATTTAAAACTTGACATCATCTATTTTTCCATTTTGACCACTAATATGTTATCACCCAAGATTTATATTTCTTGTGTTTTTTTCCGTATATAATTATAATACCCATTTACCTATATCCTATTGATACTTAAACTTTCCCGTATTGATTTAATAAATAACTTAATTTATTTTTATTTTTAGGTACCCTATGGTAAAAAATAGATCAACATCATGATACTACCAACAACTTATCATTGATTAAATAATTTTTTTGTTGTTCAAGCTATTGTGTTTTCAATTAATACTTCACAGTATATATCTAACTTTATAAAATTTAGTAAAAATTATGCCTCTATAAATAAAAACCTCATTCATTTGAATTATCAATGAATACTGGAGACTAAAGAAGAAAATAAATATAAAGTTTTGTATTATGTAATAGTTTAATAGGGAAACATGTTTCGCAATAATGTTTGAAAATTAATTTTATGAAATGTCAAACTGCAGAATTTGGTCATGGGTATTCTTTGATACGGAAAAGTTAAAAAAGGATGTCAGAAATTTGACATACTCTCTTCCATACTAAACTTCGTAGTCTTTACATCGTTTATTGAACTAATCTCGACCTCCTTATGTTGAGAATTTGTGTTAAAAATTGCGGCGTTTATTTAAAAAAAAGTTATCAGATGTCCTTAGTTGTTTGCCCTGTTTGTTCATTATTTTTTTTATCGTTATTATAATCGTAATAGTATATTGTTTTCCATTTTTATTATCTTACTTAGAAATTTAGGTTGAGTGCATATTTTATGATAACATGAGAAACTCATTGTTAAAATATTTTTGTGATATTTTTTTGTCGAACAAAAAGACGCAAACCATCATCAAGTGAATTAGGAAATGCTCTAATTTAGAATCTAATCTCACTAGAGTACTTTAAGGTAATGTACGGATTCCTAACAGTTTAATCGATTCCACAAATTGAAAATAACTTAGATACTATACATTATTTATTATTTGTAGAAAGAGAATAAAATTAATAACTTACCAAAAAAAACCAATTTTATTTAGTTATTTCTCATTTTGAAGCCCTCTATATTGAATTTTATTGTAAATTTATGAAAAACCAATTATATGTACAAGTTTAGGTTACATCTAAAAAACCTATCTATAAAAAATAAATTTCCACAGAATTACAAAACTTTTAAAAAAAAATATTTATCTGATTACTCGTGATGTAATTTTCACAAAGTAAGGGTAGAAACAAATAATTATTATTATTCTTATTCTTTCATAATTTATCAACTATCACTAAACAATTATATCCAGAAAAAGCTTTAACCAAAAGTGTTTTTTTGATGTTGAGAAAAGTAAATGTACAGTAATTTTATAAAACCTTTTTTTTTGGAATTTTTAGAATATTGTTCATATGTTTCTGTCAATAAATGATTCATTATTAATGATCATTTAACCGTAAAAAATTAAACTAAAATTCTACCATCTTGTTCTGTTAATATTTACAGGGGGTCTCTAAATAAAAATATATATAAGCAAAATCACGTTTATTAGAAAATTAACACAGTTATGATTAAGTGGTTGTTGATGTTATTGTAGTTGGTGGTGGTGTTATATATACTTGAATTCTATAGGTCATCTTCTCTAAAAGCCAATGTTTAATCTTGATTTCTACATAATTAGAACCCAAACCTCCTTGAGTAATCACAGGGTTATTGTGAGAGTGTCCTTCATCAATAATCTAAAACAGAAAATCATCAGCTGAATGGTAGAATAAGAATTATTTTGTGTGTTACACTTAAGGTTTAAAATGCATGTGTAAACAATGCAGACAAAATACATTTTTGTGTCATTTATTCGAAACGACGCCTATGTGAAAATCACTCAATTCAAAACAATAAAATGATCAAATATTGACCCAGATACAAAATTATTTTTCAAGTGTCTACACCACTGTTTGAAAATTTTATTGTAACGATATTAAACAATTTTATGTCAATACACGCAGAAAAGGTCACGAAGTCCAATCATCAAACTTTTAATTCTCCACAAGCAGACAAATAGTGCAAATTTTAAATTTATTACATGATTTTCATGCGTTTCACTATAATTTTTGTACACGACATAATCGGATAAAAATGTGTTTGATTTATTAATTAGTAAAAAATCGACTGTATATTTTATATTATTCCAAATTACCTGCGAAAAATAATTGTTTTCGCTTTCTCTTCTTCACAAACACTCAATTTCAAACATCTAGAAATAAACGGTAAATTAAGTTGTTAATAACTTTATTGAATAGGGCGAAACAACAGTTTTTTTATACTATTATATATTTTCCTCTTTATTCAATTCTTTTTCTAATCTCTTCATCCATATTTTCCTTCTTTTGTTATTATTGATCATAAATATTTAAATTTTGTAACATTTTGTAAGTTTTTCCTTTTAGGTTGATAGCATGTTGTTGAGTGTTTCTTTCTATCATTGTTTCCGTCTTTGGTTGGTCTATTTTCGTTCACCATATTATCCGCATAGTATACTTCTGATATAGTTATTTTCTTCATATTTCAATATCCCTGTCAAACATTTTTGCTTCTCTTGTTTATTTTGACACAGTTTATCGATGCTTGATATAAGCATTTCATTCCTTCAGTCAGTTCTTTCGATGCATCTCTCTTTTTATCACTCTCTGTATGTTATTCTTTCTTAGTTCATCGACAGTTTTCTCTTCAATATTGCTTTCTCCACCTCTTGTCGTACAATAAAAATTCTCTCATTTCTTCCTGGCTTTCGTTTCCACTTGTTGTCTTAATATTTTTTCTACGATTTCTGCAGATATTTTCTCGAATTCACTAATTAGTTTGATTCGTCTATAATTTTGGCAATTTTTATTGTCTTAGTTTTATCTATCCTATCCTCCAAAGTTTTGGGGTGTCCAGATTTAACAGGTTTTTTATCATCTTAGTTGTTTTTTAGGCGTGTCCTAGCACTTTTCTTGTATTTGCTTTTCCTCCTGCTTCTACGAGTTTTTTACTTTTCGCTATCTTTTTTGTTTTTTGGTAGCATCTGATTTGTTTTTGATGATTTTTCTCTCTAATAGATCTTGAATACTGTCGCCATCTTTCCACGATCTTTTCTACTGTTTTTATTTTCTCATTACACCAGTGTTTTAGCTGGTAAAAAGGATGCTAGGATTGGTCACTTTATGTGTCGTGATTAAGCTACTTAAGTTTAAACTCTACGATGCTGGTCATGTGAGGACGTAAAATTGTTTGAAGTACGTACCCGATGAACGAAAAGTGTTTTGAACATTATTTATGGTAACTACAGTCAACGTTATACAAAATGAAAGTAAAAAGACACGAAAAAATCAAAGTGAAATATCATGACTATGGTCTACTTTCAAAGTATAATAACTACAAATTTGCGGTTATTTTTAAGAAAAAGAATTTAATGACTGTTTTTATTCCTTAGGTATCTATCATTCTTAAAAATTTACTTACCAAAATGCATGAAATTGGGCTTGATAAGAGTCCAGATTTTGGTACACGGACTTCAATGTCCTGAAGAATTCCTGTGGTAATTTCATCATCAGCAAATTCGATGCCACTAAAACATGAGGAGTCGACATTATTTGTAAGATAATAAATAAAAAATAATACTCACGGATTTCCTTGGTCGGGACAATCAGTCAAACTTTTATTTACCATTGCCAAACTCTGGGCAATGTTAAAAAGAAAAACAATTAAAAAAACTGAGACACTTTTTTGCATCATGATAACGGGGGAAATTTACTATATTAAAAGTATTGGAATAAAAAATTGTGATATTTATTTAAAAAAAAATGTTTATCAGATGTCCTTAGATGTTTTTAAATTTAATTTATTTAATTTTTATCGTTATTAGAATCGTGATAGTATATTGTTTTCCATTTTTATTATCTTAGAAATTATATTATCGGTTCAAAGGCTAAGTTTATGATATCATGTGAATTTTTATAAATTTATTATTTAGTATATTACTTTATATTCAAAGCGAACCATAAACCCAAGAAACACTCCATCAAGTAAATTAGGAAATGCTTTAATTTAGATCCCATTCAAGCTAGAGTACCTCAAGGTAATGTACAGGACCCTAGTGATATACCCACGACCTGTCAAACAACAAGTACAATTTTTTACCATCACCTCATATCTCAAAAAGCATTGACCAAATATTTTTTGTGAATAATTGTTTATTTAAAAAAAATATATGTAACACTTTGAAAACTGAATACATCCTCTTCTCCAGTTAATATTTGCTCAAGTTCATTACATTAATAAAATAACACTATATGCCAGGCATGTCTATGGCTTGGGATAAAGTATGGAACCAAGTAAATATCTTCAAAACGATATTTATGAAATTTTTTAGGTAAGTGCAATGGGCCAAAATGCATCTGATGTACATTTTTTTGTTAATAATATACTTCCCGTTTAACCGGAAATACCCTCAACTTTTATAATTTAAAGGGGACACCCTGAATATTTTTGCGAATTTGTACATACTGGGTTCACTGGAAATAATTTGTGAAAACGAGAAATAACTCACTAGTTGTAGAATAAGTATTTTTTTTACTTTAGACTAATGAGAATAATAATTTAAAAAAAATTAATTCAAATGTTCAAAATGTTTTCCGTTCACCTCCTGACAATATGGCAGCTAATTAATAAATTCTTGAGTCACTCTTTCCAAGACTTCTCCACGTATTAGTTCACACCAAAGAAAAAATCTAATGGGCTTAGATCCGGAGAACGAGCAGGCCACTCTATGAATCAATGACCATAACCGATCATCATTAATATTTCAATATGATCTTTTTCACTAAATGAACCATTCTTAATTGTACAATTTATTTTCGTAAATTACAATTTGACAGTTTGGCAACGATTACCTACTACTCGTTTATTTTTTAATATTAATACAAACAATAGCAATTTATTTATCTAAATGGTATTTTACTTTAATGTATAAAAACTTAAAAGTGGTTTATTAAAGGGCTCTATTCCGCGTTTTTAGAGATTTTTTACACTAAACCCAGTATCTACGATTTCGAAATAACAAGATCTTTCAAAATCTGCCAGAAGTTACAGGGTGTCCCATTTAAATTAAAAAAGTTTAGGGTATTTCCAGTTAAACTGGAAGTATATTATTAACAAAAATATGTATATCAGCTGCATTTTGCCCCATTGCACTTACTTGTAAAGTTTCCTGAATATCTTCCGTTTAGTTTTAAAGATATTTACTTGGTTCCATACTCTATCCCAACCATGTATAACTACATATGTATAGTGATTGTTGAATGCGGTGCTTGTGTTGTAGTCGATGCTTCTGTTTTAGTCGGTATTCCATTTGTAGTAGTTGGACTTACATAAACTTGGATTGTATAATCGAGCGTCTGGAATATTGAGGTAGGGTTAATATTTATTTCCACAAAATACTGTCCTACACCTCCAGCAGGTATGATCGGACTACTACTGCCCTGATTATGGTCTGTTATCTGAAATGTACAATTTTAAAAACATATAAACTTTTTACCTTTATAAAAAGTAGAGATTCAAATATAAATTCGAAATTGTAATCAAAAATTTAAAGTTCAACCTATAACAGGAAAACTTAGAAATGAAAATTGACTGTTACTAACAGATTTTGCCACGGAAAAAGATATGGGGATTAAAGGTACGTATTTCTAAAGAAAGGAGGTTTGTAAAGAAACTTGGCGAATTCCGGATGGGTCGGTTACAAACCAAATAGACCACGTATTAATAGAAACAAATCAGGAAAGACACATAACGAACATAAGAAGCTATAGAGGACCAGATGCTGATATAGACATTTTCTTAGTAGGAATACAAACAAAAGAAGAAACGCATATACTTGAGAATTGCGAGAAGGCAAAATACAACAAAAAAAAATAAAAACAGACTACTAGGAGACGAAACAAAGGCAACCTATATAAGGAATTTGAAAACTTCGAAAGGCAATAATAACATGTGGAATAATTTATGGAATAATTTCAGTAAAACAATGATGCAGACAATATAGGGATGTGAAAGAAAAAACTGGGGTAATAAAGAAGAATGGTTTGACTAAATATGCAGAAAAAGAAACAAAAAAAGAAAACGGATGCTAAAGTAAAATACCTATACAAAAGACAAGGAGGGCAAAGGAAACAATCTACAAAAATACGAAGAGAAAAAGAGAAAGTATTATGAAAAATGTTTTAAAGACACGGAGGAAACAACAAAAAAACGAAATAAGGAAGGCGCCAAAATGGAAGAAAGAGATACAAAAGCGAAATTAATAGCATGAGAAAAAGACATACTGATCAGATGGAGGGAATATTTTGAAGAGCTGCTAAATCCAAATGACGAAAGCAAAAGTAGAGGAGGACAATTAGGACACGAAACAAGAATATCCGCCAAAATCCATTGACGTGTTTTGGTATATCAGTGACAAGTAACAAAGTATGCAAATATTGAATTTGTTCCATTTGGCTCTTCCACACTGTACAAGAATTCTACAAAAAACTTACAATTATACAAGAAATAAGTGTAGGCAAAAGTCCATTTTCTGGTGTGCGATCACGTATCGGACCATTTTGATGGAAAGTATGCGTTGCAAACAGGTCTCCACTGAAAAAAGAAACATAAATTAATAACAGTACATACATTAGAGTAAAAATAGTTTAGATTCAAATATTCAGGAAAAACGACCTCCATATATCATAGATATAATAGTACAAAAAAAAACATTGAATATGTAAATAAAATCGCTCGCGCCAAATACTTTTTAAATTGTTCAAATTAAAATTTATAGATTAATAGAAGTAGTGTTTTATACTTACCGCGGCTCGCGACAATCAATCAAATCCTTACAGAAACTCTGAGCAATGATACATGTCACTATTAATAAACATAATATTTCTTTATCCATTTTGAAGTCCCTTTCGTAACAATGAGCTTGTATTACAGATTTCTCTATATTTAATGAAAACTTTATCAACACAAAAATGTAATGCGATAATAAAGTAATTGTCACTATTAGTTAAAATAGATAATTTTGTATAAAAAAACTATCCAATTGAGTTATCAAACAAAATTATCAGATAATAAATCGTTTGGCAATAAAAAACTGTGTATTTTCGATAAAAAGTTATAATATAACGATAGAATGTAAAGTTAACAAAAAATGTTCTGTTGTAAGAAAATACAATAATTCACTATTTTTTATTAAAAACTATTTACATATAAAAGATTTTCGTTCTATCCATTATAAATGTAATCGATAAAATATACTTTCTTAAAATACTACGATTTTCAAAAACTTTTGTTAGATATTCTTATAAACCTTTTTTCATCATCTGGCATCGTCAGATTAGACTGAAGAAATTAATAAGTGTTACACATACATCTCTCAAAACTAAAGTTATGTTTACGTATCTAATATCAAAAAAAAATAAATCAATAGAAACACATATCCATAAAATAACACAACAATACCCCAAAATTTTAATAATTGAAATTGTAAATTTTCATTTTTTAAATTTAAATTTTCTTTTCATTCTGCATTCATTTCTTTTTCATACTTATAGATCGACTCAATATTAAATACTTCACTTGTTACTTTTATTATTGGATTTCTTAGTTCATAGCAAATTCACCCTTCTTCATTTGCAGCGTCGTATGGTCCCTCAAATGGTAATAATAATTTTGAACATACATTCCTTTTTTTGTTCGCTACTCTTAATGCTTTTATTATCACTAAATCTCCTTTTATTAAGTCTTATTTTATTTCTAATTCTCTTGCTCTCTTTCTTCATTCTTGGGTTTAAATATTGTGCGATATTGTACATATATCTGTCATGCATATGCATTATATGTATTACTTCTGAATGCATTAATTATGATTGTTTTATTTCACCCCAAAAATATTCCAAAAATGTAATTTTCATTTTTCACTATTTTGAATCAATTTTTTTTACACTGCCACCATAACAATACATGTCCACATAGTAAATTTTCCATGACTCCTTTTATTTCCTCCATATTCTCTAATTCTATTGTTTTCATCATGAATTGCTGAATAAATATTTTCGAATCTAACTTTCTGATATCTCCATCAAATTTCACGGTATTGTCGAATATTTTATTTCTCGTTGTTATAACGTCTTTATTTTTCTAAAATTCCTTCACTTCGGCTATAGTTTCTGCCAATATTATCTGTACTTTTAACCTTTTCTTCTACTTATTGTAAACTCTCTTTATTTACTTCTGTTTTCTTCAACCTTTTTTCCAATATAACTTTCAAATTTCTCAGAGTTTTCTTCTATCTTACTTATTTTAACATTTTGCTCTTCCAGCTTTTCATTAACATCTCCATTTATCAATTCGATATAACTTTCAATATTCTTTAATCTCGTTATTCATGTTTAGTTCAAGTCCTGCATTTTATGTGGACTGTTCTTTCAAAAAATACACTGATCGAACAAACAAAAAGTTTTGTATGTAGAGACATCGACCGCTCTCGAAAGTATACGGGTTGGAACAAAAAAAAATTGAATATTGTTTTTACTTGTTTAAAATATGAAAGTTTTAAACAAATCTGAATAGGACAATCAGGCACCAGTTTTATGATTTTACCAACAAACTAAATATTTTATCGGTGGTGAACCGCCAACCACTAAAATGTTAGACACAGAAACTCCGCTTTTAAATTAAGTTGTTGGTCATCATATACTGTAAAATAAAAATTATACCCAATTTCAAGTTTATAAAGTTAACGAACGTTCAGTAATTAACATAAAAGCTCTGTAATTATACTTTAAATTGTGAAAAAATGAATAAGAATATGTACCAAAAATATAATAAAAAATATAACTTAAAAATCAATATGTAGTAGATTGTAAAATTATATAAACGGTTTTTATTTTTAATTATTTATTATTCACTAAAACTTGATACATGTTTTTATAACGATTATTCTAAAAACAATTTAGCTTGATTCTTTGTTAAAAATATATTAAAGCAAGAAACCCACGAAGACCCAAATTCGTTGGTTATAAAAAAATGTATGATCTTTTCAGACGCATCTTTATGAGATTTGAAATCTGTTCCAATTACTGTGCCAGTATCTTTATTACCATGCTCATCGATGAACGATACTTGGCAATGTATTAACGATAGTAAATTTCCTAAAAAAAATATCTATATAGTATATAAGACATGGCTATTTTTATAAATATTCTTACTTAAAACTAAATTTCACTAAAAGAAGAGGGTTTTGAGGTAAAATTTTAATAAGGTTAAAAATATATTCCAAGATTCTTTCAAAAACATTTTGCGAACACTATATTTGGGATCAATATATTCGCGAATTCAAAAACCTCTTATGATTTTTTCGGAAGTAAATACGTAAAATTAATAATAAAACTTTGTTTTCATGAAATGTATGAAACAATTTTCAGACGAAATCACTCGTCCTACAAAATTAATTTATGCATTTTTATGAAACAATATTTTCATTATTTTAAAATTGACAAATATTTGTTGTATCTTTTAAACTTTTACAACCAATAATGTTGTAATTATGCATTCTTGCAAAGTTTCTTTAAATTATTTCAAATGCACCACTTCACCATAAATTTAACCCCACGCAAATATATTATTTTATACTACACGTTTCCCCATCCATTCGTATGTGCGAAAAAAGAATTCAATATACTTTCTATTAGAACAGGGCTTGTGCAGTGTATATTTCATTAAAGCACTGTTGCTAAAGTAGTTAAAGTAAAAAAAGTCAGGTGATGGTACTTAAGAAGGGTTACTATTAAAATTTCCTATGAGAAAAACCCTATTTAACTTTTGTATCGTATTTATACGAATTTTTACAGAAATATACGGGAAAATTTCAGTATATACTAATAATAATCTCCCTCTACAAACACCTTTACACAAATCTAAAAAAACTACCTTTAATGTTTTTAGTATAGGCAGGGGTAATACAAGTTAAAATTTTAATTCGTACCAATAATTCCGCTTCGAGGAAGTTCAAATTCTTCTCCTGTGTGAAAAAAGTAGACTCTCACTCCCCCTTGAATTATTTTCGCCCGTCCAAGGACCAAGCATGGATAAAAGTAGCCATTAAATTTGCCAAGAATAAGGCTTGAGCAGCACTTTCTATAAAAAAATAGTAATTTTTAATTATATAGCAGCTGAAATAATTTACCTCCTTCCTAAATGTTAATCAGATGTCAAACTAAAAGTTTTGGTTGCCATATGGTCCATTCATATATCAAATGTGGCATTATACGTGTAAGAAAGGAGGTCTAATAGCATTTTGTGTACTCTTCCATGTTAGGCAAATCTTTCAGTTTTGCTTTATTTAACAAACTTTAGTTTATAAAATAAATTCAAGTATATATCTTTGGAAATGTATAATAATTGACCTTACGAGATGTTGACAGGTACTAATTTTTCGGCTTCGTGGTCACGTAGATCAACACTTTGTGCAGCACCCATTTTTCTCTCTTCTAAAATACTGATAAAATATCTTATTATATATATAAGTTTTAGTTAAATACGTCTAATAAACTGAAATTTTGATATAAAATCTATATTCTGTCAAATGTACAAAATTTCTATCGGTTGTTAAGGCAATGTTTATTAGCTACAGAAAATTGATTGTGTAAAACGTGGCGTGATTTTAAACCCAATATTAATTAATATATAATAAATAATTTGAATAAAAGTGTCACAGTTTCATATTTTATTTCACTTTTTTACATAAAATATTTTAACGCTCTCCTCATGATTGAACGGGGATCGTTAATAGTGGTTACATAACCACTAGGGATCACGTAGCAATTATTTATAAATACAAAAACTAATAATTGATAACGAAAATTAAAAAAAAAAACGATAAAATTAGAACAAAACAAATAATCTCGCATATGCCAAAAGAAATGGAGAGAAATGAATTTTAGGAACAATTTAATTTTTGGAAATCTGAAAAAAAAACTAATACAGGAACAGACAGAAAGACATTAAAAAAACAAATCGTTGGCACAAATCCCAAGAGGAACTCACCAATAAGTAGTCGAGGTTAGATTTGATGTCTTTTGCAATTTCTTTAGCGGTAACAGTAGAGAATTTTTCTGAGATTAAATTAATAATTATAAATATAACACGGAGAAGAGGACCTAGATTGCTAATTTAAGTTACCCCTGACCTGGATGCAAATGTTTCGCTTAGGGTTTTCTTCACTTTAACCTTTTTTTAAACTGTAAGAGAGATAGGTCTTTAAATACACATATGTTAAAATTACATTTGCTTAATAAATATTGAAAGATAAATAATAGTTCTCTTGAATTTCCACAGTATTCCACAGCATTTTAATATGTATTAAGGTCCTCCTAGGATTCGGAATCATAATATCATATACATGTACTTATAAAACTGGTTACTCTTAATTAATACAAACAATCATTCAACGTTTTAATGAACGTGTGTAATCAAGGCATTAATAAAAAGAATGTGTACGATATATGTGAGAGAGACCAAAATAAAAATAAAAATAAGAATATTTCGTGTTCTGAACAGGAGTGACTTGGAAAATGGTATATTGTCAGATACAGAAACCTAGAGACTTGAATACATATTAAAACGCTTTGAAAGACTGTGGAAATTCAAGATAAGTATTGTATTATCTTTACATATTTATTATGAATAATTTCCATAAAGTAAGAGTTGAAACAATTAATTTAATTTACATTTGTTTAATTTTTCAATTATTACACAGCGATCTATTTTGTTAAAGGTTTTAGTACAATGTGTCAAAATTATACCTAACTGTATTTTATTGTTAATAGATTTTCTAAAAACACACAGACTAGGGACACAAGATATTCCTGGTAAAAAGATATAGTTAAAAATAAGTATAGGGAAAGGTTCATAAAAATAAAAGAGCTATTTAACATCAACCTAAATACTGTATAAAGTATAGGGTGTTCCATTTAAATAAATTGAGAAAATTTATGTTCCAAGTTTTGAATTTCCCTGTATGAAGTTCTATCAAAAAATAATAAAACATATGTTTAGGTTACCCAGCAGCTACGGAACACTCTGTATAAGTGAAAATACTTTTAGGTTGTAAAGCTTAATGCCTCCGATAATTTTGCTATTTCAAATTTTTTGGTTCTAATCTAATAAAGGAACTGTTGGACTTTTACACACTATTGAGACTCTCTTTATGTTTTACTTATTTAGTTCATTAAAACTATATGGATTTAGAGCAATCATAAAATAAAGTATTTATTTTTTCTAAATTTAAGTACTAAATACATATTAAATATATTTCACATAAATTACTAACAGGATGATGTGAACACTAAGGATATATCATTTTAAACTTATAACCAACATTGTGAAAGATTAAAATATATACGTATTTATAGAGTAAATACAAAAATATTTTTAATAAATGGTTTAACTATCATCTACAAAAACTTCAATTACATAATCCAGCGTTTTCGCACTAAAAGTAGGTTCAATTTGTATTTCGACAAAATATTGTCCCAGACCTCCATTAATTATTTGCGGATCACTGTCGGTCTGACCATTGTCTGTTAACTGAAATGAAAAATTTTAAAAATGCATTAACCTTTTGATTTTATAACATTAACAATAAAACTAACAAATATATTTCATTGACTAAATAAAAAAATTATTTTACAAAATAGTAATAAAGATCATGTCGCAGTCCCAAAAATAAAACTGAAATTCTATTTAAAAAATTGACAAACTCACTCTATATACATTCAAATATAATTTAAACACAATTATACTCTTTTCGAAAATTTCAACCAAAAATCTTATTGATTAGTTATATTTTATATCCTGCCCATTTCGCCATGGAACCGGTAGTTTTCTATTATAAATAAAATGTGAGATTGAAGGACCTATTATTTCCCCATTTTTCTCCTGTTAATATACATAATACGTCCACACATGGCAACACCTCTCATTAAATTTTTTTATCTTTATATTTCTTTCGGCCAATTTAGCAGATTATTTTGCTTTAGGGTGGATCATTGTGGTCCATTCATTTCTTAAAGCTATTTACTTTAAAGGAAATCTTTTGAAGTAGCTACATTTAAATGTTATCGACGATACTAAAAAAAAACCAGCATCCACTACTCGTATTACTTGAACTACTCACTCGAATGTCGACAAGAAGTTATAAAAGTTCAATTTCAAGTTACAATTTTGAGAAAATTAAATATTTCACTTACGATGACACAGGTAATAGTCTTAGACAAAAGTCCACTTGGAGGTACTCGGTAATGAATTGAACCATGGTTTTTAAAACCATATTTAGAATACAGAGTTCCACTAAATTAAATCATTTATAAATAAGAAGATATATATACATATAAAAACTGAAAAAGGCAAATAGTTAGTCATATAAAACATGTTTGAAAAAATATAGATATAAGAGTATATTCTTCAACTAGAGTATAATGATGGCTGTTATCGACGAGAAAACTCTCGTGTATATAAATAAAACTTATCAAGTGCTTTTCAACTTATTCAAATAAACATTTATAGATAAATACAAATATTTTATACTTACGGCGGATCACTACAATCGTACAAATCCCTAGTCCATGCCAACTGCATAGTACTTACAACTAGTAGTATAGAAAGTAGAACAGAAGATCCACCCATTATTGCAAAGGTTTTTCGTAATATTTTGTTCGTAGTCCAGAGTTCTCAATATTTATAAAGAACTTTATCAAGCATCAGTAAAAAAAATTAAGGATAGTCAATTGATGATTGTCTTGATAATTAAAATAAGTAATTTTTTATAAAAAAAACTATCTCATTGTGTTATTATAGTCTACGAATCCTAGAATGGAATGCTAATGGGCCATTACAGCATCAATTAGAGCTGCAAGCCATATTAGAGATAGAAAAAATTGATATATGCCTCGTTTCTGAAACACATTTCACAAACGAGTCATACGTTAGATTTAAAGGATATAAAGTGTATCATACCATACATCCTGACAATGACTCCAAAGGAGGTAGTGCAGTCATAATAAAAGACAGTATTAATCATTACCAAGAAATAGATTACAAGACAAGAATAATACAAGCTACATCAGTAAACGTAAGAACAAAAACTTATGAGATAATTGTCACAGCGATCTATTGTCCGCCCAGGCATACTATCAAAAAAGAACAATACATTGAGTTTCTAGAAACACAAGGCTATAGATTCATCATAGGGGGTGATTTCAATGCCAAACACACCCATTGGGGATCAAGGCTCATTACAACTAAAGGAAGAGAACTCTTTAATGCAACTAAACAGTTGAATTGCGAAACCTTATCAACAGGAAAGCCAACATATTGGCCTACCGATCTGAATAAAATTCCAGATTTGATTGACTTCTTCATAACAAGAAATATATCAGTAAACTACATGCAAGTAGAAGAGGCATGGGATATGAACTCTGACCACTCTCCCATCCTACTTACACTTAGTGACTCAGTCATACAAAGGCAAAACCCTCCAAGTCTTGTCAACAGGCAAACAGACTGGCGGAGTTTCCAAATTCTGCTGGAAGAACAAATTAATCTCTCAGTAAAACCTAAAACAAAAGAAGAGATAGATAAGGATGTCGAGTTACTGAACAACTGCATCCAGCAAGCTGCATGGGACAGTACCCCTAATTTAATTGCAAGAACAAAGGGCAATAACTACCCAAAGGAAATAAGAGAACTGATTCGCGAAAAGCGCAAGTTAAGACGGAAGTGGCAACAAACTAGAGCACCAGAAGACAAAACTAGATTGAACAATGCCACCCAGCAGCTGAAAAGGGATATTCAGAGTATGAAGAATAATGCTATAAGCGAATATTTAACAGATTTGACAAACGACAAAAATACAGATTACTCATTATGGAAAGCGACTAAAAGACTAAAAAGACCAATTGTCCAAAATCCACCAATCAGAAATGAAGATGGAAGTTGGGCTAGAAACAATCAACAAAAAGCAAATAGATTTGCAGAGCACCTAGCAAACACATTTACAGCCAACGAAGGAGAAGGGCAACTAGGTCAAATAATATTAAATCAGAACAATTTGGAAATAACCCTTACTACTCCGAAGGAAATATCCACAATGATCAAAGAAAATATCAATCCGAGGAAAGCACCTGGATTTGACCTAATTACAGGTGAAATACTTAAACACTTACCAAAGAAAGCTATAGTTAAATTAACATATATTATCAATGCAGCCTTCAAACTCAAGTATGTACCTATCTTGTGGAAAGTAGCTGAAGTTATAATGATTCCCAAACCAGGGAAGCCACCAAATGTAGTATCATCTTACAGGCCAATATCTCTATTACCAGTGATATCAAAACTATTTGAGAAAATACTACTGAAAAGATTAAATCCTATACTTGAAGAAAGAAAGTTAATACCATCGCATCAGTTTGGCTTCAGAAAAAGTCACTCCACCATAGACCAAGTACACAGGATAACTGATGTCATAGAAAAATCATTAGAAGAAAAGAAGGTCTGCTCCTCTGTCTTCTTAGACGTGGCTCAGGCATTTGATAAGGTTTGGCATGAAGGACTCAAATACAAATTGAACAAACTCTTGCCCAAACAATATGCACAACTATTAGACTCATATATATCACACCGAGCTTTTAGAATAAAGCAGGAAGATGTTTATTCAGATCTAAAAGAAATTAATGCGGGTGTGCCACAAGGAAGTGTGCTAGGACCAGTCCTGTACCTGCTGTACACTAGTGACATCCCTCAGTTAGACAACGATACCATTGCTACATTTGCTGACGACACAGCCATATTGGCCATAGGCAATAACCACGAAGAAGCAGCAAATAACCTGCAGACATCACTTAATAAAATTAATAACTGGACGAAAAAATGGAGAATTACCCTAAACAAGAATAAATCGGTACATGTTAATTTCACAAACAAAAGGGAACAATATGTACCAATCAGAATAGATGATGAACAGATACCACATGCTAACACAGCAAAATACCTGGGACTAACTCTAGACGCGAAGCTTCGCTGGAAAGCTCACATCAAAAAGAAACGTGAAGAACTCGGAATTAGATACAAGAAAATATATTGGCTGCTGGGAAGAAAATCCACTCTGACAATATACAATAAATTATTAATATATAAACAGATCTTAAAACCGATATGGACCTATGGGATCCAACTATGGGGTTGCGCTAGCGAAAGCAACACCCAAATCATCCAGAGATTCCAAAATAAAGTGCTGAGGAACATCGTCGATGCACCCTGGTACTTCCGAAATAGTGACCTCCACCGGGACTTGGAGATGGACAATGTTAAACAGGTAACCACCATATTTGCCAAGAGTCATGAACAGCGACTCTTAGATCACGTGAATGTTGAGGCAATCCAGCTCCTCGACAACACCAACCAGACGAGAAGACTCAAGAGGACAAAGCCATTTGAGTTAGTTATTTAAGTGCCTAGTGTAAAAGCAGAGCAAAGTGCGAAATTTTATACGATAGTGTTAGTGTTATTTTTAGTACAATCTAAGGAACTTCTACTGAGTAAGACCCTTAGTTTTAAGACATTCGTAGTAATTTAGGCTAGAATAAAATTGTTCATTGATCGCGCTGACGATCAGATCACAATGATAAGAAAAAAAAAAAAAAAAAAATTGTGTTATTATCAGGTGACAAATACTTTTCGCAATCAACGTTTTTTGCAAAAAAAGTTTCATCTTCGATGAAAGTGATTCGCTTATTTATTATTTAATGGGAGGTGTTGCATGTGTGGACATATTATGTATATTAACAGGAGGTAAAATGGGGAAATAATAGGTCCTTCAATCTCACATTTTATTTATAATAGGAAACTACCGGTTCTATGGCGAAATGGGCAGGATATAAAATATAACTAATTCAAAAGATGAGATGTGCTCAGTAACTCTACTACTCAACGCAGCAAGAGCCGAACTACAGCTTATGTTCATGAGGGAAATATCACAAATTAAACTATTTTCCACCTTCCAAATGATTTCGAAAATAATAAAATACGATTGTGTTACACAGATTTTGTTTAATACAGAAATGTCAATTATAAAGATTATAGAGTAAATTCATTGTCGTTTAATTATCATTTGACAATTTGTATTGTCGATCAAATGTGTGTTAGTTACAGAGAGAGAGTAGGCATGTAATATGATTAATTATTGTAATACGGAGCTGTGTGAGGGACTCATTTTTATAAATATTATGTAGTTTATTATTAAATAATTCTAAATAAAACTATTTTCATAACATGATCCCTTCTCCAGCTATTTAATAATTTTCCATTTATTTGTCGTTAAAGTATGTATATGTATATTGTCTTGAAATTATTAACTAAGCAGAAGGACACATGGCTTAAACTAAGAAATAACATTATTAAAATTAAGAAATATGCTTATTTAAAGAATAAATAGAAAAATATTTGTAACGAATTGTTTAATTAGGACTTAAATAGACTTGAATTGTATAATCCAGTGTCTGGAACAAGAAGACAGGATCAATAGATATTTCGACATAATTATATCCTACACCTCCACCAATTATATGCGGATTACTGCTGCCCTCATTATTGTCTGTTATCTGAAAAAACATTTTTTTAATTATATATTTTTATACAAATTATTCGACTTTTTCTGGTAAAACTGGTAAAAAAGTTCCTATAAGTTTGGGCTGTTAAATGTTAAATTTACAAAAAAAACCCAGAGTGGCCTAAAATTTGCCCCTAAAACAAATGATATCGAACAATGATTTGTTATGTCGGAGAGGGAAATTTTTGCAAGGGGGTAGTGGGTTGATTTATGAATAACTTTTTTTCGGTTGTATTTCTTATAACTTAGATTTATATTTTTTAAACTACGTAGTTTTTTTCATAAAAAAGGTACTCTTGATGTAAATCGCATTTATTTTTGTAATTCATTGTTATCAAATGTTCAGATTTATGTCTCCTTGTCATCTATTAATTGATGATATTCTATTTATATTTTGATTAGAAAATAATCCAAATAAAACTTACAATTATACAAGTAATTTTTTTATCCAAAAGTCCAGTTTCAGGTACTCGATCACGTATCGGAATTAGTGTCTTGAAAGTATGTGTAGAATACAGGTTCCCACTAAAATAAATGTATTATGAATGTAATTAGAATATTATCTTGTATACCGAGTGATTTCTCACTGATGATGAGTCGTTGTAGACACATACATAAAATGATTTCAATTTACTTTCAATAACAAATTTTCACGTAGTCGTATTATAATTACATTCATTGAAAATTGAGTCCAAAAAAACTATTAATTATTTTGTTTAAAAAAAAATGTGAAAAAGTTTTATATACTTACGGTTTCGATAAATCAATACAATCATCCACATTTCGACCAAAACTCTGATGAATGCTGCACACTACTATTATTAGTGTTATAATAAATATTTCCTCTTTCATTTTAGATCAATCAAATAAATACAAATACACAATGTACGGAATACGATGGTAATTTATAAGAATCTAGTAGAGCCACTTAAAAGAATCGAAAAAAGATATAATAGATAATCTAAAATTAATTCCATGAAGTTTAAACAAAAATTGGTAATAACAATCAACAATGATAGTACGATGTAGAAATATTAATGGAAAAATGTGGCTTTAAAAAAAATTACAAACATTCAATTGATTACTAATATACACAGGGTGTAACCTAAAAATGTAGAGTAAATGTTAGTGTTTGATAAATGGAGCGTCTCGTTTTTTTGTAGATTTGATTTTTATGTCTTAAAGAAAGAATGGTCTCTGTATTGTTACGTCCACAAAAATATCCTTAATTTACACCATTTTACATTAATAAATAGTTTCATATTATTTATATATACGATTATTAATACCGCTTCGTTTAGATAATTATGATTATCCGTTTTAATATATAGACATCCATTTTCTAAAATTTAATTATTCACAATTTTACACTTATGTATATATATATTATAAGTTGATCCACTCCTGCGCTTACGTTAACTAAAATAAATAACTATTTTCAAATAAAATCATGATAAATCAAAATAGAATACTCGTTATCTTGTCTATTTTTCTTATAAAAAAAATGAATTTTAATTGTCTGATAATTAATTAAGTAAGTAATCAATAGATATATATTTACAAAACACAATAATTGAATCCAGAAAAATATATTTTCGTAAATAATATCGAAACTGATATTGCACAACAATTTCATTGTTAAAATTTAATGGAAATTTACTTAATATGAAAAAAATAAGTTATTTATAACACCAATTTTTTGTCGCTCCTTTTGGAACCGTCTTATGTCCTTCCAACGCGTAAAATAAATTTCCAGAAATATTATTCGGTATCTGGCTTGGTATATTGTCAGAGAGATCTTTTTAAAAATCAGTGCCCAACGAATATTGACTTTATAATAATTAATCATAATAATCCATGACGCCAAGTTCTTACATCAAAATAATACATTATAATACGGGCACAACCAACTATTATATAGTTATATAAATAAGAGGATTTTGTCCTATATTTTGTTATCGGTCTGGTGAGCGTTTACATTAACTCTGACAAACAGGATTTAGAGTCGCACACCAGAATTACATGTGTTTCCTTTTCATTCCATTTGATTACATTCGCATAGAGTACATGTTTATTTCGTCAACAACAAGTAAATTTAACCTGATTTTAAGGTACAAAACATAAACGCGTCGACGGTCGAGCTTCCCAGATACAACTGAAATCGTATAATCTCCAATTCTGACTTTGATATTGAAAAGTTTCGAAACAATGAACAATGTTAGTAATTAAATTAATTAAATTGTTATAAGAAACGAAAGAATAACTCGTACAAAATTTTACTTTAGATTTACTTTATAAATCTAATTATACCGAATTAGGAGATAAGGCCTAAGATTGAAACAACTCTGGCAACCCCCAATTGTTTCTCTGGTTTTTAATAGAGAGATTTACCATTTGAACGATGATATAAAAAAATTAATATCTTATATAACATTTTTGTTAAGCTCTGAGATAATTATTCTCAGCATCCAAAGTATGTATACTCGTATATGGTAATGTCAGGTAGATGAAGAATTATAGTTTAAACATTTAAGATGAACGTTGTTCTAAATATTTGTTTTATTTTTGGAAAAACTAAGGACGTTTCAACTTAAATTTTGCTTGTCAACAGTGCCATTTAAATAAAAAGATTGGCCTGTGTGGCAAATTTTCTTAAACGCGTTGCTTAATTCAGTTAAAAGCTTATTTCCAAACTTTATCATCACACCGTATATGAATGACATTGACAAAGGTCACTCTTTATAATTCAGAACCGGTTATTCTACACTTATTACAATATTCAATTTTCAAAACTATAAACTGGGCAACCTTTTTCAAAAATAATTCCTTTTTAAAAACACTCAATTATATTTCCTTTTTTTTTTTCATTTAATTCTGTTTCTTATTATTTATAAACTGTCACATACTCTCTCATCCAAAAACCATCTCTGTTTATTTTAAATAATCATCGACAACAATCAAACACCAATTTCGGTCATAAACAGTTTTATTGGCATAAATTCTATAAATAAATTCAATCCTAAATAAAGCAATTTCCTGTCATTTATTTTGTTTAGGATTTGTGGTAACGTTATTATATATATTATTCGTTAATAAGTATAAATAATGGAATTTGTGTTAACTTTAATAAATGGGTATAGTTATATAGCGATTCATATTAAATATTTGATATCTGTGATGTTTTACGACTTTTGAAATAATAAATACTTACTGCTTCATTAATTACATTTTTTCGGAGGTTTTAAAACTCTGGATGTGCTTACCTGAAATAAAACAAAATATTAGTCTTAAAAATTATAAAAAATATTTTTTATTCTGTTAATGTGAAATAGATGGAGATTTTTGTCTAATAAAAAATTTACAGTTAATCAGAATGATGTAAATTCTAATTCTTTATAGCCTTAGTTTAGTAAAATTAAAGTATAGCTACATTAAAGTTTCACTGCAAATGGATACATTTAAAATTTTGGTGGTCGCTTAGTGTTAAAATATTGGTGGACGCACCCAAAACGATTTCGATTGGTATATAAAAAATATTTCTGTTGATTAATTAATTAAAATTTAATCCAAACTAGCGTTTTTCAAAATTTTGTAAAGCACTTTGCGAGCTGAACTCAAAAAAATTTTTATCATAAAATAAAATTAATTAAAATTAGATACTCGCGAAAGATTTTAAATAATCCTCTTCATAAGTACAACCAAATTCACGGTACAAGTAGCATTCAGTAATAATAAATAAAAACTGTAATTCAGTCAGATTCAATCTGGTTTTAATGCCCATTATAATCTTACAGTAATGGCATCACATTTTTACGACTGATAGACTCACAAAATACAAATACAATACAATCATTTTTTGTAATTAGTAAAATTCGTTTATGAATTTTTGTACATAATTCTTAAGGATCTAAAAAACAATCTTAATTTTTGATCTACTATGTTTGAAATTATTTTCAAAACTACATGCACACTCGGGTTTTTTAAAATGTGATTTATATGAAAATTAGTGTCTTTTCAGATTTTTCAGATTTTATGACCAATCAAAACTTAAACAGTCGCAGTTGCCCCTCATTAACTCCACTATAAATTTATATTTCCCATTTAAGTAAATAAAGCCGGTAAATGTTTATTGTAACATTGCTCAATTTGTTATTATCTCTTACCCTCTCACCTCCATAAGTTCACCAACAAATAAGTAAAAATACGAAAGTTTTTGAGAAACTGGAAATCGGCACTAATAATGTTTTTTAGTATTATAATAAAATTTTTAAAACGACTTCGTTTACCATTTATTTCTTCGATGGTTAAAATTAAACGTTTAAGAAAAGGAAGCCTAGATCATTTTTAGATAGTCTAGTCTATACATTTATGGAAATGTATACAGTACGTTTTTGCGTAAAAAAGGCCAGAGAATTCTAATTATCATTTTATTTAATATTTACGTATAGGATTTTTAGTACAAATACCGTTGCACGTCAGGAGTGACGTACCTCTTTCGTCATAGTACTGCCAACTAATTAAAATTTCCCTAACTAAGATAAATCATACGAAACATCACGAAAATTCACGAGGACTCATGAACGTAGTCACAGTACTAAAAAACCGAAAAAGTAATCGTAATTATTTTGATAATTTTAGAATTATTTCAATTATATTGGCTTATATACGTCTTATTCTTTATAATATAAAGTTTATAAATCATTATTATATGTTTAGTACTCAAAAAACCATAATTTACATTAAATAATTTTGAAATTTTCTACGCCCATGAGACTCGTATTTATGATGAAGAAATGACATTGTAGCGATTGGCATGCCTTGATGCGACGTTGTCGAGTATTTAGATTGAAATATTTCAACGATTTCTGGTGGACAATTTAGCAGAACAATATGAACATAAAGTGTTACGTCTTCCTCCCTATCATTGTGTTTTCAACCCCATCGAACTTATTTGGGGCCTTTCTAAGCAATATTATAATAAACATATTGGCAGAGACGGTAATAAAGAACAAGATTCTTTAAATATGTGGTCTGAAGCTCTTAGAACAATTACTCCTGAAGTATGGAAAAATTCTATTAAACATACAGAAAAAGAAATACAAAAATGGTATGAAAGAGAGAGAGTTTTTGATAGACTAGAAATTAATCCCATTATTATTAATCCTAACAGCGATGACAGTGATTCAAGTGATTCAGATTTGAATTAGGAGAAAGGATTTACCTTTTGTAGGAATTCGAATATTGTAGTTGAATTGTTTCTTATAAGAAAAATATATATTTTTTTAAACAAAACATTGTCTTATTTTAATAACAATAAATAGTTTGCTATCTTTTTTATATGTCTCTATTTTATTTATTTAATAAAAATATAGTACAAATAAACAACATAATATAACGATTTTTATAACAGATTATTGAATATTAAAAGTAGATAATACAGCAAGAAGAAGAAGAATATCACAGTTGTAGATTGCTAATGAATCAACTGAGAAAAACATTTTTCAAATGTACTTAAAAACTGGCAGGATGAAGTGTCTTGAGTGTGAGGATCATATATTGTTCATATACGCTTCAATAAATTAATTTTTCATAATAATAAAGCTAAACAACATAACCTAACCTTACATTTTTGAAACTTCCTACATTCCTCGACAATTTAGACAAGCCGACAACACTGCAGGGTCGTGATCTCATAATTGATATATGACGTGCAACGGGATTTGTATTAAAAATCCTATATTTAAAAAATATGACGTAATCAGTGGTATTTGCCCCCAAAAACTAATCTTTAATCAGAAGAGATGAAATGACTAATAACATAAAATTAAGTATCTTTAGGTACGCAAAGCTTCTGTGTCTAAAATTTGAAATGATTTTCAAGAAATGAAAGAAAACCATTTTTTATACAAATTAAGAGGCCTGTAACTCTCTTATTACTGAGCTTTCGAAACACCCTTATTTTTAGGTGAACTATCATTCTTAGAAGTATTTCCCGACAATTTTGGGCCATCTTGTATAAAATTTGATTTATTTCGAAAATAAACGACACGATTGTAATAGAAATAGCATCCTAGGGCAATGATTAATTATTAAAATTGAATCCTTTTATAATTCTCCCCAAATTAGCATAAACAACATGAAAGCATTATAAATAACTTATTTTAATATTAACGAATTATTGCATTACGAATTAATATTTTAAACCCAACTACGCTGTAAATTAAATATTAACTTCTGAAATTCAGTGATAAAGAAATTTAGTTAAATCGTCCGCAAAATCTTATTTATTAAGTATTAATAATTTTTATTATCCAATGTATATACCCAGGGATCTGACCCAAACAACCGTTCCTTTTTTTGCATTTATTTTTAGATATTTCGAGCCATAATTCTGTTCTGTGTATAAAAAAAATCTTGTTTTTTTAATTGCATTGCAAAATATATTTTTGTAAATGTCTAGATTTTTTTGGAATGTTCGAGAAGCCAAGACACGCAAGGGGAAATTTACGTTGTGGAGGAGCACTGAAGGTTCAAATTTGCCGTAAACTAATTAAAGTCGTTTCTAATAACGTTAATTTGTAATTACAATTTGTAAAAAGGCAGTTGTGACTATTTTCTTTAAATAAAGTTTGTTAAACTTAAACGAGAGTTATAAAATATTTAGCCAAAAGGAAATTGTCGTTATTCTTATTTTAAGTTTGTTACAGATTTATCTAGAAATTGAATCACGTTTACTAATTTACAATTTACTAGATATATAAAACATTTCAGCTTAACGCTTTCGTAAATTCTATATTCTTTTCTTGCGAATTTATCCAGCATAAGCATATATATCAAGCACTAATATTAGTGATGAGTAAAGATGGATTAAATAAATTAATAATAAACCAAGACCAAAGTCAAGATTATGGTAATATAACATGCACACTAATCTACTTAAATAGAATCCAATTTACGATAGGCAACTATATTCCGTCGCGTTATGTATAATACATTACACAGTTCGCTTAAATGTACAAGCTTTCTATTAAATTTTCCTCGGCTAGCCTAGAACTGCACCTTACCGTGAAATATCTTTATGAAAGATTACAATAGTTTCTTTAACTCACCAAATCCCTGGCAATAAATATCGAGAAACGCTACTAAATGTTTCATTGTAAACAAGATTTTTTACATTAGAAAAATATTTAAGTAAGTTGTTTTCGTTGCTCGAAAAACAGCATTAACTTATTACTTTATGAAAAAAGCTTTTTTATATCCAAGAGAAAAATTACCGTTATGGAAAGACAAGTAAACATTGGTTCCAAATCATAAAAAATTACGACACGGACAAACTCTCTCATTAAACAGAAACAATCGCTAATGTAACGCTACGGTGCGGCAACGGCGCGTTTTATTTATCGCCTTCATTAGGGTAAAACCCCTTTACTTCTTTCCGGGTAATATTTCTAACTGTTAACGAATTGGAACAGTACGTCTCCCTATATATACACTTCAATGTTGTGAAGCAAAAACCGCAATAACAGACACCAGTTTTCGCACAAAAACCATATTTGGTTGATGCCATTTTTGACAACTCTTTTATTAAACAGATGAAGATAATACACGATGTCCGCGAAAATAATGCATATATTTAATTCGTATGTAAAACGTGTCATTTGCAACAAAATATTCTAATACAAATGTTATGTATCTTCAGCTATCAATCTTAACTACTATACTTAGACACTGACACACTTATTTATTATTATTTTTGTATATTTGCAACAAAATATTCTAATAAACATTCTAACATCATTAGTTTACACTTTAAATATTTACTCGAAAATTTGTACGGGGTAACACCTCACACTTTTAATAAAAATATGTGTTATGTAGCCATAAATCATAAAATTGTGTTAGTTGGTAGAAGATTCAAATCGTTTAATCATTTTAATGCATTTTGCCCAATTGCACTTACTTGTAAAATTTCATAAATATCTTCGTTTTAAAGATATTTACTTGGTCCCATACTTTATCTCAACCATGTATATAGTCCAAGATTCATATCGACAAAAATACAACAAATAGGAAACTAATTACTTCTGGAATTTCATTTGATTTTCCTTAAAAATGCAGACACAACTTTCGAATATTTAGAAAGCAGCAAAACCCTGCCATCCATTCAGGTAATGAATGATATTGAATTTGGAACATTCCCTAAATAGGTTCACTATTTTGAAAACTTTTAATTGCCGAATTATATGCAACTCTATGCAGTTTCGGAGCTGCAGCAAAATTAGTTTGGCCATAAATCGTGGCAATATCCCGACCTGTAATTAACGCAAGTAATTGGCGCCAAAACTAAATTTCGAATTTTAATCGAAGGGCCACTGCGTGCATATTGTTCGTATTCATATCAAAGTAATAATTTAGATGAAGCCTTCATCTATTGATGCATGTAACACAATCATCTGCATAATAGATTAAATTTAGGGCGTAATTAGTTTTCAAAGGGGCGCTGAGCATCAGATACGCCCTTGTAATTATGCTCGTCAGGTCTTGTAGAAGGGCCGATTCATTAAATATCAGTGCATTGATCATGGGGAAGATTCAATTTGCACCATGGCCATATCGAGACCTCCTGGACATCGGACCTTCAACGAAGGACGTTAAAGAATGAACGTAGGAAAATCGAAGGAATTTGTATCGGATCAGGAGCCAGGCACGGTGATGGATGTCCTTAGCACATTAATCTCGATTACCTGAATCGGTGAACCCGTCAAGAAGTACCGGTAAAAAAGTAAAGGAGAGCAGGTAAAAAAATTGTTTTTAAATTCTGGCATGTATGTTTTCTAGCCAAAAGACCATACAAATAGTTTTTCATTCCAACGTTAGTGTTTCAGAAAATTTATGCAAAAATAAAAATCTGACTCCGATTTTCTAAGTGAATTAAAAACACTAAAATAGTGGTATATGGTGAGTGCTTTAGCAGTATTTTTTAAAAAAAACTAAGAGTTCGTGACATTTAAAAAAAAGTTAAAGTTATGTCGTCAAACCAAAAAGCTACATGGCTGCGAATATTTTACAAAGTTACCTGTTAATTCTAATAAGTATTGTGAAACAATTAGTTATCTTTTTATTAGTAAGACATTCTTTCGATAAAAGATGGTAAACTTCCCTTCCATAAGCATTTGTTCTCATAACGTCCTACAAGATGACGAATTAGTCTTTTTTTAGAAATTAATTTTTAATTTTTTTCTGAAAAAATAACGTCGATACTTAATAAGAAGTAACTTAAATTTCATACGCAAAAGTTTAATTTCACCTATTTTTGAATTTTGAAATAAAGTATTCCCTTTCTTTTCGTTAAAATTTTATTAGTTTGCAAATGATTCGGATCGTTTAATCGTTGAAGTTTATCATTTGGTTTCAATATTCAGTGAAAAATGGCATTTTCTTCAAATCAAGAATATCATGACATGTTAATTAAACTGATCCCCGATGTTTTGTGTCAAGGATGTAGAAGAGTGAAAAATGTATTTTTTTGGTAATAAATACAATACTTGGGCCACTAATACAAAACATCGCGAATTAGATCAATTGTCGTCATATTCTTGATTCGAATAAAATGCCATTTTTCACTGAATTATTAAAACTGCTTTACCAAATAAAGAACTTAAAATGAATAAACGATTTGAATGTTCTGCATACTAACATAATTATATCGTTCATCAGATAGATATCCCACGGTTACATGACATATTTTTATTAAACGTATGAGAGTACCACATATTAATTTTCAAGTAAATATTTAAATTGCATTTTTGTGTAAATTAAAAGTTTTATTACAATTTGTTGCAAATGACCATTTAAAAATATCCATTTTGTCGCGGACATTCTGTATAAAAGTGTAGATTTGACTATTTAAAGTCTAAGTGTAATATAAAACTAATAAAAAATAAAAGTATCAGTGTGTGAGTACAATAGTTAAAATTGCTAGCTGAAGATAATAAGTATAATAGTATAAGGATCTTCCTTAATTAATTAAAGAGGAAGAAAATGGAAATTGTCCATGCAATAAGTAAAAGAAGACTAGAACACCAGAGAAAGAGACAAAATAAGAGGAAATAAATAATAATCAAGATTGAAGTTAGTCTAATAACGAAAATAAAGGAAATAAGGAAGAAGCAAGAGGAGGCTAGAACAGAAACTCCGATGGAGGCCAAATATTGATACTAACGAAAGTCACAGCTGAGAAACTAGATTTGATGGAAGGAACAGTATTAAAGCGTATTTATGGAGAAAATCTACGGAAATACGGAAAAAAATAGTTGTATAATATCTATGCAAAATCCATAAATTCTAAAGGAAGGAACTACGTTAAGCCAGAAGACTAACGTGGGAAGGACAACTGAAGAAACTAGAACAGTGATGAGGAAAACACCTAAAGGAAAATCAAAAAAAGAGGCCGGCCAAGGAGGAAATGGAAAGAAGCGCTCGAAGCGGATTTGAGGGAAATATAATTAACGAGACAAAATAACGCAAAACCTAAAATCGAGGAAGAAATAACAAAATTACGGGCCTAAAAAGCCAATTTTAATAAAATTACCGTCCAATTTCAATACTATTTATTTTAAGTAAAATAATTGAAAAGTAGTGCAAAATAATTATATCTATCATTTATACAAAAGATAGTTGTTACAAACATATATCTCGATAAAAAAAAGTGTGGGGTTGTACCAATAGAATTACAAAAAACAGTTGTCACTGTTAATAACAATTTTTTACCAAAATGGAGGAACATTTGTCAGCGACATAAAATCGGCACCAATATACACACAAACGATTAATTAAATTCTAAAAAAATGGTCCAATATGGTATACATGATGGTTCTATGTTACGTCCCATTTTTTTCTCACCGGTGGGCTTCATTTCAAATTATAATTCATTTTTCGCTCAATTACTTATATCAATTACAATTTTCCTGAAAATTTGCAGAACTTCGCCAAATTTTCTGCCAGGCGAATGTAACTAGTTTACTCGGGCTTCTAGCTCGAACATCGAAAATTACCTGAAATTGCATTTAACTGTTGACACTGTGAATGCAAGTCTCAGCTTTTACTGTTCCAATTATTACTAAAGTAAACTAGGATATACCTTCGGGATATTTAGATGAAAACATTGATGTAAGACATCTAAGTAGAGTTGCCACCATGTATCTAAGTATGTGAAATATTAACCAAAATATTAGAAAATGCAGGTTTCTTTCTGAACTCAATGTTTTTGCTTTTTGTTAACTAACAAATGCATTATGTTGAGATAATTATTAGGAACGGGTGCATGGATAACGGACATCGCGTGCAACATGAATTTTCCGACTCCACAAAAAAGATTTTTATCTAAAAGTGCTCTTTATATTCACCGATTCAAAACGCCGCGCCATTACATTGTAGACATTATTTGGCACACAATTCAGAACTTTACATTGTTTCACGGGTAGAAACAATGAGAAACTCTTACAACAACAAAAACTCGAAACCGGAATCGAATAATACACAAAACAAATACAAGTACCGAAACTTAAGCTCTAAAATGAATTATTCTTGCATCTTGCAAGCTAATGAATTATAAGAAACTATCTACAATAACAAAAAGTTTATTGTGAGAAGGTTACGCTAATAAAAAATTGTTAATTTTTTAAATGTTGTTCAAACATAGCTAAAATGTACCATATAAATAATCCTCTATACGCTTTTCGATTCAAATATATAATGTGTGAGGAGTTTGTTTATAGATTTCTTTGATATAATGATTAGAATTAGCGTCACTCCAATGAGCATCGGAATATCGATTTACTGTTTCATTTAATTCAAACGAACGTAGTTCACAGTACCAAGCATTGAACTAGTTAACTCTTCAAACAAACTTTCAAAGACGGGATGAGGGCTAGAGGGGAAACTATCAAAGATATTAAACAATTCTTTAGCAACTGTGACAGTTTCCTGAATATTCTCGTAAACGTTAAGAATTTTCTGGTACGTTCAGAAGATAAGTTCCAAGAAGGCAAATTAAAAAGCCTATTATTCACATTAATTTGTAATTTCAGTTTGTTAAAAGATAGTATACAATTGAACAATGAATGTAAATATTATAAAGTTGACATAATAGCTGCACAGGAGACAAAACAGAAGGGAATTGACACAACCGAACTGCAGGACTATCTATTAACAGAGAAGGGGAAAAGAGGAAAAACTATAGAAGGGTATTTACTAAAAAATATTCAATAAGGTCATTAATAGAGATTAAACCAATTAGAAGAAGAATGTGGTATAAGGAAATTTTCAAAAAATCAGTTTAATAAACATTAAACAACACTGTGTTTTGTAAACGAAAATAAATTATTAAATTCAATTATCTAAAATTGAATTAAGTAAAAGTGTTACGGATCCCGACTGCAGAAATGTCCTTCTCTTCTTTCCAAATTATTGTTGTTTTCCCTCGTCTTGAAACTCCACTTCAAAACAAAAAATGTTTGTGGTTTTCAAATATTGTTGCACTGATACCTATATTTTTAACACTAGCATGTTATTAATTACAAATGTTCGTAGGTGCACATTTGCACAAAATTTGATGTCAATCTTTCCTTTTTATCAAAGAATTTAATCGTATATTGTTAAGAATACAGTAAATTTAAAATAATGTTAATTAAATTTTTAACCCACACAATTATCTATATTTTTATGCAGTCTGAAATTAGAATATTCATGTCAATTTTTTTAACACACATGAATCTTATTAATTCTTGTTGTCTACAAAGATATAACTATTTTCTGTTAAAGCTTGTCATAGTAAATCGTAATTTAAAGTATTTTTATTTGAAACTTAGTTATTTCTTTGAAAGCATATTTTGACATTTTTGTTACAGATATTCTTAAATTTTAACACAATTTACAAAATTTGAGGTTTTAGAAGAGTTTCAATTTAATTTATATTTTTGTATATGTAATAGGTTGTTTTATTGTACTTAGAAATATTATAATTACAATATCTAAGCATGCATATCCCTACACGTTACCATGTAAATATCCTTAAAAATTATTATTTAAATATACTAATTTTCAAAAACCATTATATCATGCTTAAACTTAAATTATTACTTGTCATTTTGACATACTTTACTTTGTTTTATTTTATCAATTCGAAGATCGTACGAGTTACTCACATTTTGCTATTGTTACGTATTGGGTTGTTCTTTTCGAATAATAAATGTATAAAAGAACCTAAATGTTATCTTAGGGGGGTTTTTACCCATTACGTAACTTGGTTAATGGAAAATAAAGAGGCTGACTAAAAACAATAACAATTTATTTATCTAATGAAAACAACTATATTATGAGGGCAACTTACACTTTAAATAACTAATACACTTAATAGCAGGGGTAGGCACTATCAATTTCTCGATCATCCGAGAACCCAAATTTGACTCCCGATCTTCTTTTATTTTACTCTCCAAGAAAACCCTAATGTTTAATTAATTTTAATGACTCTACTAAAAATATGTATTTAACATTCGTTGGCGGCCGCTCACGTAATGTTAAATAAATAGCAAATATTATAATTTGGAAAATAAAAAATAAGTTTTATATAAACTTATACGAGTGATACAAATTTTTAATATCTTTAGGCTCCATCCTGTAGAGCAACGCGCACTCAGTATACGAATTATAAGCTCAGTTGGTTAGTTAACAAATCAATTATGCTGACAGTGCCAATAAACTATTGTGTATAATTAGTAAAGCGTGCTAAAATTAAATTGCTGCTAATTTACGCTCAGATTGCAGTACTCTAAAAACCTTTATAATTTATCAGGACGAAAAGTGAAAATAAACTGTTGAATTAACAACTGCTTGCAATCAACTGAAATCTTAGGGTTTTTGCCGTTTCTAATTACTTCAATCCCATACTTTGAAAACGACAAAACAGTTCTGTAATGGCTTTTTCGAAAGCTATAGATTGAATTCACTGACCTATATATATATATCTAGTCTGTTAATAATTTAGCACTACTAAATTCCGAACTTAGTAGCGTTCTCTGTACGACGGTCTGGAAACAATAAAAGCGTGTGCACTTTAAGAACTTCGGGATCAAAGTTGTTGCCAACTCGAGAAATCTGTTGAATAATTCAAACAACTGTATTATTTTATTGATATCTTTTAGTGTTTTCACTTCTTAGATATTTATTAATTAAAGATCGGGAGTGAAAAAGAAAAACAATCACTCTTTAAAAAGTAATCAATTATATTAACGGTTGATTTTTTAGCACCATTTAAAATCTTTCATTATAAACTCACCTGTAAATATGTGATGGTGAAATTTATTGCTGTAACAAAACATATTTATTAGCAAAAGAAATAAATATAAAACATTACTGTATTTTTAATTGAGAGATAATGGTAAAACCGCAATTAGTAGTACTAAAAATAGATTCATTATTTTAAACGATTTATACATACGTGTTATTTATTTCAACTTCACTCTGTAAATAATAATCGATACAATATAAGATTCATAGAGGAGAAATTCAACCTCAGGTCTATCTAATCTCGCCAAAAGTATAATATCAAAACAGTATAATTTCGACGAAATAATTTAATACAATTTGTACATAAAGTATGGAATAAATTCATTTTAAGTTAAACAAACAATTTTGAGGAAAAATCCATCAGGTCGGTTTTTGATTTTAATTTAATGTATTTTTACACGATAATTAAATATACAGGGTAAACCATTTGTGAGCAAAGATAACTTCGAAAAAATTTTTAAACGGCATACCCTGTCTATTTTATTTTTTTTAGATTGCAAATTTCAAGACTATTGCAAAAATATATCATACTTGTGTTCGGTAATTAATAGTTTTGAAAATACGATTTGGCCAATTGAACTTCACTACCTCAGATATCAAGTAATTATACGCGGTATATTATAATATTTAAATGCCAATTTCTTATAAAGTTCTTAACATTTACAAGTACTTATATTGGACGAACCTCGTAAATGTAGTTAAAATTTAAGTTTTGCAATGTACAATACTAACGCTACAATACAATTTAAATAATCTTTTTAGTTGTTTTTAAAATAATTTTCTATAGATCTCTTGGTAGATTTTGGTAGGTATTGAATGCTAATCGTAACACTGAATTTAAATGCAATTTTAGAATTAAATAATACCTGTTTTAAATATTATCCCACTTTGAGCCATTTGCATGTTTATAATCCGGAAATGGCCGTAGAAGGGATTACTATTAATGAAGCTAAGGATTACATGCATAAAGTTGTATCAAAGGTTTATTTTTTGGTAAATTTCAAGTATAATGTTTTAATAACACCGAGTTGAGTCGATTTACATAAGATTAAAACAATTTTGAACTAAACTTAGATAGTCAAATCATAAACACACTATAGGAACGTAGCAACTTATAAAATCATTGAAAAATATTTAAAAAGGGTTTAACGTACTTTAAATTTATTAATGCATTAAATAAATGACTTTAGTTTTATGTTTTATTGTACAATTAAATTAAAATTAAAAATTCAATATATTACAGCAGAATTACAATACATAAAAAATAAATAAAAATATTCAGCTACTCAAAACTCATTCCCATTTTCAATTAAGCGTAGTTAGTTGAGACAAACGAAGTTAGAAAACATTTATATTTTACTTTCGGAATAAAATTTTTAGCTTTTCAACTAATTAGCGCTGAAAGCCACTCCTGAAATTTAATTAACATTTTCATTAATCGTCGTTTTCGTTCCGTTTCTCACTAAAATACAACGGTCCTTTAAACCTAAAAACTTTTAACAGATAAAGACAAAAAATGGAATGGTCTGATAAGACCTGTTCAGTGGCGATACAGGGATTTTATTTTAAATGCCTATTAATTTTGAATTAGTTTAAATAATATAACAAATTTAAAAAAATAATAAGTAATTTTATATACAACAATTTGAAGAAAGATCATTTGAAATATTTAATAATTATTATTGTTACGTACTGGATTATTTTTCATTCTATAAATATATGAATAAATCTAAAAATTAAAGTGGGTTTTCACTCACTACGTTACTTAGTTAATGGAAAATAAAGTGGCTAAGTGAAATTTATTCATCTGTGAATAGTAACAATTCTTACAAAATATTGGGACAATTTACATCTTTTAAAAAAACTAATAGATTTGATTGAAGGGGTAGGCACCATCAACTTCTCGATCACCAGAGAAGCCAAACTTGACTTTTTAATTTCTATTTATTTTCCCAACCAAGAAGAGCCCAATTTCGGAATACTGTGAAAATTTAAGATAAGTATAATGTACTTTTCATATTTATTAGATCAGCTTATAGAAATACAAAAATCTAGTTAAAAACATAGAGTAATAACGAAACGTTATTGTAAAGTCAATTAAGGATAAAAAGTGGAGCCAAGACGTTTAAAACACTTTAAAACCGAAAGACATTAATTGGATTTAATTATTTAACATTTAGTAAAAAATGCGGAATTGTTTTTATACTGTTTAGATTATTACTAATTAGCTTTAAATAGAATATGAGTCATTGCTATTGTTCTTTAAAAATAATAACAAATACATATTGTCCGTTTTAGCAATAGTTGAAGACATATTATACGAGGGTAAAACCAGAAGTACCCGAGACATAGCAATTCTTGTTTGAATAAATGCCTCTGATCTCAAGATACGCGTGGGCAAATCAAGGGATAACAGGCCGGAGCTCATTTTCCGTTTATGTTGCAGCGAGCATTTCGTAAAGTTTATTCTATTTTTAGTACATAGCTTTCACCTGTTATCGTGTCCAATTCGACTTTTATTTATTGTGAGCGTTTCGCAGGCATTTCTACCCTTGTTGACCAGTCCCAACTTTTTGAAGCTAAAGTATGAAGTGTGAGGAAGCTTCAAAGTTCAATAATTATTTGACAGACTCAAAGTTCAATTATTGTTTGACAGCCACCAATAGGGAATGCTCTTAGTGAAGAAAAGAAAACATAGATCATCGCTGTGTGGTACAGTACTTGTCTTTGAAAGGATCAGCCCAACCGTAATCGAAGATGAGCTATATTTTGCTTTAGAGGAGCAAACTTTGTAGTTTACAACAGTAGAATATTGAGCAGCAGAGTTTAAACTAAGTAGTACAAGCTATACTAGGACGATTATCAAAATGGTTGACCAAATGAGTTGACGAAGCCAGAAATGGTGAACAAAATCCACAAAATGGTATTGGATAACCATAAACTGAAAGTGCGGTAGGTATTTTAAAAACTGATTATGCAGGCAAGTTTATAGCGTCAGTTTCTTTTGATGTGAGAAACAAAAATTTTTGTGCTTTCTTTGTAAAATCTCGTATTTTTGGGACAATCCTTGTATGTGCAATGAATAAATAAAAAAATCTCCATAGAGACTATGAACTGTGACTGTGACGAGATTCACTGTATACAATAAATAATCTAAAAAAATGCTTTATTTAAATAGAGCTTCTTCTTCTTTAGGTCCATTGTCAGAATAATTGAATTGCAACTGCAGAGACCCTTTTAATTTAATGAGAATTTCTTTAACGGCTCGGCGTTCCTTTTATTGGTTCGAGAATTTCGTTTCGGCATTACCTCTTTGATCATTTAAGACGTGCTGGAATAATGTCTACTTCATTATATGGCCAACACTTTTATCTGTGCCACAGTAGACTGAATAATCTGGTCTATTTTGATGTGACTACTAACTAGGACCTTCTAGGCAAAAAAACTTAGCAAAACTGTTAAAGAAGAATGGAACTACGTTAAAACAATCATACATTCAGCAGCAACGGGATCTTTGAGAAAACAGAAAAAAAGCTACAGAAGAAGGGTAAAAATATGGAATGAACAACTAAAGATTGTCATAAAAAAAAAAGAAGAAGTCTATAATTACAACCGTGAAGAACATGACGATGACTTATGATAAATGGCTTTTGATCAAATTTTTGTATATTGTAGTCTCGTAATAGAACTTTTTGCTAATAGACACCTACAACATACAGAGTGTCCGCTAAAATAATACATATATTTATGGATGAAGTATAAAAACGTATGTAAAACAAAAATGCCTATTAAAATGTTTTTCTAAATTCAGCCGTTTTGAAAAAAATAAATATTACTGTTTTACATGTAGCCAAATATCATCTACCGAAAACTAACTAGTGCTGACACTTAGATAACTCAGTTCAAGTACAATGCTGATAGTAAACATTTAAATGTTTAAAGTTAATTTGGGGGTAAACTTATGCTTATATTTTGTTGCAAATTATACGTTCTACACATCATTTACAAATATGCATTATTTTGACGAACACCCTGTATAAAACATTTGGGCAATTTAATCGGATCTCATTTTCCATAATGTCAACTACGTAAAAGAGATAAATGACAAAATCTTTAATTTCATTTAAAGTCTAAATTTATTTTCCATCATCACTCAATTTGATACCAATCTCGAAATACAATATTTTCTTTTTTATTTATAGATCGATTAGTGTATGATTTACATTGAATGAAAGCAACTAGTAAACTTCATTGAAATTTTCATATTTTTATTTTAACTTGGCCGCACGTATGTATCCACCTACATACAATTTTATATTTATTAAAAGAGTCAAATAATTTAACCTTTTTTTTAATAAACTTATGTAAGTTCACGGTTGGATCGTAGCCTTCATTTACTGTACCTATTTGTTAAATATATTAATAATTAAGTAATTATAAGACACAGATAAATATATACAGGGTATCCTAAAAGTATTGGGCGTTACTTAAGGGAGGCATAATGTTGAAATTAAAATTATTTAATTCCAAACCGAGATAATTTCTCACAAAATACGAAATTTTATACCGAAAAGAGATTTTAACTATTTCAAATATTCTATCTTTTGAACTAAATTGAAGAATAATGCATAATTTTTATATGGTATGTAGAACGTATCATTTCCATCAAAACATTCTAATAAAATTTTTTCTAACATTAGTTTATCCAAAAATTCACTTTAAACATTTACTCGTAATAATTTATAAGTGGCAACACCTCACAATTTTAATAAAAAGATGTGTCATGTAACCAACGAATTTCTACCTGATGAATCACAAAATCGTGTTAGTTTACAGAAGATTCGGATCGTTGATTCGTTTTAAGTTTATCTTTTGGAAAAGTAGTTTCAATAATTCAAATAAAAAATATCAAGATGTGTTAATTTATCTAATCCGCGATGTTTTATATCATTGGAAACGTGTACTGTATAACCTAATAAAAGTAGTGGCAAAAATCGTTCATATGTCTAATAATTGCCGAGATTTTTTTCGCGGACACCTTGTACACATTTAATAGTAAATTTAAAAATAATCTTCTTCAGCTACATTAGAGTTTTTACAAAGACATTCAAAATATCACTAGCAGAAAGAAAAAGGTTTTTAATTTGATAAAAAAAAACATTAGGCTATTGACTTTCTATTTTATTTTAAAAAAATGTTTAAGTCAATAGAGTTAATTACTTTTTTCGTTTTTTTTGCGATTTTTTTTATCCTTGCCAAATATTTTTTGCATTTATAAACTAAAAAATACGAAAAATGTAATTTCATATTATTGTTATGATAAAGTTGGAGTTTATTCTTGCATTTCGATAGTTAAACAAAGATGTAATATCTATTTTTTTCTATATTTTTTTAGATTACATATACAGGGTGCGACCTTAGTGCGAGGAAGTCCAATTACTCATTAATAAGAGATAAGAAAAAAACTTTAGTTTGATAAAAGTTGAAGTGTAGGTAGGACCATATTTTGAAAATATTTTCAAATATACAGGGCCACCGATATTGACAGGGTAAACCAAACATACCTTGTTTTTAATGGAACACCCTGTATATTTTTACATATTTGAATTCTCCTCGCTTTTCTCGTTTCTACAATATAGGGTTTTGCAATGTTATATAACGAGGTAGTTTAAACGATATAAGCACTTTTTTATTAATTTCTTAGCAACATTAATACCGTGTATCATTGTACAGATTTCACATCAAACAATTTCTAATATAAAAATTATTACCGTAGCGGAATATTTAAATTTGTAGACAGGATTAGTCGAAACCTGGAATGCATTCTCTGGGTTTTCTTAAATGGAACACCATGTATTTTAGTATTGTAATGAAATGATACTTTATTATTGCTTAAGCGTTCCCTATACCTAATTGCGTTAATTTTTGAGATATTCGAGATTTTTCCGGCCAAACATTAATTGAAAGCAAAAATAGGTGAAATGTTATTAGGAGGTTGGTCGTGAAAATATTAAACCAAAAAATTTTTTTTTATTTTACCATCTTTCTTAAGGCATTTGTTTTACAAAAAACCGAATGCTTCGTAACGTGTATTTTCAAAAATGATGCATAAACCGGTGTAAGTGTCTTACAGTCTATTAAAAAAAATTTTTAATTGTAAATATATTCAATTTGCGGTTTATACTGACCTACTCCAACTGAACTACGCCGCTGGCCTGACGGAAACACCAGGTAATATTTATTAGTAAAGCCGATAAACGCAGGCTGCTAATAATTAATGAACACGTACACACAGAATCGATCATTCAATATACATTAGTATTTATCGGTATAAGCAATTACTTTAGTTTCTGTCAAAATCACACACGGCGTCACTAAACCGAAAACTGGAAATTATGGAAACTTCGTTTTTTGTTTGGGTATACCCGAAATCGACGACAATAGCACGAATCGAAAGTATTATTTTGATTTATAATTTCTAAAGCGGCTAAGCGCAGTTGCCATATGTAACATTTTCACGTACTTAATATTGTCGATTAATCAAAATATTTATCATTCAAGCTGGCCATTATCAGCAATTAACTGTATACCAAACAGTTTAGAAATGAGATCAAAAAAATAGTAAGATTTCGTCTAAGACAACCATAACTAAAATGGTCTAAGCTAGAGCCTCCCCTTTAAAGATTTGCACCGATCTTCCAAACACCCTGGCTCATGATTTTTTTTTCATTGTTCTTTCATCGTTTTTGCTAACCCTCTCCATAGTTTACGATTTTGTATTATCCTCTTCCAATCTGTTTTCACTTGTTTAATATCTTCTACAAATGAATCTTGGATTTCTTTTTATTACGATGCATTTTTCTTTTCCCTCTTATTCTTTCCAGACTTTTTTTGCATTCTGTCTACTCCCCATCCAACGTACTTATTCAGCTCTAATAAATCGTGTCATTTTAGAGTTTTTATTTCCTGTTTCATTCTTCTTCTCCACATTCCATCGCCTATCTTTTTTCCGCCAAAAATGTTCCTTAGTATTTTTCCCTCCCTTATCAATATTCTTCCTTTTTTTGTCAGGGCCCATGTTTTGCTCTATTATGTTGTAGTTCTATAAACTGTAATTTCGACTGCTCTAGATCATTTTTTTGACTTTAGTTCCAAACAGTTCTACTCCCCTTCATTTGCCTTTTATTTATTCACCACATTCTTTATTTTCATTTGTCAACATTGCCGCCCAAATATTCAAATTCCTAAACTATTTCTATATTATATATATTTTATCTTCTTCTCCTCATTTAAATTCCTCCTCCATCAATAACCTTTTGGTTTAATAACATATACTTAGTCTTCTCCTGGTTCATTCTTAGCCCATACTTCTTTGCTGCTTATTTCAACTTGCGGGATGTACCATTTATTTCTATTCTCTAATCAAAAAAATCTAGATCCTCCATATATGTTATAGCTTGTTATCTATGGTGATATTAAAGCTCTTTTGTTCGTATTTCGCTGTATTGTAATTATTTTTCCAAAACCATTTTCAAAGTATTGTTGCTTACTTCAAAATTTCTCTTAGAGGACTTCATGAACCATTAGACAACTGATTAAGTTTTTCAATATCATCTTGACTAAATTGATGATGTTTTTTTGAATTTTCAAATTATTTATTTGTATAAATGAAGTCATAGGCCTGACTGAAGTCTATGTACATAATCTGTAGATTTTGTTCTTGATTCTTATCCATTAATTTTTGCACAATGAAAACTTGTTCTGCTTTAAACCTTCCTACCTAATATTTGTTTTTAAAATAATTTATCTTTTCTTAAATTAATCTTACCAAGAATTTTGATGTTGCATTCAGAATTAAGATCCCTCTATAATTTTTACACTTTTGCCCCATTTTTTTTATGAATTGGGTATTCCTCTATCTCTCTGGCATTTGTTCTTCTATCCAAATTTTATGCATTATGCCTAATATCCTTTGTTGTAATTCCACTCCACTTTATTTTTATAACTATTGTTGGAACCTCCCTCTTTTCTGGAATTTTATGTTTTTTCGTATTTTCTATTGGTAACAGAATATCTTGATCTGTTGGGTGTTCTATCTCGTTCTCGTTTTATATATCTTCTTTTACATCCTCGTTCCTTTCTTTCTTTTGACCTTATAATAAATTTTCATTTTCTCGCTTTCTTCTACGAATTTCCTCTTTATCTGTGATATACGAGGTTTGCTATTTTTTGTGCTCTTCTCTGGATTTCTTAGCTTACTGGTAAAAATTTCTTATCTGTTTGTTTACAAAATGGTCTTCAATATTCTGTTATTTATTCTAGAGATATTTTCTCTCGATTTGCTTTAGTAATTTTATTGCTTTCTCTTTTACTTCAGTTTGATTTTCTGTTTTCCTCTGTCACCTTATCTACAGCTTTTATTTTAGTGTAGTTGATGTTTTCTAATTTATTCTGCATCTTTTTCATTTTTCCTTAAAACCCAATCTTTGTTATTATTGTTTCTACCTGTGTCCATTCATCTTCTATGGTCTCTTTTTCTTCTATATATTTGCCAGATGTGGTTAAATTGCTTTCTTGTTGTGGTCTTGATGTTCCAACTTTTTAAAAAATATATTAACCCTTTCAAAAATTAGTACCTACTTTTTACTTTACCACTGTTTTCTTTTACCTCACTTTTTTTACTAAAATTATTTATGTTTACCTTTGAAAAATAAATAGTAAAAAGAGAAATTTTCTAAGCCAAAACATTCACTGATTTGTTAGCTATTTGCTATACTTTTTAATTATTAATTTTTATTTCATTCAAAGAAAAGATTTCTACTTGTCTGCTCCTTCAACTTTCTCAAGGAGAAAATTATAGAGCATTTACCGAAAAAATCGCGAATAAATAAAGTCATTATTATAAATTTGAAAAAAAAATTTGACAAAAAACTTTAACTTAGCGTTTTTTTTTCAACTTGGCAACACTATGTTTTCAATGTAGTGACGTGCTGCTCACGTGTAAATATAACCGTAACCACTGGCGTAGCGCACAGGAACAAGATAACTTAATTCGATCGATAAAACACCCACTGGAAAGGGCGAAGATAAGAACGTGAATGATTGAAAATTGATTCCCTAGGGAGTGATATCCAAAATTTGCTGATTTATGTTTATCTTTAATATCGCAGTACTGGACACCATTTTCCTTAATAATAACTCAATTTGACAGATGTTATATTTACCAATTCTTTTTTTTTTTACTTAAACAGATCTCAACAAATTAATTAGTCGTTATGTAGTCCTATTTTTATATTAATCCATTATATGGTGTTGAAATACAGTCTCTGAACTGGACTGTAAAAGACTCCTGTATTTTTTCTTTTTAAAGTATAGCTTCTTTCAATGCCTTGGATTTTGTTCCTTATTTTTCTAATCATATGTCTCTTTCAGTATGTTGATTATATTTTGTCAATCCTATGTTGTTTTTCATTCTTTTAAATATTTTATAATGCTAGCTTTATTTCTTGATTTGTATATTTGAGTGTTAATGTACTTTTATGTTTTAGCATTTTTTTCACTATTCTGTTCTTCATGGACTTATAATCTCGCCACAGTTTCATCTGTTAAAGCATTTCTTACTCTTTCTGGATTTTGACATTTGTTTGATTATCTTATAAAAAATGTTTCTGGTTTTCGTCATATGCTTTTGACATGTTACTAAAGAAGTATCTGTGATTTCTCTTTATTGTCTTTTATTCTTCTATCTTTATATACTACAACTTCTTATTTCTTTTTTTTTCACCGCTTTCTTATTTTTGCGGATCTATTTAAACTCAATATTTATATCTATTCTTCAATATATTTTTTGACAAAATTGTTTTTAAGTGCGTTACTAGATTGGAGAAGTGTTGGATTTATTGCTTTACTGCAACTGTTTTTAATTGGACCAAAATGAATTTGGTTCGAATTTCTGGTATAAACAATTGAGTAACACTTGTTCGAGACGATCGCTTTGAAGAAAAAAGAGATTTTAAACAGTTTTTTGAAAAAAAAACCTATGATGATTTACCAAGAGGAATATTATTTTATTTTTTTGACTCTTTCCTAAAAACTGACTTGGCAAGTGTCAATGAGTGGAATATTATGAAAAAAAGGATTAAAAACTTGGTACAGTCACACAAATTTTCTTCGTCACAAAAAAATAGGTTGTTTATTTCTTTCTTTTCTATTGTTATTTAAGTAACTTTATTACCAAAATGATCCTTTTTTGCGATTTGAAAATTCTATAAAAACATTTTTCATTCTCTTAAATAATCCTCTAATTTCAAAATAAACTGAAATTGTTGATCGACTCCTGAAAGTAAATCTGATTTTTAATCATATTTATTTTTACATGGTACTCGTCCACTTTTGGGACCCTTCGCCTTAATTAGGTTTGTGGAAATGATAATTCATTTAAATGAATAAATATGAAAATATTGCGTGTTAAATATAAAGACTCGACCGGGTTTGCAAATGAGCGGGTTATTCTTAGCCGGATTCCAGTAATTCCAACTCGCTTGAATGCTTACATTTACATATTGTCATATTATTAGTACCATTAATAATATTATTTGAGTCTAAATGAGCTATATATGCACACACGGAGTCCACAAAGACACGTCAAAGTTTCAATAGAGATTTAGAGTGCACTTTGAAGTACAGAAAAAATATCAGCATTTAAAGTTTCCATTTAAACGTATGATGTGTTAGGGATTTATGTATCTTTTAGTATATAACTATAATAGTTTTCCTACGATTTCTTCGAATGTTCGAGAATTGATAAATGATATTCAAACAGATATTTTCCACGTAAAATCGATGCATGAAGCAGCATTCGTTTTTCGGTAAATAACGTTAAAAATGAGTGGCTCGTTAATAATCTCAACCTATCCCGCATAATCAGCTGATAAGTGACATTTAAAATGATGTCAACCCGTAATTGATAAACTAATAGGCCACAAAAATATAAGAGGTAACAAGTGTAATCTTTAATATTAATGACAAATCAAATATTTATTGGTTGTAATAAAAACTAACAAACAATCAAACAGAAATATGAAGAATTTATAACTTTCTTACTGTTATTCTGCGTTTTTATTATTCTAACTTTCTCATATAATTTTTAAAGCCGTGTTTTTAGCATTACACGTAGTTGCTAGGAACAACTCTCAACGCAACATAAAGGTTAAGAAAAAAATAAATTAAAATAGATGCCAAAATCCAACAGAATTAAGAGCTCATTAACAATAATCAGAAATAAATTATTGATAAATATCACATTCCAAGTTCCAAAACACATTGTCTGTGTTCTTCAATAGATTTTTTTAAATTCATCTGTATTGATCGTTCTTTTAAGAGATGATGCAACTGGAAAATTCTTATTCTATAAAGCAATTGTCGCGTTATTGTTTGATTCTCAATCTTTTCGTTGCTGAAATGACCAAAGACTGAACTTGTATGAATGCAAATGGTGGATTTCCTAATTTTAATTGAAAAGATCAAGGTAGTTACAATTTCATTAGAGGTTCTAATTAAGGTAAAGATACAGAATGATATACTCTGTTGCACAAATGGCGTTTTAAATTGATTTTACTCTCTTTTCGCTTTGACATACTAATAATTGGTAGTTTACAATATACCTATTACTTTTTGCTACTTGAAGATTTTGTTCTACAATCTACCTTTGATACAGATTTTTTAGGTATTTTAGATAAAAATAGCCATAATATTGGATTCTTTAAGAAACAGTCTAATATTTTACCGGACTAAATTTTAACTTGTTTTTAAATATTAATAAAGATAAGAAAATCCGACGGTTTCTAAAAATAGAACGAGGCCGAGCGTCGATCTGGCGGCCGTGCATGTTACTCCGCGATAAATTTTCCAGTCGCAGTCACTGGCGACTTTTCTGGTTAGTAGATATCGATTTTAGAAAAAAAATTAGATTAAAGGGGATTATCTTTGCCCATTGTAGTACCTACGTCAGTTGTTTGCTTATTTTTAAAAAATATCTATCCAAGATTAGCAAAAATTGTTGTGAGTGATAGTTTTCTCTTCTTCATCTTCTTCTTCTTCTTCTTCTTGAACTTATCAAAATGAAAGAAATTAAATACTTTTTGCGATATTGGATGTTATTAAAAACAAAACCGTATTGTCTGATAGAAGATATATTCTATGTAAGGAATATTTAAAAAAAAATGTCTCAAAAACAAGAACGTGTCAGTCGTTGCAAGCAAGCAGTACAAAAAAAATCCAACAAAAGAACGTATAAACACGCAACAAAAAATAAACTAAAATTCGATTATTTGAAAAGTACATACATATATATACGTCCCATAGTCCTGATTTGGTATCAAGTGATTCAAACTATTGAAAATAAAATGCAGTGGTCAACGTTTTTCTGCCCTGAAGAAGCCATGGATGTATTCAAAGCATACCAACTTTTAAATGGAATGACTGTTTTAATAATGATTTGAAAAGTTAAAAAGGAGTAGAATGCAATAGTCCATATTGCGAAAAGCAATAATATAATATAAATTTTTTTCATAGCTATTTCCGAATGTATTGCTTAATTTCTCCTCTCTGTATATATGTTTTCGAGATTGATTTAAAGAGGCTCAAGAATCATTGGCATTTTTTTCATCGTCAGTCTCCCTGGCATTTAATTAAATAGACGGATATTTTTTCTTTATGTGATTTCCGGAGTTCCGAGAGCAATAACAATTTAGGAAATGCTTTCTTTTGTAAATATAAACTTTAGTCGTCTTAATGGATGTTTTGAAAAATTCAAAATTTATTCGTATTGTACAGAATATAATTGACGTGTTTCATCCTTTAAGGGAATGTTTTAATGAGATTTCGTTCGTTTCTACTTTGTATATTTTTTAATTCACACTAAATATTGATCGGTGTATCAAGTGACAGCGGGGTAACATGCTTTAATGGAAAAATAGGATTTTCTTATTTGAAAGTACGTTTCAAAATACGAAAATATTGAAGACAATATTTAAAATACAGATCTGATTGTGGTACAATGGTTCCCAAATTTGTAATGACATTTTCTTCGATGTGCCTCTTGACCACACAACTTTTATTGGCAAAAGTTCATTAAGAAAGAGCCGATTATTGATTTGTTTCTAGTTCCTAGGACTTGATCCAGATTTCGTCACCAGTAGTAATATCTTTTCCAATCTTTCGTAAAGCATTAATATTTTCAGCAACAACTGATGTTGAGGGACGCATTTTTCTTGGTTAATCCTCAGACGAAATACGACGAAATTTATTTTCTTATAATCAGCGATATACTGTCGCTTTTGATGAAGATTTATACCAAAAGCAAAAATCAATGTATAATATATAGTTGTGGTGTTAAACTACAAAGAAAATCATAATAAATCGTAGCACGCACATTTTCTTGGATTAATTCTATTTTTAATAGGCTTTTTGAACTTTATGATCACGCATTGCAATGTAAAAGCGGCCAAAGATTGTAACAATCGGAAAAAACAGATTCTCGACATATTTTACTAGATCGGTAACTTAGTATAAAAAAGTTAAATGTCAAGTATGCAAGAATGTGTGAACTCAGGTTTATATTTTATTTGTGAAAATTGTACCTCAGTCGACGATTTTTATTCATGTAACAATTAGCCTCAAACATGTATCAACTAACCCCGCTGTGTGGTTGATTGTTATAACTGAGATTACTTGTTAATTATATTTTTATTTTTATTCTCTAATTAATATTAATGAACGTTACTTTATATTTTGTTTGATATATTTATGAACCGTTGTGTTATTAGTCATTACAATAAGTTTATTTTGTAGTTTAAATGAATGACTATAAAAATGTTTATGTTGAAATTGTACCAACCAACCCCGGTCGGCCCTTGTTTACTGATCTATATCTATTGTAATAGCGAAACTGTCTAAAAACTATTTAAACTACCCTTACCTTACTAGAGAGTTTGACGAGACTCATATCACCGAAAACTCAAATTAGAACTTTCATGTATTCCTGGTTTAAAAGCAATGAAAACACAAAAGCAAATTAGGTCCCAATTTGGAGTGTAATGATTTATTTCGAAAACTTCAGAGGGCGCACACCTTGCACTATAAATTTCTGCTTTTAGTGCTTGGGTTTATACGTCAACTTAAACGTTACGTTCCCTTTGCCTAATTCGAGTTTGGTGAGTAGTTTCCAGGCGAAGAGAAAATTTGAAGTAAACAAGAAAGGTACGGTATAGAGCAACTAACTAATAGACTCGTAATTTGAAAAGAGCATTAAGTAGAGAAGCTTGTTATTTCTTAAAACTGTTAGAGTTATCTTAATTCCAAGATGTTAATTTTGTTATTGCTATTGTCGTCATCTTAAATTTAATCTTCGTACGGAGTTGTTTTTATTAAAATGTATATATTTTTAACCTAAATTGATAAAAAGCAACAAAACATTTATATTGTAATTCGATTATAATATTTTACGTTTTTGTATACATAGTGGTGAATAAATTCTTGTTCTTAATGGAACAAATTAGAATGACGAAGAAAAGTCCCACTATTGAACTCGTAAAACTTAATTTTTGTGACAAATCGCTAAGAAAATTAATTTAGTGATTACTTACCCGATGTTTTCGATGGAGAGCAATCGTGAACCTAAAAAAATATAGATTAAAAATTAACTTAATTTCTGATTGACAGCTGATAGGTTCGTGACCTATTCGATATCATCAAATAACTTTTTTTACATTAAACCGATCAATTTTTAACTTTAATTTTACACCTTTTTAAGGAATGAAAAATATTTTTACCACCACCCATATAGAAGCTACTACGTTATCGTATTTTGGTATAGCAGTTACTTTTTACTTCAATATTAAAAATTCTTTCTTGAGGCTCATCAGTTAATTTCTAAGGTTTGTATTGTTAAATTTTCGAAATATGGATCTAGTTAAGAATGAACTACAAAATAATAAGATTCACACAAAGTCAAACTAGGAAAGATTGGGCCTAAGAAGGAATGGCACTAAGAAAGAATGGAACTAAAAGACAATGAACTTAAACACTCTAAAATGTTGGAATTAAAACATTGAAACTTGGCATGATTGTGACCGGAAAAAACAGAAAGAATGGACGAAAATGATCACTAAGAAAGAAAAGGGAAAATAGTAAGAAGAGAAATGGGCTGAGAAAGAAAGGGAGCGACAAAAGATGAGACCAAGAATGAATATGACCAAGAAAGAAGATAACTAAGAAGATTAAAAAAGGAGCGATCTGAATAAAAATGGACTAAATAATATTAGGATAAAAAAATTGAAATTTGTAATGATTGGGACCAGAAAAACCAGAAAGAATAGAAGAAAATTGTCACAAAAAAATAGCAAAATAGTAAGAAGAGAAATGGGCTGGAAAAGAAAGAAAGTGATAAAGAATGAGATCCAGAATTAATATGACAAAGAAAGAAAATGATTAAAAACTATGATTAGGAAAGAATGAGACTACGAAATACTTTTTTTGTAATAAATATATAATAACCAAGTGTTCTAAAATTAGAAAAATATTATCATAATACAAAATAACGTCTGTATGTGTAATGTTTGTCAATTGTTTTATTCTTATCTGACGGGAAATCGTGAAATTTTAAGATAAAAGCATTTTATCTTTTGCTTTTGTAATGAAGAGTTTCCACAAAGTAAAGATAAAAATAATCATTATAAAAAGCCTGTTGGCAACTCCCGATTTATTTCTGGCGCAGTCAGTAGGATTTGTGTGGTTTGTTCGCATCGTGTCGGGAAAAACTTTCCAGATTATTAGTGATGGAACAATTCAAAAAACTTACCACTTTCAATGAACTAAAAAGGTCGGAGCAACTCTATAAGTTAAAAAAAAAGAGGGAAGAAATTTCTGTAATCCAGTATACCAATGTAAGTTCCTTTTGCCTTTCTTATTTCTGTTTAAGGACAGATAGTGTCAAGAATATCGATTTTGTTTTATTTTCTATAATAAATATAATTTATGAACAGAAATGAAGAACTACTAAACAGTAACAATAATCTCAATTTAGGGTATAATACCAAACATATTTCTTATCTAGATTTATTTGATAACTAAAATATGGCGCTTCAATTTAACTGGACAAACGTGCTAAAAATTCCGATGCTACTTATAACGATGGATTGGATAATATAATTTTTAAATGAGCGCAAGAAAAGTTAGTGAGGAAAGTAGGTGCTACGGTTCGTAATAGGATGGATTTAAATAATTGAGTTACTTTTAAAACACACTAAAACAATGTTTGCCAGATAAAAGCGATTTTTTTCTAAAATGTTATAGTTAACGATCGCGGTAAAAATAAATATTTTTTATCTAAAGGAATGAAAAGTTAAAACATAGTTTCTATTTTATTGATCGCAAAAATATAAAACTCTAGCTTTGTAAAGTTATAATTAACATTTTCTCCCGAAGGTAAAAACTTGGGTCGTAAAAATCATTGAAATATATTTTAATTGTTTGGTTGCATAAGCCGAGGCTACTGCCTGTGGGAATGTTGGTTAAATGTATGAACAAAACAAGACCCAGAAAGCTAACCTGACTGCAAACAACGATGACCGTTTCCCGAATATTCCCGGAACGTCAAGAATATTCTGGTAAACGTTTAGAATATCCTCGAACGTTCAAAAAACATAAAAAGATATAAATACAGGGAACGTTGTCGATAGTATTCAAGTAATCGACGGAGAATAATTCGAGTCGCTTGTAATTTCAGTTCGTAAAAGGGCAATAACAAATTTTCTCGTAAAAAAAGTCTCACTATATACTAAGTTTTAGTTTGAATAATAAAATTTTACTCTTTCATTTAAAATAATAATTTAACGTTACATTAGTAGGCCATATTTTGTTAATCGTAGGATTATACCTGACACGAACTTAACTGGAAATTGTATTTTCTTTAAATTATATCCGCTTTATGTAATTTAAAAAATTATGAATTGCCTATCCACACAAAGAAATATTACCAAAATGTGGGAATATCACACATTCTTGGGCACTCAATACTGGAATTAATAGCGTTGCTGTGAGAATGCAGAGGTCCTTTGTATTCTGCGGAATTGTGCAACGGCGGTAACAATTCATTTAGTGATGTTTGTAATTGCATTCAAACAAAAGTGTAGAGTAAGGTAATTTAGCGCAAATTATAAGAGAATTAAACGTATCACAAGGAAGTAGCTCTGAAAAGGGGTTTGTAGCGCAACCAGGACCGAAGTAAAGCAACCAAATACAATTAAAAATTTGAATGAAAGCTGAAATATATATTAAATTCATTTTTCTGAGCATACGTTTCTTCCCCGTTTAGATTTGGTTGCACAGGGCAAAGCCACTGCCTGGCTGTATACATGAACAAGACAAGACCCAGAAACCGAACCTAACTGTTAATTTTTGAACCTTAGCATCATATCTATTCCACTTTGCTTTATCTTATTTTGTTGTCTGGTCTGCTAAGATTTTCGTACCATCTACAATATCAAATATGGCATAAGTTTTAAAACTAATCTCCAACTAAAATTTCCAGATTGGATACGTGGTTTCATCCGTTAATTTTTCAATATAATAAAGATCGTCACTTGAGCTAGCCAAGTTTTAAGTTATTACGGTTTTGTACTTCCAACTTCAGCCAATGGACATTCTGGGCCCAGAACCTTATGATTTTCATTATTTTGTCCTTAAACTAGTCAGGTTGGATGGGTTTAATATTCATTTTATTTTACTATTGTCACATACAAAAATGCAAATAATCTTCAGTGGTCTCCATCTGGGGATTCTGCAGTCGTTGTAAGATCAGCGGCCATGGGGGAGATATCAGCGGTTCCCGTGTGGTTGACTAATATACCAGGGAAAAGTTTATCTGTGATCTAAATGCCATAAGCGCCATGAGTCCCCTCAAGAGCATTCCTTGGTAAGAACTCTTTTTGTATCTTATATATCTGTTTTTTGAGTACTTTGTTTTTATTTTTATTAAATTGTAATTGTAATTAAATGGTGGAGGTTGCCGTTTGCTAAATTATTTAATAATTTTTATTAATCCGGCATAACCAAGGGCTGTAGGTAACATGATGAAGGGCCATAATGTGACATGGTGAAGGTGGCCTTTTAATTAGCATGACCCAAGGTTCTTTGAGTGACACTATTAAAAAATCTCACTGGGTGTATTACCTTTTACTATAAACTTCAATTTCTAGACCTTCTACATAACTTGGCTCCACCAATCTCAAAATGTATTTATTATTTTGACAGTTGACGTTGACATCTATAACAGTTTTCCGAACATTCTAGAAATCAAAAATATCCTGGTAAACACTTAAAATTTTCTAATACCTTCGAAAAGCCTAGAAAAGGATATAAATATGAATACATTGACAATAAGAAGTAGCAGTAAAAATAAAAAATCTTGGATGAATTGCCAACATGGTAAGAACACATTAAAAGAGTAGAAGAAGAAAAATGTAAGAACACATTAAAAGAGTAGAAGAAGAAAAATCTGGAACCTAACCTAAATGTCATACCTATTAGCAATTTCTGGGTCTTGTTCCGTTTATGTATCTTTCAAGTGGCCTTGCATTATGTAACCAAACACATACACTATACTCATATTCCGATAAGTTTGTATTACTTTTGAGACCCTGTATCTCGCAGAATAGGATTATATAAAAAATTACAAAATAAATTTCCTGTGAAATCCGCTTGGTCCATTTAATATATTCGTGTTTTGTTCGAAATTTATTTAATCTCCCCGAATTACATTTTCAATCTTCTTCTCGTAGAGCTTCCCTTGTAATTTCTTACTAACTTTTTATAGTTAATCTCGCTATCTCTTCCAATTTTCAACATAGCGAGCATGTCCTAATAGGATTTCAATTCCAACTTTATAATTAGAGAAAATCCTGTTCTTACAACTTCTTGGAGTTCTTGAACTTTTCTATGCATTTCCTTAGTCGGGCGGACTAGTTGTTTTAACCTTTATAATACCTTTAATGAGCATTAACGGCACTACCCACTTTTTGATGAAGCTAAAAGCCGCCACGTGTCGCTAACTACAATAAGACTCTGTATACTACAGAAAACATCTATTGCGCCAAAATCTTTCTATTTGATTTTTAAATCTGTTTATATTTACTCATTTCTTTCTATAAAAGAAACGAATTTGGCTTTACATTACTATATTACGTTTCAAAATAATCTGCATTAAATAACTCAAGATATTCCCTCTGAATGGATTTATGAATACTTAAGAGAGCAGAAATGGTACTTAAAAAGTAATCTAGAGATAATCTGAGCAAGATTTTTATTACGGCGATAGATATTGCATCACTTTAAGTATTTGTTACCAACTCAAGAGACTTTCCAGGATTTAGTTTGTTGAAAATTCCGCGAGAGAAGAAGGTACACGAAAAGAAATTTCTTAATAAGTAGGATTGAATTTTTACGGCATTTCAGTTAAGTTTGGAAAAGTTTTCTAGATATCTTTTAATTTCAATTATTCCGGAAATATTAACAATTTTGATCTAAAAATCATTATCATTAAAATCAATAATATTAAAGTCTGCGATAACTGTACGTATATTTATATTACTCATAAACTGAGATTAAGTCTTGTGTTAATTATGTAAATATTTGCAAAACAAAATCTTTTCTGACTTAAATATATGAGAATTTACACTCCCTGGGGAATAGAAGCCGCTCTAGTTAATCTCTTTGATTTGATTACTATGGTGAATCACTTCACGCTGTTTACCTTTCGTATTTTTAAATATTATCATATCATTTTGCTTTCTCAGTAATTTCTCTCCATTTTCGCCAGCCCTGGGTTAATTTCCATCATTTTCGTATTCACATCTTTTTCCATCCACTCTTAAGACTGTTACTTATACGCGGGCTTTGAGTAAATACTTATATTAATTTTAATATCCATTATATGTAAATAAAACATAATGGTAAAGAATGTCTTAATTCAAATAACGTCTTGTTAAACTGTAATTAGGAATGGTTTATCAATTTTACCCTTAAAAATGAGTAAGGTGTAAACATTTTAATCTTATAGTTAATTAGTTCTTCAAACTAAAACAGGCAATTCATCTTCTGATAAAACTAACAGGTCATTAATTTAAAGTACAGTAATTCTAAAGAAATGCAGATTATAGAACCTTCGTGCAATATCTTGAACAGCAGGGGAACTCGTTGTAAACGCATTAAGTTCTAAACTTGCAGCAAAGTTGAGTCAGGTCAAATCTTAAATAATTCTTGACTCACTATTTGCTTCCAAATTTTGTAACTCAAATTTTTATCATGATTATTACGAAATTGTAAAAAGTTCTACGGATTTAAGATCTGTTGAAAAAAAAATATTAAATATTATTATTAAGTACACAATCATCATTGATATGAGACAAATTTTTTCAAGCTTATGAATATACAATTCTAATAAAAACATCATGTCAACCTAATTAATTAGAATATTTAAAGAAACTCCCTTTCTGATTGGAAAATGGGACTAAAAAAACAAAAACGACAAATAATTTTGACGTTTCGTTACTTACATTACCACTGACAAAATCAGAGGAAAACCAAGAAGAACTGAACTGTGATAATGATAATAACTTCATTAACGTACAAGAAATAGACATTGAAAGTAGAAGTGAATGTAGCAAAGTACCAGAAATTTGATAAAGGTTCTGAGGAGAAGCACTGTTCAAAACTAGTCATAAAAGAATTAATTACAAATAATCTATGTCTTCTAGTGAAGAACAAATTATGCTAAAAAAGACTAAGACAAATACCAATATGAAAAAAGTTTCCTATGAAGATCTAAACAGTAAAGAAAATACTGATTCTAACAAGATACTAAAATAAAATTCAGTATTAAGAAATTTTTGATTGGCTTCCACCTCAAAGTTTCAAGCATTAAATTATCAAAGTCTCAAGTCTTAAATTAAGGGAAGAATATTTTGATCAAGATAATATTATGCGCGCCTATTTTGCAATAATTGAAGTGGGGTACAATGATAATCTAAAAGTTTTAATTCAATTTTATTTTAATAAATAAATAATCGAAAATACACATTCATGTTTTTTTTTGAATGCTACTACTATTTTGGGATAGTCTTTTATTACGAATATAAAAATGTCCATTTTTAAAATTAGAGAATTGAATTAAATGTATTACTCTTATTTGCCACTATTGTATAAAGCTTAAGAAATGTTCCGCACGTCCCCAAAAATTTTAGTTTAGTCAATTATAAGATTTTGGATTTTAAATAAAATTATAGTCGATATTTTTGAATTGAAAACAGCGCCAACAACTTTACAGTTTTCTTCATCCAACACATTTCCCTCTCTCTCTTTCTTTTTATCTGTCTCTTTCTATACTTTGACAACTTTGACAAGTGACAAGAATAGAGAAGAAATCTGCATTTTTCGCCATTAAACATGCCAAAAAGTTTAAAAATATATTTTGAAAATAGGAATTTTAGAGGTTCTCTAAATAAGTGAATAATCGAAAAAAAACTACTACTCTACTAAAAAATAGAACACGTGTATTAATATACGTTAAAATAATAATTATTAATAAGTTTAAAATAATTATAAGGCCGTGGATTTAAAAAATTATGATTACGAAAAATAAAATCAATTTATAGTTCATTAAAATAATTTCCGAATATTGAGCAGACCGAGACATTATTTTTTAACGTAAAAAAATCGAATATAAATATTTAATGTAGAAACAATAGATTTGCCGTCTTTAATAACTTCAATTTCCTTTAAAACGAAACCAACGTGCACAACTAAATTATATCTACTGATGAGTGAAGTTTAGAAGATGTTTTCATAAAAATTACTTACCTCCGTAAAAATTCGTCTGAAATCAAATTTTGATATTACGTTAAACGCCGAACAACCCTCATAGAGCCACGATAGCCAACTTAATGCCACGAAATGCCACCGAAAACGTGATATAACCAAAACGGCACGGCGCATATTCGCGAATTCCAGTTTTCCGGCTTTTCGTTTCTCTTCGCAGTTCACGAAACATCGACGAACAGGTCTGGTCGTGACATGTTGTTTCCAAAGAAAATTCGGAACTATTGGCCCTGTAGCCCTTCCGGTCACCGAAGGTAACGACACCTTCAACACCGATTAATGATAGAAGGCAGAATCTTCTCTAGAAACTAATAAACAGTGTAGAGCGAAGAAATAGAGAACAAAATCACATTTAACTGTTCAAAAACATTCACTTGGGGTTCACTGTACAAAAATATTGTTACGGTTTGACTGCACAGGCCAAGGCCACAGAAAAAGACACGGAAAACTAACCTAACAGCTATTACAGTTCTTCTTTCTTCCTTAATCGTTGTATAGGCAATATGGATAGCCTAAAACATCTAAAATATTCTAGAACCTTCGAGAAAGCGCAAAAATACAATACAATACAATAAGGAGTAAAAGTGAAATGTCAAAATAAGGCATAAGAGTATTTTTAAACAGTTTTGTAAAAGTTTTCTTGTAATTAAAGTTGTTTAACCCACACAAGTTTTATAATATTAATATTTTCAAAGATAAAAATGAAGAATTCCATGGCCATAGATGCTTAATTCAGGATCGTCCTGTGTAAGTTGAAACCACAAAAAAATTTGTATGTTCCAAATGTGTTTAGTGACATCGAATGTTTCTGGTCGTGATTCGTATTAATTGCAGACAAATAAAAACCAGGATTTTCACCTCAATGTTAATTTATTTTGTAAAATTTATAAAAAATTTCTTTGCTTAAGATTCGTAATTTACACTTGGTATTTTATGTTGTGGCCACTTTAATGGTTTTTACTAATAATCTAACTTAATACAGATGTTTTCAGTTAGTTTTTAGACGATAATTAGGAAGATTGTCTTCGTTGAAAACGAAAGTTGCTGGTTATTTAGCTCAGATACGGTGTATCTGTGTTCTACAATTAAATAACAGAACAGAAATATACGTGATGAATACGGTATACGAGAGACAGATGATATGTTCAGTATTCGTGTTTTAATTAACGTAGTAGTAGGAATTTGCAATATTATCAATACGTTAATAAACTAGAACTGTTAGATGATACTATTTGAAATTGATTGTACCAATCGCTACCTTTTTCATTGGAGATACTGGGAACAGAGTTGGAGGAACTTTAATCGAAAAACGTACTAGATCCATCGTTGCGGAAAGTGGCGGTGCCACGGGAACACGGAAAACAAGGGAAACTCCGTATATTGATTTTCCCGCCCTTATTTTCGTCTTTCTCTGGCTAAATGAGCTATAAATTATTATGCTTTCTCGCTTGTCTCCTTCCTTCTGCGTTTAGAAATGCATGCAAAAAAGTATTCTGCTATTGGTTTAGGTCGGGTCTTAGGTCTTACCTTGTTCGACACGCCGGTATCTTCGCCGGCCCATAAATTCAAGAGGTATAGATAATTTTTTTATTGAGCGATTTTTACAATTTTTTAGAAAAGTGAAGAAGCTCAACTGTTGAAAAAAATGTAGTCAACTAAAAGAATTTATTAGGAATACACAGAAAAAGGCAATTACAAATTTTTAATAAATTACATTAACCTGATTTGGATACTGTGAATATTTGTGGCGTCCAGTTTCAAATCCAGTCTTATTCAATTTTTTTTTAAATCAGGGTATCACTATTGAATTTTTTGTCGAACTTGTATTTTAATAAAACACACAAATTTAGACCTGGACGAAGCATTTAAAAATCGTAACGCATGGTGTATGAAAACTATTGAAGATGTAGAATAACGATTTACCATACTTGATCCTATCTTTAATTATTAAATTCCAAAACTACTAAGATAATATTAATGCAGCTACCAAGATATAAGAAGAAAGATAAACGAAATTATTTTTTTCTTTCTTTCCTCCCTTCCATGTATCCGACTAACTTTCCTCTTTTTTGTGCTATTTCTTGTTTCATGAATCTTTTTTGTTAGTTTACTCGAGTCCATCCCACTGATGTGCCAGTGCCAATTTAATTGTTTATTTTTTTTTTCAATTATTTTCAATTACCAATCACAATTTTCATGCTTTTCCGTTTTGTAAATGGGCCCAAATATAGATTATTTTGAAAATTTCCTCAACTTCTTCTTTTTTTTCATTCTAGTGCATATAATACATGTTAACAACTCTCAATAACTTTAAATTGCAACAGAAATATGTATTGACATTAAGAAATATATATATAATATAAATAATTTAGCTACATATATTCATTTTAAACCAAAAATATTCCTATACCAAAAATTGATAAAATATTTATTTATAACAAATAAATTTTTTTGTTGTGTCAATTAGCTTTGCTAATGATCCATTTGCTTCGATTGAACTAATTAACTATTTCCTAGCTTCAAATAGTATTTTGTTAATTCAAGTAATCTTTTCTCTCGGTGTACGGAAGCTTTACATCAATCTCTAATTAAAAAATTAAAATAAAATTAATTTTCACTGTTTGTTCAATTTCATAATAGTTTGTTTAGGTAATTGGATTTTAAAATTACAGCAACGTAAAACTAAAATAAGTTAATTTATTCAGGATCTCATAAAACGAAAAAAAGTTCTCTTTTCAACAAAACGTATACAAGAGGATTCATAAAGAATATTTGTCTTTTTTTATTTTGTTGGTAACTAAAGCTTTTGGTTTGTCTTGGCAATCAGTAGATGCTTCAACCTAATTTTTTTCTTATGTCTTAATTTAGTTTGTTCTTACGTTTGCAAATTTCTATACTTTAGTAGGCGTCTAGTAATAATGTATAATTAATATTTCTAATTAAGATTATCTAGAGTTATTGAATGAGAACTGTTAAGAGCATCTTCAGAAACACAGGATTTTTCAGTGATTTCGTATCTTAAATGAGTTAAATGTTCTTTAAAACTAACCCGTACTGATCTTTCCTTTTGTTTACCCAATATACTATTATCGCACTTTGTGTATTTTTTTTCGTATATTCTCAGGTAATATTTTGACAACAAATTTAAAAATGTACTTTTGTTTAAAAAAATAGTACATTTTAACAAAAGAAAAACGCTATACACAGTACCTTAAAAAAAAGATCCCGCTAATTATCAATTTTCTCGATACATTACGATACACTGGGTATATTTAAATAGAAATTCTTGTATGTTTTTTATTGTATTTCTTACCCTTGTAAATATCAAACTTTTGCCCCATTTAACCTCTTATCTTATAAAAAAAACCCATTTGATGTAACATCGAATCTGCAGTAAAATATTTTCATATTTTTATGAATCACCCTGTATTTAGTGATAAATACTTTATCAAATGCAAAAAGAAATAGGATGACATATTATTTTGGAAACATATTATATTAAATAAAACTGATTTATTATACCATTTGAACAAAATTATTGATGCTTGAAAGTTAAAAGATGTTAGTATATCATTATCCTTAGTAAATCATTTCCAAAATATTGAGAACGAAATATGTTATTAGGTTCATCTTTCCATCAAAGAAATCATTTTCTATATACAACGTACGAATATCCTTTAGGACTCATAAAACGATATTTTAGGCTAATTTTGAAGCCATGAATTTGTAGTATTAGTATAAAAGCTTTTGACATATGAAAAAACCTTATCGATTATTATATTTCTCGTGGGTACTTAACACTCGACATGATTTGCCCCATTAAATTGGAGACCGTCAATAGAAAGTTGAACTTTGATATAACCAGATCTCACAATCAACTATTTAACAAGCGCTCCATTCGGAGTTGAGTTGAACCCGAATCATTTCAATTGTGATTTTTATACTGACGAAGTTTATATGTAGGGTTTAAAAAACATATACGAGGTGTAATTTTTTCAAGGTCCACGTGCCGGTCCTCAGTGCGCGGTGAGCTCGTAAACATGTTTACAACAACGAATATGTAATTAGATTTCGGATTATCAGTATATCCAACAATAGATATGGAAGAGATAAAGAAAATACTAGTTGAATTCGCAAAAGAAATGAAAGAAGAAGTGTTAGAAATACGCAAAGAAATTAGAAATGAAATAAAGGAGACTAAAGACAGAGATGAAAATAGAAATAAAAGCATAACGTATTAAGGTAGACGTTAACGAAATGAAGGAAACAGAAAAGCTAAGAAGTGAAACTTCGAGAACAAGGGAAACTAATAACAACAATCAAAGAATAACTGGACAGATGGCAGGAATACTACAAAGCAAAGACATGCTAACATAAGAAAAAATAACGAAATATTAGAAAGAAACGAAGAAATAAGTAGAATGGACATCAATGAACCGACACAAACTGAAATTAGAAACGCAGTCAAGCATATGAGAAACAATGAAACACCGGGTACAGACACATTACAATAAATAATTATGAAATATATGGAAAAAAGAGAGTATGTCCCCAGAATAGAAAAATGAAGTAATAACAAAACTTCTAAAAAAGGGGGACGTACAGAAATGCGAAAACTAGATGGGGATAACTCTATTATAAAAAATAAATAAAATCTAGCATATGTTATTCATGAGAAAATTAACAAAAAAGTAGATAAAAAATACAAACATATTTATTTTGGAGTCGAATCGCAAGACGATAATCTACATAAGACTACATAAAATCATAAGTGTTACATATGGTTGAACTCGTATTGAAGAAATGATTCCAAAAATGACTAAATCTACAGGGTGATGTATTTAAAAAACCACAGTGACTAATAATATCAGAGAAACGTCAAATCTAGCAACATTGGAAATGTCAAATCTGGAATCTCCGTATCCCAAATTTTGTAGAATTCGAACTAAAATTTACGAGATAATTGGCCGTTTCCAGATTTTTGTTACACTCTGTATATATAAAAAATATTCGTCGAAGCACGAACACCGATATACTTTTATCTGCAAACATACTAACGGTATACTCTAGCTAGAGGAACTGACCAATTTAATCTCGAGCGTAGAGTTGAGTGAATAAGAGTCTTTCCTTTCCTTTAAAGTACGCAAATCAGTGTTAATGTAAAAAAATCACAGTTCCAATTTACATTTCCTTGATTGAGAACGAAATTGTCCTTTTCCCGAATAGAACTAAATTAGAATCGAAATGACGTTAGCGAGCACCGACCAGTAGCAGCAAGTTGTTAGTTCGCGGACGTAACAAGACCGTTCGCAATGTATTTGACGGGCGGTTCTCAAAGTGGCAAACCGCAGGAAGTTTGATTAAAGGAGTTCTGAATTCGGATACTGCGAATACAAATACGGTTCTACACTTTCCCGAACACACACTCCGGCCCTATTTCCATTTAATGAAGTTTCACTTCTGTGCGGAGCTCGCTTTGATTCGGTTTACTTCCTGTTGGTTCTCAATTCAGTTTTATTAATAATGTGAACATCATGTGTCGCTAGGACGCTGGACACTCTAACAAGGAAATTCGTTTAAGATGAAGCAAACGAAATTAAAGAAATGTAAGAAAAAATATGCGTAATATATCCAGTTAGTTCGCTAGGGTCTCTCTCCTTTACGAAAATATATACGAGAGGATACTCGGAAAAGCACATTTTTATTTCCGATGGAGCACATTTTATTAATAAAAGTCTTATCCTACGTTTTTATACAGGGTTGGGATAAAGTATGGAACCAAGTAAATATCTGATGTACATTTTTTTTGTTAATAGTGTACTTGCTGTTTAACCGGAAATACCCTCAACTTTTTTAATTTAAATGTTACACTCTGTACATTTTTGCAGATTTTGAAAGACCTTGTTATTTCTCTAATTTGTACATACTGTGTTCAGTGGAAATAATTTATAAAAATAAGAAATAACTCACTTTTAGTTGTAGAATAAGTAAATTTATTTACTTTAGACTAAGGAGAATAATAATTTAAACAAAATTAATTCAAATGTTCAAAATACTCCCCGTTCACCTCCTGACAATATGCCATCCTATTAACAAATTCTTGAGTCACTCTTTCAAAGACTTCTCCACGTATTAGTTCACATTCATCAATAACTCTTCTGTCTCAATTCCTGCAAGCATGTTGCTCGTGATTTTAGATAACCCCAAAGAAAAAATCTAATGGGCTTAGATCCGGAGAACGAGCAGGCCACTCCATGAATCGATCACCATAACCGATTATCATTAATATTTTAATACGATCTTTTTCACTTAAATGAACCATTTTTAATCGTACAACTTATTCCCGCAAATTACAATTTGACAGTTTGACAACAGTTACCTACTAGATGGTACTCGTTTATCTCTTACTATTAATACAAACAATCAATTTGTTTATCTAAATGGTATGTTACTATAATGTATAAAATCTTAAAAGTGGTTTATTTAAGTGCTGTATTCCTCGTTGTTTTTACAGATTTTTTACACTAGACCCAGTATCTACGAATTCGAAATAACAAGATCTTTCAAAATCTGCAAAAATATACAGGGTGTCCCATTTAAATTATTAACACAAAAAGGTACATCAGCTGCATTTTGCCCATTGCACTTACCTACAAAATTTCATAAATATCGTCCGTTTCGTTTTAAAAATATTTACTTAGTTCCATACTTTATCCCAACCATGTATATTTTAAACAATAACAGAACTCGACTATTTATTATTTGTTTAAAATTCAGGTATTTTCGGCAAGCTAAGATAATATACAACTCCCTTAAGTACACCTTGTACATTTTTCAAAATAATTTCATGCATACAATTTATCACGTCCGCAGTTTTTACTTCAACCAATCGATATTTCGTTAATATACCCTACAAAAATTGACCAATGAAAACTGCCCTCTGAGCACACAATTAATCAATCAGTCGTAATCACCCAAAAAGAAAGCGTTGCTAAGAAGTCACTGAGCAATGCACACAGTCACTCTCTCAAGTTGTTTATCGCGCTTGACATAAATTAAAATATAAATTTCTACCCCAAGTTCAGGGTTAAAAATTAAAATTTAGTTTAAGTTGTCATCAGTGAATCATTGAAAATTTGTATCAACTATTATGGCAATCATCAAAGTTATTGTTAAAGTGCAACTTCATTATCTTCATTAGAGTTATTACAAAATAAATAATTTTATCGGTTATTTCATTGGAAGAATTGATTTGCTTAAGAAGATTTAAGAACAGTTCGTACTAGCTTAGGTTTGTCAAATTATTCAAGAACAATTCTATTTGAATTTCTTCTAAGCTAGAATCTTTAAAACAGTTATAAAACTAACTTAGAAATATTACGTTTGAGTTTCCAATAGTTCGAATCATAGAACCATTGCAAGAACGATTTTTTTGGTTCTAAACAGTTACAATGCTTTATAGTTGATATAGCACTGCTTCAGAACGATTTAAGAATAGTTCGCACTAGTTTGAGATTGCCAAACTATTTAAGAACGATTCTGTTGGAATTCTTACTATGTTAGAATCGTTATAATCATTTTATAACGATTACGTTTGAGTTGTCAATGGTTTTCAATCATAAATCTATTCAAGAACCATTTTTTTGGGTTCTAAATATTTAGAGTTGATATATTGCGATTTAAAAATAGTTCATACTAGTTTAGGGTTGTCAAACTAATCAAGAACGATTCTATTTGAATTCCTACTACTCTAGAAGCGTTATATATTATACAAAAATTGCAGATATGTCAAATTTAAAATTCTAACAAAACACTTAACCAAAAGACCAAATAAAACAACAGTATTTTTTAAATGTTACTATAGACATAATGACATTTATATTTCATGGCATATTAGTTACAATGCCCTGTAAAATATTAGCTGAAAGCTCTACATATATCATCCAACGGTGATACTGACATTTTTTTTCTATTATCCGAGAGTCTAGTTAATAAAAATATAATTTATTCCAAACTGTTGGTGAGCAAATCAAAAAATACTTTCGGTTTCATAAAAAGGAGCACCTACTCGTTTTTGTTCACTTTTTAACAATGTCGCAAGTCGACCTACAATTTGTCTTCCAGTCATCTTCATAATGTAAGAAAGACGAAACTCGTTACAAAAAAACCTCTTTCCATAAACACTTTTTCACGTGGCTCTTATATACTTTCTCAACCGCAATGATGATTCCCTCCAGTGCTGTGGAATTTATTTTATCAGACAGAGTATCATCAAAAATTAATTCTTATTAATTGATAAATATTCATTTACAACTCAATTTTTAAGAGAGCAAAATAAAATTTTGTATATCTAATTAATTACCATTACGAGACAGAGTAATATTTTTTTAAAGCTACTATACATTACTATTTTTGTAAGTAAGTAATTACTAAATAAAATATTTATATTTTCTTTTCGGAGTGTAACGATCGGTTTAACGCAAATTTCGAAAAAATTATTTTGTTATTCGTTTATTTAAATGAAGACAATTTCATGTTTTGTTGTGAAAATATATTTTTTTCTCGACCAATTAGAATAATGTCAAGCACTGATAATCTCGTCTTGCCCTTAATTAGTACCGGTTTTAATTAGAAAATGTTGCTTGTATTGTTCTTACATGCAACAACCAATTATGTGCAGATAAATAAAGATCTTTTCGATTATTTAAGTCAATGTATTTCAGACATGCAAATGATTATCTAGAACATTTAATTGTTACAAATTGAAGATTGTAAGAGAATTGAAATGTGTTTTAGCATGTGCTACGTTGGGCGCCAATTTGGAACTCCAATAAATACGTAATTTTTAATGAAAATAATTTAAATTAAGCTCCAATAGAATTGTAATCAAAAGCAGATATAAAAAGATTGTAAATGGTAAATTAAAAATTAATTTTCGTAATGTAATTATAAATGACTAATGTTAAATTTATTACAACCAGCCCCTCTAAATTTTAAATTTTCCGCAAAATAAATTTACGATTTTATCCTTACCAAACTGTCACTAAATGTCAAATCATTCAAAGTTTAAAATAAATTGCCTATTTATAATTATTTTTTTAAATTTTCAGGTAAATAGATTTTTCTAATCAAGGCTACGACCTTAATTGCTTAATTCAAAAACAAATGTTCACTTACAAGTGATAAGTTATAAGTTAACAATTCAAACTGAATTAATTAAATGTTGAAAATAGAACTTAAAAATGAAAATTAGCATTAACCTTTTAAAATTAAAACAATTTTGTAGTAAAGATATCAAAACTTTTGATTTTTTCTAATCCCCTAAAACCACATTTGAGAGAATCAAAGATTCTAAATTTGTTCTAAAACTTTGGTGAAATTTATTTAAAACTAAATTGTAGCAATTATTTGTTTCATATTTTAACATCATTGTTACATTCAATAATTTAATATTAAGAAATATTTAAATACATTATAAACTTTTTTCACTTGCGATATTATAATATTAAATTAAAATTTGGTTCTAACAGTACTGATTAGATTAAAATTATTTTTTTCTTACCATGAAACGACCAAAGATTATTTTCATTAGGAAGAGTGTTATTACAATCTAAGTTTTTATTGTAGATTTTATCATTCAAACATGAAGTAATCGGTTCCTGCCATAATATAATAATAACTCGACATCATTATACAAGCTAATGGCAATTTTCGCGAGTGACACTATTTTCATTCATTGGTATAGTGTACAGAGTGGTTCAAATTCAACATTTTTATAGGATATTTATAAAATCGTAAAAATATATATTCCATACAAAGGACTTTTTTTTTAATTATCGAAAAGAAAGTATACCTCTACTCTTCGAAATACAATACAAAGCTATTAACTGAACACATGGTATATTGTGCGATTTGAAAAATAATCTTTAAAACCAATTTTAATCCAAAAACGAATTATTAGAAGCCAAAATTGCATCTGTTACAAAAATAAACATCGTACCAATGATTTCATTCATTGTGAATTATGGAAGAAGTTTCATACGATTTTTTGATAATATTTAGAATGTTGTTTAATGTGTAAAAAAGCGAGTATAGATTAGAGTAAAAGTGTATATATCGGATTTGGACCACCCTGTACAGTTTATTTTGGCTTTCGTGATTGGGTGTTATTAAATTTTCTGCTTTTTTCACATCCATCAGAATGGTATGACGCCTTGCATGAGTGAATAATTTTGCAACTTTTCTTAGTAACTATTAGCCTAATTGAGGACTTTGGGTAAGTAGACTAATCTATTAAATATTTCAGAAATAGTGTATTATCATACTAACTTTCTATTTTTGAACCAAGAATAAATAAAAACTAGTGTTACTTCCAGGTGACCGATTTTTTTCTATATGAGCAAATGAAAAACGCACAAAATGTGTAAAATATGTGCAGTATCGTCGATATGATTATTGTTTGTTAACACTTAAAAACAATTGCGAACCCTCATGTGAAATCATGTTCAAATACCCGCGCATGTTAAAATATTTATTGTAACAATTGATAATTAAACTTTCCATTTACAATAATTAAAATGAACCATTTGTAAACTGCATATTTCGATTAATAAAAGGTATAATTTTTAGTATTGTTTATTTTATTGCAAGTTATTAATAATGAATTTGTTGTTTATTAGTAGATACCGTGTGTGATAATATCAAAATCCTATTTGGAAAGTCTCTAATACTATTAGACTTTATATAATAATATAAAGTAAATTTTGTTCCAAATTTTAAAGACAAAATTTATTATTTTATTAAATTCCCGTCTACTTTTTATTTGGTAAAAGCATTATTGGTAACATCCCAACCTCTAGTGACTAAAGTTACAATTTATTATTAATATTTGATAACCGTGCTATGCTTTTAGTGGACAACAACAAGTACAATTAAAAATAAAAAACAGACCTCATTTCACTCGTATGCCAATTATCTGTTTCGTAAACTGCACTCCGCAATTTTTTTAAATGACCCTAAAAGTATTGAAATTCAGAAAATCACGTAGTCAATTTCTCACCCTCGATATATTTTAACATAGAAACAGGGTGTGACGATTATTCCATATCCATGTATGGACCTGTTTTTAAATGATTAGTTGTTAATAATTTCTAAAATTAAGAGGAATATTTTTATATCGTTTTTATGTTGTATATGTTTTATGTTTCTTATGTAATTATAATAATTATAATGATACCCTTTATTAAAAAAAAACAAAAATGACCAAGAAGAAGAGTATTGAGAACAATAAACTTTTATGTATATATTTCATCTTTCAATTCAAATGATATATAGAAAACTCGTTAATGTTTGTTATATGTTTCTATTTCTAAAAGCATATTTTTCCCTTTTTAATTTTTCTGGTCTTGTCATCATCTTAGCCTAATCGGGTAATTTATTAAACAATGTGGTGCGTAATTAGGGCTATCAAAGTTAATCTGTGAGCACGATACTTCATATTTTTTGTTCTAGTTTAATATGAATGTGGCGTTAAATTAGTGATGAACTTTTCCTTGTTTGGAAAGAAAAACGCTAGACATTCATAAATATATATCCCGAATATTGTCATAATTTTATTTTGTTGAAAAAGTTATTCCATCACCTCTTTGTTGAACATCATTCTTATTACCTGTTTTTGTTTAAATGGTTTGTAATCATTCTAATTCCAGAGACTGCAGTATTTAACTTGCTGCATAATTTTTCAAACATGGTTTCATAAAAATGCATTATTTCATTTTCGTGACAAAATCTCGAGCGCGTAGGACGAGCGATTTCGTCTGAAAATTGTTTCATATATTTTCATGAAAAGAAAAGTTTCATTACTTGAAATTTTATCGAAACAAATTAACCTCTTATTTACCTACTTCCGAAAAAATCATAGTAAGTCTTTAAATTCCCTAATATATTGTTATTTTTTAGACAAACTTTGAATAATTGTGTATATTGTAAAATATTTTTCCGAAAACGTCTTTTGTGACTTTTATCATTCTCGGTGCAAGTAAGTGAGAACTTAAAAAAAAGTTGTATTAACATTTTGAAATCAAAAAATCTGCATGAATGGGGGGACGTATTTCATTTTTTGATTTGAAAGTTTTTTTGTCATTTTCTCAGGTACTAAACATTTTCAAAAAAAGGAGTACGTCCTCCCCTTTGGTGTAAAGATCTGCATCTCTCAGTTTTTGAATCTCGTTATCTCAATTCTATTTTTTGATTCCACTTCATATAAAAGTCGTTTTAAAATTTCGTTTTCAAACATTACCCGATTGTTCATAGTTGCCTGATGTGTCAGATTCTTGATTCACGTCATTATTGTCTTCAACGGGTTTTTCACTGACTATTGTCGATCACAAAATATTTTCTTTTATGAGCAACTTATGTGAAACTCTGCTTCACTTAAATTTAGTGTACTTTAATTTTTTTTGATACATTTTTGCTACGATTTTGAATATTGTCGACTTCTCTTTCTTTGTATGTTCGTCATATGTTGGTCCTCTTTTTTCTTGTAGTTCTACTTTGATCTCTTACTCGTTCATATCCCGATCCATTTCTTGATCTATAGTTGTTTCCTTGGTCCATCAGTTTCTTTAGTACTTGGTTGGGACCACTCCTTAGTTTTTCTAATAGCTTCCTGGTTCGCTCGTTTTTTATCTCTATCCCTGTATATTTGATTGTTTCTAACATTTATACGAACAGAATTACTGAATCGTAAACTGTTAAAAGCATCACCGATAAAAATACTCACAATAAAAATATAAAAATGGAAACAATTTAATTAATTTCTTATTAAAATTCAAAAATTATTGAAACACCTGAAGGAGTGTCTATTTTATTATTCGTTATGTAAGAAATCAATAAAGAAATACAGCGTGTATCTTATTAATAGAAAACTAATTCTTTATTGAAACATTGGCAACATTTATAGAGAAATATGTATTTATTTTTCTATAAATTTTTCTTTTTTGCTTTTAACCCTTAACCCAATAATATTCAAGATCTTTCAACCCTTCCAAAAAATAAGGACTATAGAGAGTAGCGAAATTTCCATTTTCAGCTTCGATAATTTCAGTATTCGATGAGAGTTTCTTTCCACTCAAACATTTTTTGTGATTTAGAAACAGGAAGAAATTGGACCTGGCTAAATCTGGTAAATACAGGGCATGTGTATTTAACTAGAAACCTTGATGTTACAAAAAAAAATTACACGAAACTCTTTTTTTATTTATGAAAAATGAAACTGCAGTGACAGTTTTTAACATGAATATAAATACAGGATGATCCTTTAATAAAATAGAAAAGATAAATGTAAGATTAACATTACCCTACATATAATGTGTATAATAATCAAAATATGATAAATTACTTCCAAATTACATTAATATCCAAAATTAAGGCATACAAAGAATGATTTTATATTGTTATATTAGTAATATGGAAGTTAAAATTATAAAAAACGATTCGTTCAAAAATGCTTCATGTAACCCAGTAAAATTGATATTTAAAAACTTTGATCTGCCCCGTGTTAGAAAATAAGCTGTATATTTCTAATTAATTTTAAAATATGGAGCTTAAAGCTATATCCAATAATAACAGATCTAGAATTAAAAAAAACCTTAATTAAATTTCATTTGTTTGATAGGACTACATTATTTAAAGAAAATAAATAAAAAAATTTAAAAAAAACCAACCGAGTCTGATCTACAATAATATTATTGTTATAAGAACTTTTAATTGATTCGAAATTTAGTCACAGAATTAGGTGTGACATGAAAACATTAAATAAGTGAAAAAGAAACGTGAAAGTGACCGTTTTTTTTACTCGAGCAAAGTGGCCGAGATGATTATACAAATGTATAGATCAGGATTATCACTTTCATCGACCTTGAACCAGCGAGATTCATTAATTAAACCAGAACCGGACTAACTCGATCATAATATTTAGATACTTAATCAAATATTGCTGACAAATGTATCGTATCGTATCGTAAAAAACATAAATTATAAGTGTATGTGTGATCGAATTACTGCTTTACTTTTTCTTTATGCGTTACGATTTAAAAATAATTTATACAATATATTATAGTCACTGTTGACTTTAAACAAACAGTGGCTCTAAGGAAATTAATGATAGTTGATGTTACTTACTTTGTAGTAATTAACACTTAAACGTCTATTTTTAAGGTCTATTACACTATGTAGTAAAAAAGCTGAAAACAGCCATATTTTTCAAATTAAATTAGTAGAATCAAAGCAATTATATTAAAAAAATATTTAATACAAAAAGTTATTTCAGTAACTTCCCAAATATTTTTTAGAATATGACTTAATAAAGTCGAAACTAGATATCTTTTTGAATAACAATAATAGAAATTGTTGAGGTATGATTCTGAGTTTTTTTTTTATCATTCCATGTTACCACATTAGAGAAAAATGAAAAAGCTTTTGTATCTTAAATATTTTTTAGAATATAAAAACAACATACTTGGTTTAATTTGATTCATCAAAAATATATTTCGGTATCAATAAATTTGTTTTTTTAGTTATTTCCAATATTCATGTAGTGCATGAATTTTACTATAATTTTATGATAAGATTTCACAGTAAACATGAACTAATATATAAATTCGATCATTCATTTCCCTGTTTTTAATGTTTAAAGACCGTTAATTATAGACCGAATAATTCTGGGAACTGAGGCAGAAGAAGAGGTAGAAGCAGAAGACTAGATTAGAACGGGAACACTGAACATATAATCCATCAATGTCTTTTATATTCATTAATACATTATAGTCAGGTATAAGCAAATCAATTATACCGTACTCAAAATATATTATTTCCTACATTTTATTGGCGAACCCAGATACGCCGTATCTAAGCTCTATAACCAGCAATTTTTGTTTCCAACAAGTACAATCACAACACTTTTCAATGTAGCAACATCTTATTAATTTTTGTATCAAAAATACCTGAAAAAATATGTATTAATTCTTGTTAGTAATTAGTAATATGAATAAAAACGTATAATGATTTTATAATAATAATATGTAATAATATTGTGAGAGTTACAATTACCAATTTCATTATAATAAAAGTAAAAAATGGACTTTAGTTTAAATTGAAATTGCAGTGAGTTTACAAAAAGACGGCTCTGCTTCGAAAGCCGCCTAAACGAAAGTGAAATTTTCAAAACACTCCATATCTTTTCTCACGGCAACTCGCACTAGAACGGTTTTTGGGAGCACTGAACTGTCGTTCAATTTGATCTGAGATCTAACAAAAGCGCTTCCATCAGATGTCCATAGATTTATTTGCATATTTGTAATTTCCAAACTAGGTTACAACAAAAACCGGTTTACTGGTTTCAAGACATGTATACTTTTAATTAACGGTTTTTGGTGTAGTGTGCCGGTCATTTAATTACTGTTAAATAAATTATTATCAAAGTCCTAAATCCTGTTTCGAATTGTTTTTTCGTTGTCTAATTGATATTTTAAATATAGTGAAATATCATTGAAATGGTTTCTTCAAACACTAGTAAAAACGCAAGTAAAAATCTATGCTTGATGAAGTTTTCATTTCTATTTCAATCAAAAATACAATACAAGAAAATTTCTAATAAAAAATGTATCTAAGATATAAAATAAATAGTACTTAGAACTAGTACAGTTATGTCTACTTTCAAATTATTACATAACATACCATTTCAGAATTTTGTTTGAAATTTAAATTAGCCTAATGAAAAAAAAATGAATAAATTGGATATGATATTAATAGGATAATTAAAAGTTAATGAAATATATTATAATAAATTTTTGGTTTTAAAATTTCGAAATAATCTTTTAAAGATTGTTTATAATTTTTAATTACATATAATCCATCACTATATTTTCTAAACTAAATTAGAAGCGACATAAGTGCTTTTCAAAAGGTACAAAGGTATAAAAATAAGCAGGAAATTTTTTAGAATTCAATGTGTCCCGAAATTAAAACCACACTAAATATCCAATGAAGCTTTGCACAGATGTGCACATCAGTTGTGAGCGTGCGGTGAGCACGTAAACATGCCGACACAACAATAGAATCTCCCGCCAAGTGTGAAGTGTGTGCTGCAATTCGATTTCTTCAATTCAAGAGAAGCAAATAGAAATCAGACATTGCCATTTTCATGGTAGTACTCGACCGGACAATGTAGCTGCAGCAAAAACATTCCTGCAACGTTTTTGATGGAAAATGTTTAATCAACCAACGTACATTTTTTTTCATTTTCATCTCCTTGGCTATGACTAATATCTAAGTATGTAAAGAAGTAGCTAGAATGTACAGTTAAATTTTGCAATTAAAACATTATGGATTTTCACTAGGATTATAATTTCGTTACTCAAAGAAAGGAAACGCATCGAGATTGCAAAAATAACTCCGGAAGTTATAGCGAAAGTTCGAGAAGAGTTCCCTGCTCGTCTTTCGCTTTGTATTTTAGCTGAAGGTAAACAATTTGAGCACTTGGTTGTACTTAAATATAATATTTATTGTTACATTGAAAATTTAATAAATCATTTTTTTGGCAACGTACAAAAATTAATTATTAAAAATAAAACTCGACGGGATTCAGGATTTTCCCCTAAAATCGCCGATTTACGAAATAATGAATTTATTCCTTTCGTTTGGACCATACTGTATATAACGATGTGACGAATCTTCTTAATTAAAAAAAAAGAGACTAACACTACTACATAATATTTTATAAGTCAGAGGTCAACTCTCCATCATTGTTATTCAGTGTGTATATTTCCGCGTATATGTAAGAACCACTCAGAGACGAAAAGAAGGAGGCATTGTCCTCGATATCTGCGAAACTCGAAATGGCATTTCATAAAAGTAAAATGAACTAAATCTCAGTTATAACCGAAATGTTATAGTTCGTACCCTCGTATCGATTTCTGTGCATTACAATGTAATTATACCACCCTGAATATTACCATTTTATGCACAACGTTTTACCTAAAATCCTGAAAAGGATTTTCTTCTTGTTATCTCTCTTCTAATGGATTTTTTATCCTATCTGATGACATTTTAGAAAATATATGGCAGTATGAAGTCACTGAATATGATGTGAATTCTATATATATTTTAAAACTAATTATTATTACAATTGAGTTTTATTCAAATTATGAGAAATTTAGAATGTTTTTTAAAAGCCCAGAATTTCCGAAAGTACCTTCAACTACATGAATTTATCGACCTATTAACAATTTATTTGTAAATCCCAATTAATACGATTTGTTAATTTTTAGTATCTGATCTAACTTCAGTAATTATTATTAAATAAACGTAGAATTTAAATATTAAGTCTAGCATCATATGAGGATATTTATTTCAAATTTTTAATGCAAATAATATTTTTGAAATAAAATGTATATTGAAAAAGGGTAAATTAAGTGGTTTACATAGTCATAATGCTAATTTAATTATAAATTATAGTCAATTTTATAAAAAATTAACAAAAATTGGAAAAAGGTTATGAAACGTGTTTCATAAAGAATTCTTAATTAATTTAAAATATGAATAAAAATTGTGCATGAAAAAAGAATTTAATATTATATGAAATTTAAATGTTAAATCATAAAAAAAATGTTAATAAATATTAAAAATTCGATTTTTCGTAAAAAATTAATATTTTCATCCAACATTGGTCTTAAGTGAATCATCCATTTCTGGAAAGGATTTGAAAAAACTTTGATTAAAGAAAAGAATTCTAATTTTTTATTGTCAAGAATTTTAAAATACCTATATACACAGTTGATTATTTGCTTATTGAAGTGAAAAGCTAATAGTGATAGTTTAATGACAATTCTCTTTGAATTTAACTGCCTGAAATTTAAATTCAAATTACTTTATTTTTTTTATTTTTTATAAAAGCAAATTTCAATTGAAATAAAAAATGAAATAAACGCGACTCAACCTATATAAACAAACTAATTAAGAAAATTATTGTTATGAAATAAAAATGCATTACTGATAAAACAATATTGTCACACCTATACTGAGAGTGGATTCAAATTTACGCCATCTTTTTTTTTAATTAAACATCTACTTTTTATGAATAGTCACTCCCAAGTAGTTTTGTGTCAATGAGTCTCCGATTGAATCAACTAGTGGATTTCACAAAGAATTTGAGAAAAATTGGTTGTTGGTGTTCAGGTACTTAAAAAAATAAAACACACGAGTCCCCAAAATCTTGGAAATTATCAACGTCGTTATGTACCTACTAGGGAAAATCTTTGGTTATCATCATCCAGATTCACATAAGATTGTTTTTTTCGCGTATATAAATTATTTGTTGTAAATTATTGGGTGCTCAATTTAAATTTTACTTTATTCAAACCCCCAACCATCACCTCCTTCAAAAGCATAAAGCTCAAGGATAAAATCATATGGTGGTAAAATATTCTATTACAATTTCGCAGATACCCAAAGTCTGAAAGAATCCTGCTTAATTGAATTGGTGAAATTATACCTAAACAATAAATAAAACAGACATATCATTTTGGATTTAGGGTACAACCCTCGACTATCCAATAATGCCATAGAACAGTAAATAACATTAAGAAAACAAAAAAACTGCGAATCACTATTTCCAGATATGCAGCATTTAATAAAGAATGTCACCATGGAGTGTTGTACTAAACACAGCAGAACTATCCCATCATATCTTCCCTTTATTTTAATTCTACCTAAGCAAAGATATATACGAGTCAAAATCTAAACCTTCTTATCCAAGTAACAATTTATACAGCCAGGTGTTCCTCAAGGAAGTATCCTTGGCCTTTTGCGACATTCCAACAACTGAAAATACTACAATTGCTACTTCGTAGATGATACAGCCATCATTGGTTGCAACAGTGAAAAATAAAAATCCACACTGAGAAATCTACACAAATCACATTTACCTAAAAATAAAGTGTTTACTGAAAATTAACCATCAGCAACTGACCAATATCAACAAAAATCGAGACCAAACACCTTGGATTACATCTAGGTCAAAAAATAAGTCAGAAAACCAACATAACAGCAAAAACTTCGAAATAGAAATTGGCTAATTGGAAGACTATCGTAGCTAAAAACAGAAAATAAGGTACTTCATTTCAGTTTTTGTATTTAATGATTAAAATCGTTTTTTTCATCTACATAAAATGGTTTTGTTATCGCCGCCTTGCTAAACTTTCATCTTTGACCAATTGCCTAATTTCAACTGGATATTTTTTGTGTGCGTCGCAGATTGTATTAATTTAGTAAAATTTTCAGTTTCTATGTCTATTTATTCATTTGTTTTTACATTACTATTGAAAAGAACTTTTTGCACTTCAATTCTAAAGCTTTTCCAACCCTTAATTTTGTTTAGGAGAGTCGGATTAGTTTTTTTTTTGAATGTTTTTTCACTAAATGGAATTACTTTAAAAAATGTTCAATAAATATCAATGTTTTTAAACAGAATTCCGTTTACCTTAGATTAATTCTTAAATACACCCAATTACCTCTTCTCTCGCCTTAATCTTGGTACATAAAAATTTAGACATTTTCCCCATTTTGTAATATTGATAGTTTGATTCGAGATAATTTATTATTCCAATAAGTCTTCGTATCGCTTCTTTAACAATTTATTGCTTATTGGGAGAGCATCAAAATGTGACAGTAATAGTTTTATGTTAAAGTGGGGACCTCGTACTCAAGAGTATACAGCCAGTGCTTCTTGTTCAATTCCAACATACGCGAAAACCGAGTGAAAGACATCGAAGGCGAAATTGAACTGGACTTGAGTGAGATCGCGCTTCTTGGCTGCAGTGGTTCTTTACAACGAAAAAAATGGCCGCGTTTTGGGCCGTCCTCGTCGCTTTTGGCATTGCCTTAAGTATTATTGGTGAGTATTTATTTTATAAAGTATTATGGAAGGTGTAAGGCGGTTTAGAAAATAAACCGAAAATTTTGTTGCCACTTCAAAACATATTAACGATTTTAATTAAAAAAATGTGTTTTCGAATTAATTCCTGTTTTAGTTTCTAAACATAAATTTAGTTGCTAGGCTGCGTTTCATCTGTAATCCTCGGATTTGGTCCATTAGTTCAAGAAATTACAGATGAAGCGCAACCTGGTATCTCAAAATATATGGTTTAATACGCAGTGCCAAAAATATAGTTTTCCTGTGGCCCAGAACATAAGTTGAATATTTGTTTAATGCGCACCTAAAAATATTGATACGATTATTAATAATAAAATATTGAAACCCATACAATTTACTGTTCTTGCTCTTTTTGCCACTCTGTATTAATTTATTAAATACTATCGACAATGCAGTACCCGCTTTCTATTGATATATTTCATGAAAGTGTATCACATCGACTGTGTAATTTTTATACAATAGTTTGATTACACTAAATTACTATGTAATTTCCCAATACGATTGCTTTATAAACGCTATTAACCCTTCATACATAATAAATATAAAGTCAATGTGAATAATGTTACGAATATTGCTTGCGGTTGTTTCTGACCTTCAATATCCTTTAAACAAAACCATTAATTTGTGATAGAAGGTGTGTTTAGGTGCAATCTAAACTTTATATTAATATATTGTAAAAATAACCTTCAAAATGATTTTCCTCGACCTCATCTGGGTACTTTTGTCAAATTTTTACATGAACTAACAACAAATTTCTTCTAATATTAATCACAATACCATCACTTTCAATTTTTAACTTTCTTTGCAATATTCACTATAGTTTGCCCGGAAATAACTTTTTATTTCCAAAGCAGTAAAAGTTCCGCCAAAAGTTTCCGTCATTAATTTTCGTAATAAGTTAATGTTAATCTTTATTTTGTCCATTATATTTTAGACTGAATTATAGCATAGTAAAAAGAGGAATTCGTAAATGTTATAATAATGTACAAGGTATTGCATTTTAAGATGAGTTTTAATGTTTAATTAATGTTTTTGCCAGTGTCTTCCACTTATATTTTGAGTGAATGTTTAACCGAGACTTAATGTATATGTAGTCTTTGCTTTTTTTTCCTTTCACTACTGGTAGGTTTTATCTGGATTTGTAACTGATAGCAAAGATTCTGTTGATTGGGGTTACAGATATTTTTGTTATTTGTTTTATTTAACGTCGGTCTAGTTCTGCGACCAGGGCTGATCACCGACCCCGGGAGCACACTTCCCCTAACGTCTCCTCCAAAATACGGCATATCTCCACTATACCTCGTGCTCATTGGTACAGTGCCTGCGAGCTGTAATATGCTCATAGTCGTTGCAGGCTGTACGGCCATATTTACAGATATTTCTTTATACTACTATCAGTTTTCGGGACATTTGGTTTTACATACGTCTTACAATTATGTTGGCAACAACATTTCAACTCAACCTTAAAAACAGTATCAATCCTTACTTTAAGAATTTCAATCCGTTATAAAAGAAAAATATACGAATCTTAAAAATGTTCTTTTTTCGTAACGTCAACACACTATAGATAAAGGAGAATAGTGGGGGAAAATACGGAGATAATAATTAGTAGGTAGAGAAGTAATAGGAAAATAAAATAAGGATCTTAAAGGTACGAATCGTTTAGGTTAAATATTAAGCTTGTCGAATTGTTGCTCTTGAACATCTAAAATAAGTTGTTTTCCTACTGTATATTGTCCAGCTTGATCCAATTTTTATTATATCATTATACAGAATTTTCATTATAAGATGGATATTTTTTTTCTTTTTTTGTTTAAATGGAAAACTTTGTACGTTGTGACAGTGTTTTATTCATTTTTTCTTATTCTTTTGATTTTAATGATTCTACTTTAGACTACTATAGAATAAAAACACTGTTTATTAATTTGCAATCGCAAATAAATTGATGTTAAAATCTTTAGTTGCTCGATGTGATTGCCATTTTGTTAGATGCATTTTGTATAGAACGCCACTGAATTCTATTTCTTTGGCTGTGACTAAAATTCTTGTATTTTGTTTTTTGATAATTAAAATAAAGAAATTATTCAAGTTAATGTTCGTGGTCAATTTGAAATGAAACCACCCTTGTACATTCTCTACTTTATAATCTAGTCCAATCATTTTTTACAGCAACGTAGAAAATCAAAAGTTTTAGTAAAAGAAACTTAAAATCCATTTTCGGTCGAAATTTAGATGATTTTTTTAGGCTACAACTACTAGTTTCCTAAAGAAGTCCTGTTTTTCGTCAAACATTTTTTGAAAAGTTCCAGTTTTTAACTACAGTCCGAATATTTACAAAAATAATTTTGGAAGTTTTATTTCATTCTCTACTTTTGAGAGTGACATCAAAAGAATTTTGGATAAATTTATAAACTTGTAGAATATTATTTTATTCGGCCAGCTAGATCACCAGATCTGAAACTTCAGTTTTAAGTTTTAAGTTATTGTTTAAAGTAAAAAGCTTAGTTCAAATTACAAATGTATAAGTTTAATTTAATTTTTCAATTATAAAAAAATATTTAAGTAAAATACAAACTTTTTGCTAATTTTGCCTAAAATAAAAGTATCTAGTTTTTTCAATGAAATTTGAAATATTAGACACAAAGTTTAATCTTTTTTATAGATATTTAAAATATGACTCACTTTTTCAGTAAAATACATTCTTGTACATAGAATTTTCCATTATTAATAAAAATTCTACACAATTTTATATCAACTTCTCCTAAAAATGTGCCTGTCTTTTTATCTAATGTCACTTTAAAAGTCTCTATGAATGACAAAACGTTCATAATGTAAGTTTCTCTATTTGTAACCAAAAATATTAGTTTTTGATTATAATCAAAACATTTAAATACTCCCAATTTTGGCTATCATCAGAACTGTTTTTAAATCTCCTACTTTTTGAATTCGAAATCGAACACTTTTATTAAATAAAAATTTGATATTTTTGTAAAAGATTTTCCCATTTTTTTATTTTTGCTTTCCAAATATTTCGAGTATTTGTATTTTTTTAAGATTGGTAAATAGTTATTATTTTTAAGTTGCTACTATTAGAAGTGAGTTTTGTAAAAAAATTATATTTGTTTTGTATTGCTATTATGTGGAAAAACGTAATAATAATAATAAAACAATAAAAGTCATAAAAGTTGATAAAATGATAGAATTTGTTATTGTCTTTCAATGGTATCCAAAGTAATAACTTAATCCCAAATAACACTCCTTTTCATTAATGTTGTTAGTTTTTGCAGTTGACTGTATAAATAAAAATATTTTTTAAAACCATATTAAAATTTTTAATTCAAAATTAGTACAATTACCAAAGTCCTGAATATTTCGACCAGTACAATTATAATTAAATAACGAAACAAAAGTTTATGTATATTACGATAGGTTAGTAAATAATTAAAATCGGAACTGATTACAAATATTCGTTTAGTTTAATGTTATTTTTGCTCATTTTAATGAAATCCAATTACATCTACATATATACAAATATTTGTTTAATTGTATTATTATTGTGAACTCGAAAATTGATCCAAATAAAAGTGTGCTACGTGTACTTGCTACAAAAAAAATTAGTAACCTGTATTATTAAATTTTATTTAATAAAAAATACTTGTAAAATAAACGTTTAAATTAAATTAAAATAAAATGAAATATTAAACTCAAGACGGCTTAAATTTCAAATCTTAAGTATCACTAATAAATATTGCAAGATGAGTAAATTAATGTATTGAAATTTAAAAAACTGTTCTTGACCTATTTATAATAAGATTAATTTGAAATACGATTTATTGCAATTTACACCCACTTTAGTCATCTCGTGTATTGTTTATTGGATACGTAGGAGTCCCTAAAAACTTGAACAATGACCGAACTTGTTTTAAATGTCTTCGCATAGTAATGCGAATTACGAAAAGTGTATATTGTTACACATCGTCGAGAACACCAAAAAATTACCTAACGTTTCTTAAAATTACCATTATTAAAAGAATCTGTCGGTAATTTCGCAAACCAGATACATCAATCTGTCGAACGTTATGCAACATCAACTTCGAAGAGATTTCAATCGCCTCCAATAAAATGGAGTATTTTTTATGTTTGTACAAAGTTATTAATTGATATATCTTCATCTGTGGCATGTTGGCAAACCAAAAAACCTGTTATTATATATTTTCCGTAGTTCTTCGTCCTATATCTTGTTTTATCAATACGCATTGTGTTAGACATGAAAAATGATTTGTTTTCAATTATTCCATAAAAAAAAATTTTAAACGTGATAAGAATTTGAATAATTTCAACTCTATATTTACAAGACGTAAATGAAGTCCCTATATCACTTAATTAAGAATTATTTTATTAGTTGCTATTTTTGAGCTTTTAGACTTTTCTTCGCTTTTTTCGTTATATTTCTTCATTTTTTCCTATCCTTTGTTTACATATTTAAATTGTGCCCTGTAAGTTTCTTTATCAAACCCTATTAAACATAATTTCTTCATTAACTGTACCCTAAATTTCTTCATAAAATCTTATAATAATTTTAGTACTTAAATTTTGTCCTGTAAATTTCTCTATCAATCCCATTAAAATGTGTTTTAAAATATATAAATTAGCTGCGCCACCACATTATGTTGTCTTGGTGAGAAACTACTTGGACAAGGTCTTCCCAAATCGGTGGAAGCAATTGAGTGGCCACCGAGGTCACCTGATTTAACTCCTCACGATTTTTTTATATGGGGAAACTTGAAAAGTAAAGTGTACATAAATAGACCACAAACTATTAATGAACTTAAAGAACGGATACGCATTGAGTTTGCAAAAATAACTCCGGAAGTTATAGCGAAAGTTCGAGAACAGTTCCCTGCTCGTGTTTCACGTTATATTTTAACTAAATTTGGTTGCACTTAATTGTAATATTTATTGTAACATTGAAAATTTAATAAATCACTTTTTTGACAACAAACAAAAATTATTTACTTAGACATATTGATTAAAAGACCATTCGATTGATGTATTGCAAAACCAACTTTTCTATTTAAAATTCATCTGACGAAGCGCCTATTTAAAAATAAAAATCGACGGGTTGCAGGACTTTCCCCTAAAATTGCCGATTTACAAAATAAAGAATTCAAATTTCAGCACATAACAAAATTAAAATTAAGCGTTTTAATCTTGAAAAGAGACAAAATATTTTTCTCTTTTCAATGTGAAACTCGAATGAATCGAAGTAAACAAAAGGAGTAATTTTCAATTACTATTTTAATCAGAACTTGAAACTTTGGCTTTACGCTTTGAAAATAACATGCATTTCCTAGCAAAAACCCACATTCTGTCATGAATTTCATTATGAAAGGGTTTAAAGGAAATCAAAGTTGCTTCTACGCAATCCGATATTCTGTTATTTATTCAAAAGATCAAAATACTGCTCTAATGAATTGATTTAATTAGAGGCAATAAATATGCTTGAGAAAGAAACTCTTTACTGGTTTCAAATTAGACACGATTAATTTTTTTATTTTAGGAAAAATCCTATTTTTGTAATGGTTTCTTTTATAACATACACACGTTCAAGTCACAAATAAAATACGCCCAAAAATGTATTTTCCCTTTGAAATAAAGATAGATATCTTTTTATGAAAACATTAATCGTACGAGAAGCGGAAATATATTCTTTTTAATGTTCTTAGGAGAGTCTTGAGGGCCACAGGGGCATATCGCAGCACCTTCTTCGTACTTCCCGAGTCCATGGGGACCCCTAAAAAATGATCGTTAAATATGATGGTCCCGCGGATACGAATTACGCGCGGATTTTCAAATTCTTCGAAATACATTCATTTCAAAAAAATTAATCAATACTTCGGAAATTATACTTTCATTTAAGAATACCTTATTAAAATAACAGAAATATCGATGTGAAGTCAAGGATCACCGTTAATATAATATAACGCAACTTAAGTTGTTTCCAAACAATTACAGATCTCTTAGAAGACATTAAAGTAAATTACTTTAATTATTCGCAGTCTAAACATGACATCATAACGGACAAATTTACCTACTTTAAAAGTTCAGATCAGAAGCCGTTCGAAACGATTCTAACATACTTTCACTACCTGAAGATTCGAAGACACATACGAGTACGTTTTTAAATCTTCAAATTTGATTGGGTTTTCGCAATTAACGTTTGTTTAAAACAAATCATTTCCATTATTTTTTAAATGATTCTTGGAACTTCGCTTAGTCCTCTTTGTAAACACTGTTTTATTATTATTTATTCTAAACAGTAATGTATCCTTAAAAATGGAATTCTATTACCTCCAAAGGTGAGAAGATTTAAATCATTTTCAATTCTGATTTAAAATAATATTACTTGAGTTAATCTAAATACCATGTTTTTTCTCAATTAATAAAGGTAATGATTTTTTTCTGCTCAAAACTCAAATTTGTATATTTTTCTCTTACGTATGCGAAGAGTCATAACTTTTTTTTAAAACCATTTGTTTAATACCTAAATGATCCAGTAGAACTTGAAAACTCTTTCAATAATATTCACAATTAAGATACATCATTAATTAAAAAGAATTACAAACAATTAATAGATTCTATAATGTTAACTTGAAAGTCAATGTTAGATTCCGAGGAATTTAGCTTACATTTAATAAAAGTTAATTCCCCGTAAATAACATAACGAGTAATTTAAATCTGCTCGGCTACACTCTGCATAAACAGTTATAATATGGGTCGAATAGAATGTCTATTTTATTTTATTTTATTTTGCAATTCGAATCGATAATTTTCGTGTCGTTTAACTAGATTATGATGGTAATTGCTTGTTGTTACTCCAATAACATGGTTTTGATTAAAGAACAAAGGAGAAGCAGGTGTTGTTAATAGAATCGAAGAAAGAAATAAATAAATAATTTCAATAATCTCTCATGTTAGCACTTAAAAGTCTTAACACTCGGTATAACGTCGTTTATTTTTCCTCGTTCAAGAGATTTAATTGGTTCTAAAAAATGTTACAAACTTTTTATCCTTGCAATTTTTAAGTCAAGAATATGAAAATTTACTCAATTAGTTTCATCATCATCGTCATCATCAATATTAACATTTTTATCATCATCAACATAATTAATACTGATTTACCAGTAAATGCCAGTGTTGAGCTTAAGCTTCTCAATCTTTACTTCTTTCACAAGACTTCGATCTTTTTCCAGTTTCGTTTAAGTCCCTACCATTTTATTAGTCGTCTACTATTTGTGGGCTTTTTAGTTTTTCCCATTTTTTATACTATCTTGGTTAGCTCATATTAGACATTCTGTATATATGTCCAAAGCTCCAAATCATCTTAATACCTTGTCACTTTTTCCTTTTTCTAACGTTTTCCTTATTTTTTTGTTTAAGTAGTCCCTTGTCATCCAATCTTAGTCGTACAAGTATTTTCATTTATTTTACATTCTTCTTCTTTGCTGTTTCTAAAATGTGAATATGCATGTGTCGTATATCAATTTCTCATGTTAAAAAATAGCAATATGAAGTAATAAAAAATAGGTGAAGATAAAATCAACATTTAAAAAGAAATCTGAAAATATTAATTTTGGGCTAGATAGACAATCGGCAGTAATTTTATCTAAACCTTTATTATTAGATCTAAAATTAATCTAACAATAAAAGTAACGTATTTTTTATTGTTTTGTTTATTTGAATACCATTTTTTGTTTTTAATAGTATTGTTATAATTCCTGTATGATGCATCATTACAATTAAAGTTGGGTTTAGATAAAATGTAGGTTTAATCATCGAGTAATATAATCTGGTGTGGATTTTCATTCTTTCTTCTATTTCTATTTCTGTCTTCCCATCTTCTACTACAATTATCCCTCGTGTAATTTAAATTGTTTAACTTAATCAAGATTCATATTGGACGAAGATTCACCATATTCCTCAAAAGCAGTAAAGTGGATTAATACAATAAAACCCTAAATTGAAACCATACAAAAATTTTCTTTAGTAAAAATGGCTGCGTGGTATTCATTTAGAGTTTTATTTTGTTAATGAAGCTCCGTATTCTCTATTATTATCCCTTCTAGATTAAAATATCCCCCTGTTGTTTTATTGATTCTCTTGTTGCATTCTTTAATAATATCATCCATTACCTGTTTACCATTTAATTCCATTAACTATTTTAAATTCCTACTTTTTCCAAAGAACATGGTTTAATAAATTAAAAAAACGGAAACACATTTCCATTCTTGTTGAAAACTTAAATTCGTCGTAGGAAAAGTTGGACGTCTTCTAACCCGTTAACTTTATTTGCAGAAAACTGCCATGGCGCACAATACTTTGGGAAACTCATTGGGAAACTTTCAGAGTTACATCACGGCGTTTCTGGTGAAGTTTATGCAGTGGATGCAAGGACTTTATACATCAAGGATTTCACTTATGACGGCCAAGGACCTGGTAAGATACTTTTAGAATGATATACATACTTCACCTTTTATATAAATCTCGTACTTTTTCATAAAAAGTTCTCGGATTTGCAAACAGCAAGATATTCTTTTTATTGTAAAAACTAAGTCTGGAAAATTTACAGAATTTAAGTTAAAATAATCTTTCATCTTTTTCTAAACATATTTTACAATTCTTTTCGATGCTATACAAAAATAATTTACTTTTTGTGAAGTTGCCTGGAAACATATTTTGGAAGGTTTGTTGAAAATATGTTTTAATTTTAGAACTCATCAAACTATCGCTAGAATCGAAATGCATTACATTTTTTTGCGTACATTTTGTATATTGTTTTTTTATCAATGAATTCCCAAAAAGCCAATAAAATATGCGTTTGATTGATTTGCGCATTCAGCTGAAAAGCTGGAGAGGAATTTTTATGGTAAAATTGTCAATAAATTATTCTCTATCGGTTGTATTCGCTCCAATTTTCATTCGGAATAAAAGAATTTCGGCAAAGAAAAAACGTTAATAGCGTGAAAAATTCATAAATTTTCCCCCGAGATATTTTTTTGGTGAAATTGGAATAAAAATAACTTTTAAACGCGAAATAAGATTTGACAGACTGCTATTAAATTATGTAAGTGGCTGAGTATTCTCGAAAGTGATGGTTGGGCCATAAATATATTAAATTACTTTGTGACAGCTTATTTTCTTCCACAAAAAAGTAAATAATATTTGAAAAAAAATTCGCAAAGGTGAAAACTTTTTTAAAGCTTCCCTTTTGCTTTATGTTTCCCATTTTTGAAGTAAGTGGGGTTCGTGTTTTACCCGTTTCATTCAAATTTGAAAATAACCGTGCGGAAAATTCGGAGTGAAATGGTTTAAGAAAAATCTTATTAGCACTTCTTTCCCTTCTAATGACCGACCTCCAGAAATTGACAACGGGTTTTAAGAGCATTATCATCAAAATTATCTTGTCCTTTTTTTGAAACTTTCCAAGAAGAGGGTCTTAAATGAACAATTCCGAGTTTTGGCGGCGTAATGAAAGTGCCGGAATATTCATTTGCGACAATATATTTTAGTTTATGTGCTTGATGTAAATTTCAACTCTTGTAAAGTAGTTTCACGAGTTATGAGTTAAGAACATTAATGTATTTTCATGATAATACATTATTATCTACTTAACCTAATTCGTGTTATTTTTTTTTTTTTTTTTTTTTTTGGGAAATAGTGTTCTGCTCCGGATCAATTTTGAACTTGAATTAAATCTGAGTAAATTTCACTACGCATACTAAATTTACGCCACTGTCCTTTGCCATCCAGACCACATTTCCGTTCGAAGGCACTTGATACTCGTCCGGAAAATCCAAAAACAAGTTCTAATCAAGTTTTTCATTTTCAGCCGCCTACTTTTACGCCAGCGTGCACAAAGCGGCCGACAAAAACGGCTTCCGGTTAAGAGACGAAACCGGAAGTGGAGAAGTAATCAGAAGGTACAGGAAGGAGGGTGTCACTCTCACTCTCCCCGAAGGCAAAACTCTTCACGGCATCAAGATATTCTATTTGTGGTGCGAGGAATTTGATGTAAGTTCTTTTTTAGAATCTTATCACTCCTATGCTTTTCCTAAAATTAAATGTCGGTCGAACAAACTTTATTTACGTGAAAATTTCAGAACTGCTTTTAACAGAAACTAAAACAACAAATTAATGTGACTACAAAGGGCTGTAATTCCCCTAGATCAAACTTGACTCTAACTAATCTTCGATACTATCAGTTTTCTGTGTTTATATCCTTTTCTTTTCTTCTCGAACATTTCTTGTCTGTGCATACACGTAGCCAGTTTTCTCACAGCTAGTGGCCTTGTACTATGCAACGAAACTATTACAATATAGTATATATAGAATAGCAGTAGTGGTACTGTTAATATAGCTACTAAAAAGCTGATTAGATTCATTAACAAAAAACATAATCATCATAAGCAACAACTGTGCAACAAAAAAATATCGATTTAAAACTGTTTAAACTTAATATTTTCTCTTTTTAGTTTGTTTCTAATAATTTCAAAGTTTTATTGTCGTATTATCGTTTTTTATTTACAAATTTGTGCATGAAGTCAAAATTTTATCTGGTTTTGCTTGAATGGTGAAATATAAGTAGCTGAATTAGTGGAACAAAACAGCTATTTTAACATGCTTTTTGGTAACAACATGAGCAGCCATTCTGTAATAGCAGTTATTTATTGATATGCCAATATATGTAACAAACAGCGTCAAAAAATTTTAATTTCTCTTAGTTTTTAAAAAACACGTCATTATGAGTTTTTGAGAATTTACCTATTAGATAAAAGTTTGTTGACTCTGAGAACTTGTTCTACGGCGATAAACTCTTCTACTATTTCCTTATTATACCACAAAAAACACAAAACAAACTAGGAAAAACCAAAATTTCAGTTAACAATACCACAACATATTTAGAAAGTGTTTGAGTAGAACTAAAAGTTTAATGCGGGCTGTATGAGCCAGGTAAAGAATTTCTGCGACGATAAGCCTTAATGGTTACTTCCTTTTGTAGCCTCAAGCGGTCCAAATGGATATTGTGGACTTTCACTACTTATATTTTGTAAAATTTCGTGTATTTATTATTATTTTATAAAGCTTGGAAACCACTTTTTAACACGATATATAGATCCATTATTACAGCAAATCCTTTTAAAATTAGTCATATGAGGATGGGCATCTGTATGTGTAAAAACGAAAACGTCAAAAAAACAAACATTTATATTAATTTTTATCTTTGTTTTCACTTTATTTCATTAGTAAATAATCTGCAAACGATCCCGACCAAAGTTGATCGTTTTCATTATTTTGGCCCATCTTTTTCAAAATAGCTTACAAAATTTCCATACTTTGTATCAATGTTTATTTTTTTAACAATCATGTGAAATTTGCACTTCCACTTCCTTCAAACTCCCTAATTTGCGTCTACTTTGTTTCAATTTTAAAACTTTTTATTTTATACAGGGCTATTTTAATTGATTAAAGCTGTTATTACTGGATCGAGATTAAATTATTTTAATAATCTACTATTGAGTCTAAATAATTCCTTCAATTATTTCATCTTTTTCCTCATACTTTCGTCTACTTGGTTTTGATTTCGGTTTGAAAGCGCGCACATACGTAACCTAAATTCTTATATATAATATTTAATAAATCATTCATTTGCAATAAATCGCAACAGTCGAGAGATTATAATTTAAATATCAACTGTAATTAAAGTTAGGTATAAGTAAGGAAACTCTAAGTGAGAGGATCACGTTTCACTGAATTTTTTTAAACTACACAATGAAGAAGATTCACCATTCATGATAAAAGTGCACGTTTTATTCAAAAGTAAAAACCGATTGTTTTGTAAACGAGACAAATGAGCTTTCTATCATACCTGAGAATCTCGTGAACAGGCAATGCAAATAATTATCGATGCAAAAAAAAACCTGCTTTTAATACATGGTAAATAGAATGAAACGGTAGCGTGAGAGGGTTTATGAATACGTACTTGGAAATTAAAAGTACCTACTTATCAAGATAGAGTAAAACTAGTTGTGAAAAGCCTGCGTTGTAAATTTTATACATTTTACTAAAGGAAAGTATTTTCGTGAATAAAAACATGCGATGTTATAAAAGAGAAAATAAGTAAATTTAATTAGGTACTTACACATGTAATAGTGGAAACATTTTAGAAATAAAAGCGTATATTACAGTGCCTATCTTTTGACATACAAAATTATTTACAAATATTCTGTAACGTTATATTTTTTTTAATCAAACACTCTACTTGATTTTGAATTTGAAATCCTTTTTCAACCTAGTTACAAAAACATCAAGTTGTAATAAATAAATTATTTCTAAGTAAAAAAAATTTAATATAATTCTCAATAATCTTTATTAAAATAATCACTTCACTGCCGTATTCATTAATATTAATAATAACTTTAGGAATTACATCATCATTATCATCATCATCATGCATTACAATTTGACGATCCAAATTTTTTTTTCTTTTTTCTGAGATTATGGATTTAAATTCATTTTACGTTTTCTAATTTTTCTATTTAATTATTAATATTGTATTGCATCTACATTATGTTTTACTATATCATAAATCATTTCAATAAGATATCAGGGTCATTTGGTTGCATTATCTACGACTTTTCATGATTTTCTTCATTCATACCCAATTTTTCCCTAATATTAAGCCTTTCTATTAGAACATGATAATGATGATGATTATGATGATGATAAAGATGATGATAAAGATTTTCTAATTAACAGTGTTATTGCTTGGTTTTGTTGCTATTTTAATATATTGAGGCAAAAACTGTAGCAAGATATTACGTGGTGGAACGTAGATCCTTGACCTTCTAAAATTATTTTTTTTATTGTTTTCACTGAGTTTCCAGTAGCTTCAATAACTTATGTTTTAAAATTTGTGATATTTTTTAAATCAACTTGCACTATCATTGTAAGAATATCGTTGCATAAAGATAGGAATATATTTGTTAACATGCAATTGCAAAAATTTTCTAGTCACTGTGTAATAAAATATTCGTATATTTTGTTAATTCGTATTTTAAAGCAAGGATTAATAGGAAAGCCTAATATTTTAAAAAGTCTGAATAATAATGGGAAACTGAAACAGAGCTTACCCAGTCCGCAAAGAAATTAATGTCGGATATCACCAATTACAAAAAATAAACGTAATTGATTCTAACAAGCCGATTGTTACCCTCATTAGTACAAAAGTTTCTCCGGTTTCACCTTACTTATGTCAATTTACGAAAAGTTTCAGAAGTAACTCAAAAGTCGAATGATAATAAACAAAGAAACAATTAAAAATCTTGGAAAATTAAAGTGAAAATAAACCTTTTCTTATACCTATTTACGCCCTTCAATATCTTCAATATCTGGCGAATATTTTATTTAAAATCAAAGCACCGATACTGTAATAGCACCTATTTATTGATATGCCAATCTGAGAAATTGTATAAACAACGTCAAATATTTTTTTCTTTTTGCTTTTAGAAAATTCATTAATATGATTGAATCTGAATCTGAAAGTCTTGCATCAGATATTGAAAATTGTGCAACAAAAGCAATTTCACTATCAAACTGTAACAGCGCTTACCCAGTACACGAAAATATAGATGTCGCTACCACCAATTCCAAAAAATAAACGTAGCTGATTCTAACAAGCCGATTGTTACCCTCATTAGTACAAAAGTTTCTCCAATCCCACCTTACTTATGTTAATGTACGAAAAGTTTCGGAAGTAGCTCAAAAGTCGACTGAGAATAAACATTTCTTTGGAGGGTAAGAGGGTGACGTTGTAAACTTGGACAAAAATGAGCTCTTCCATAATCTATATATTAATGAGGTACCGTCATTCGCACTCATTTAAATTTTAAATTCGGCTTCTTCTCCACCGAATGCTTACAAACTTACTTGAGATAAAACAAGGATTGGGCTGGCCCAATTTATTACATCCGTTATATTGTAAACACTCACTAAGGGTAACTAGAAATTTAGAAAAAACATGAATATTACTAATAATTATTAATATTTTAAATAGATTTCAATTAGTGTAATTATTGTAGAATTGGTGCCGGAGCTCATATCGATGGTTCCTTGGGGGTAAAAATAGACAAAGAAGTACCAATAAAAATTCATGTCATCAAACTTTTTCGTTATGTCCCGAAACGCATAAAAACCAATTATTATTTTTATATTGTATTTTTCGCAACGTAAAGAGCTCTTAGGAGAAATGTTAATCCTGGCACCAAGACTCGCAAAAGCGAGTTGATTTCCAAATGGAGGCGTTGTTAACTGTCTAGAAAGAAGGAAATTTGATTATTTTGGGGGAAGTGAACGAAGGAGAAAGCAAGGAAATCTTTATTATGATAATTACTTTGCTCCAGTTCATCCGTAATTGTAATAGGAGATAACGGCATAAGCCTTTTGACACCGACATTTTTCTACTCATTACGATTACTCGAGTTTCACACTGCCTTGTACTTACAAGTGTTATTTTAAATCAGTGTGACTATTGGCTACATCAAAGAATTGGTTGAATCGTTAGTTATTCGTGAATCTCAACTGTTCCTTCTAAATTCATTGTTTATTAATTTTTTTTGCAGGTTAATTTTGGAGACGTCAAAATCCCCAGAAATTTTGATTATCCTCGTCCGCAAAAAATTGATGCACTCAGAGGCGTTCACTCCATTTCATCTGATAACATCGTCATTGTTGATGCTCAAACATTATTGATACCAAATTTGTCCTACGATGGAGAAGCTCCAGGTAATATTTTCAAAAGTGTTCATATAATGTAATATAGTATAAAATGCAAGCAATTCAATATCTTAGAATATTAAACTGAAAAGATGATATTTGTAACGATAAATCAACCCTTCAATATCTTTAGTTTTGTAAAAATCCATTCAAGTCCAATTACTCTGTTTCTAGAGAAGTTTCTAATTGTGGATAATTTAAAGAAAAACTTATCTCACATGTACTATTTTGTAATAGTTATTAACGAACTCAAATAAAACATTTTATCTACGACTGCCAAAAATTGTCAACAACTGCAAATATTGATAAATATGATTGATATATCGATTTAATTTATTAGACAATTGGAAAAGTCAAAGCAGCGATTCTGTAATAGCTGTTATTTAATTGATTTAGCAACCTCACAATATCTTACAAACAACTTTAAATATTTTTAATTTCTCTTACGTTAATGTGAGCGACTCTGAATCTGAAAGGCATGCATCAGGTATTGAAAACTTTACGAGATATAATTTTTGATATTTTGTTTGAAATATCTTGTAAGCTTCTACATCTTTTAAAGTAAAAAATAATGTATGTTCATTTTTATTAAATGTAAAATCTAAAATTAATAAATTAGAAAACCAGATATTTATAAACTAAATTGTCCTGATTTGCCAGACCCTTAGAAATTTTAACATAAGGTACTGTGAACATTTACGAGCTTATAAATTAAAACTACCAGATAAGTCACATTACGCAAAACAGCTCATTGACACTAAACATAAACTTACACTTAATAAAACAATGGAAACAACAGTATCAGTATATAGTAGTGAATGAACAATTAAACCTGGAAAGTTCTATTATTTTAGATTAACTTTTGGACTAAATATCTATATAATATTAACCAAAATAATTTTAGAAAAAGAAGAGTATTATTATATATATTACTTGATAATGATTGGTTAAAATGGTTATGGTATATAAAAAATCTGACAATCTTATGTCAATTTTGACAATGCTACATAGATAGCGAAACCTTGGTCGGTAAAATAATTTAAAAAGCTTTGTAATACAGTGGAAATTCAGATAAGTATAATTTATCTATTTAGGAATATTTAATATGGATAAATTCCACAAAGTAAAGGTTGAAACAATTAACTTTATTCTCTTTTTTCGTGGGTCTAGTTCTATACGTCTATTCAGTCAAAGTTCTAATAACCAGTGGCCTTGTTCTGTGAAACCACTACTAAAATATTATGTCCGAAATTATATACAAAGTTAATATCAGAGAGCTGCATGAAAGCTCGACCAATAAAGGTTGTTATTATGGAATATTAACATTGTTAACAAGGGTTATTCTAAATTGATCCATTGTGATTGATGTTGTATTCCGAGTAACAATTTATTTTTTTGAATACTAGAATTGTTGCATGAAATGAGTTTCTGTACTTGTACACATTTAGTCGACAGTCAAATATTTACTTATATCAAAACCGAATTAAATTGTTATTTGAGTGAAAACATTTACATGTAATTTGCATAGAGAGTCACTCTTAGCGAATGGAAACTATTTCTAAATATTTTTCACCGACCCATCGCTTTATATGGTTCAGCTACCGCAAACTTTCAAACTTTACACATTAATTCACTTCAACTAGAAATGTAACATGTACTTCTAACTGAACTTCAAATTATACAAGGATGGATCCTTTGAGTGGCCCCTAAATATATAATGATTTCATTAATTATTAATAATTAAGATCAAAATGGAATGAGCCTTCATTCTCATTCTGAAATACTGTAACTAGATAATTTTCTAGGAATAATTATTATTTTGTACTGGTATTAAGTAATAGTACAAATAATTGGCTTTTAATAATTGCCACATACCGATTGAATAAGATATGCGAATCCTAGTCCACAATAAGTTGAGTATATTTATTGAGAGCCAACATCATCATGTAACTTTTTTCGACTAAAAACCTTTGCCTCCTTATAGACCATAAAGTTCAAATAGACTACAAACATTCTAACTATAAACACGTCTCCTTTCTTCCGATTTGATTACATGAAACAAAGAGAGATGAATACGATATCAACAAACTTGCTTTGGCAACATTACTTTTCTACTAGAATATTGCACAGGACCGGTTCTAATAGAAAATAGTTTCAATTTATTGGGGGAACATACGAATGGATGGGTATAAAATATGTTAGGGGTGGGTTAAATTTATGGAGAAGTGGTGCACTGAAAATGATTAAATGAGAATGTTTCCAAAAATCAATAATCACAACATTAATGGTAATAAAAATTTAAAAGATAAAACAAATATTGCCGCATTTTTCCAAATTTCAATTAACAATGAAAACATGGTTTCATAAAAATGCATGAATTAATTTTTGTGGCAAAATCACGAGAGCAGAGGACGAGTGATGTCGCCTGAAAATTGTTTCATTGTTTAAAATTTTATTGAAAAAAATTAACCTCTTATATATATATATATATATTTCCGAAAAAAACATTAATATATTGTATTTTGACAAATTTTAAATAATTAAATATATATAGTAAAATATTTTTCCGAGAACTCGTTTATACGACAAACGTCTTTTGTGACTTTTAACATTCTCGGTGCAAGTTTGATTCATGATTACTTAAGTCTGACTCAAGTCGTTTACAATTTCCGCAAACGGTACTGTACAAATAGTAATTCAAATTTTCCGGAAAACCTGCACAATGCTACAGTGAACGTCAAACGTGAAAGCATAATATGTCAAAATGTATCAACAATGTTACCAAATTAGATATTTGTATATTTCTAGGCGTAATCTACTGACTAATTTTTTCCAGTATTTGAAATATCGTTTTACTGCGAAGCGGTTGAAATTAAAAAAAAAGTTGTAATAAAACTTTAAATTTAAAAAATCTGCATGAATGGAAGGATGTATTCCTACTTTTTATTTTGATAGTTTTCTGTCATTTTCTCCGATATTTTTCAAAAAAAGGAATACGCCCCCCCCCTCCTTTGATGCAAAAATCTGCATCTCGTTATCCCAATTCGTTTTCAAAATATTTGGAACCATTTCATGCGGTATGGTTGGCTCTTAATCAAGTATTTGACGGCCCGTAATGAAGAAACTTATAGCAACACGAAATGAATGTATTGTTTATATTTTAGATGCCAAATTCTGGGTTGGACGTGGGCCCAAACCCTCACCCCAGGGTATTCGTGTCCCTGACGAAAATGGAAAAGAGGTGCCGCTCAGGAGATACGACAGGAAAACAGTGGTGCTTACTCTTCCTGGTGACTTAACCGTTTTCGATATCGGTCATTTTGGAATTTGGTGCGAAATGTTCACCGTAGATTTTGGTCACGTGATAATTCCTCAAGTGCTTAATATACCACCTTCTCTTAAGATGCTCGGAGTTAGTCCTCAGGTAAAGATTATAACTTACTATAAGAATAACAACCGCAAAATTAGAATATGAATGTGGGCTTAGCGAGTGTCCCTCCGATGTCTAATAAAAATGTTTCTGTTGTTACAGAAGCTACACCAAGTTGGCGTGCCGAGTACAACAGTGCAACATTCAAGACCGTTCATTGGGGGACACTTGCAGGCCACCACTTTCCGACCGCCGACCGTTTTCTCTCTTTTCGGACGAAAGAACGACGATCTCAACCAACATAATCTCGTCAACTTCGTACCGCGGCAATCCGAAGCTGTCTTACCCAAACACGGCATTCAATATTCTCAATTTACCAACCAGCAATACCAACCATTTTCTCAACCTCAACAATATCTACAACAAATTAATCATATACAACAAATTCAAAATCCGCAACAACAGATCCGGTACCAGCAATTACAACAGCTCCAAAACCAACAACTTCCACAACAACAAACGCACCGTTTCAACACTCCATTAGCTCAGCAGAATTCGCAACCAGTCCAACACCAGTTCGGATTTGAACAACAGATAAAACCGCAAATTACTTACGCTCAACAATCGCAAGAAACTGTTGATATTAGACCTTCGATACAGTACCAACCTTTTGCTCAACATTCAGCTCCTCAACAAGAATATAATACGTTGCAGTTTAATGACAACAGAAGACAGTTTAATGAGCAACTGGCTTACAATCGATACTTGCAGGAAAAACAACAGTATGATGAACAGTTAAGGGCCCAATTGAGTAGACAACACAACAGATTCCAGTTAAATCACAACCAAAATAATGCTTACAGTCCGTTAGGGTAGGGGGATTGTTAGTGAATTGATCTCGGGTTAACGATGATAATTTATTATATGTATATATGCATTAAAAAAATGCAGTATTATTATTTGATATTAGTATCAAAAGAAATTATTTGAAATCTGCTTAAATGTTAATATAAATGTCTATAACTTCTAGAACGAAAAAATGCGCATCTTCGTTTTGGTTCAAATTTTTGCTATCATTATTATGAAAATTTATTTCACGCTCAAATTAAGGGACTATTTCCAATAGAAAACTCTGATTTTTTTAAATATATAAAATATAAAATACTCTTTTTATTTTTGGACATTTTATAACTGATATAGTTTTGCTTAAAAATTATGATCATAGATACTTTTTCTAACATATATTTTATTTTGATTGATAAAAAAATCCTTTTAAGGGAATGTCAGAGTTTAAAATTACTTCATTTTGTAGCTCTATACAGAAAGAATTCTATCATTCTATCATTTAAATTTACAGTATTATATTGTTTAAAATTAATTTTATTAAATTTACCGGTTATTATTTGTGCATTGTAAATCGTATTAGTTATTATAATTAATACATTTATTCGCATAAAAATTTCTGAATATAATAAATAATTGTTTAAAAGAAGAGCAGCCATCTACTATTTAAGTAGTTAAATACTTCATTATTACTATCTCTAACTAAAAAAAACAATAGAAATACATTTTTCGATGTTAATTTGTTATTTAAATCTTAAATTATTTTGGTTAAAACAAATTCTTAAAATCTATCAAATATTCGTTTTACAAAACTAAATATTTATGTCACTCAACACTACATTTATTTCACTTTACCAAACACTTTTTATTAGTACTTCTCAAGCAAAATTTATCTGTTTTGAATTTGAAGCGTTTTAGTTTAAATATTTTAATAATAATTTAGACACCTCTAATCTTTTGGATGAAAAAAAATAATAGATTGTGGTATAAATATTATTTTTCTTGAAACAATCAAATATTTTGTTGATTAAAATAACCAAAAATTATTAATTAAAATCCAATATATTTCATCTGTTGAAATAAATGATTTATTTGTAAATTTAAATAAATGGTTTGTCTGATCTAACAACATTTGTTTTTTGTGGCTGTTCTTGGTGCTATTATCGATTTAAAAAATTATTGTTATTATAGATACGTCTATATTTATTAAGTTAATGGTATGATTAATGAGCAGATTTCAATAATTCCAATGATATAATTTTTATAGGTGTGTAAATACGGTGTATATTTTTGTAACATATGGCCAGTCAAGAAGATATTTTTATATTTATATATTTATTTTAACAAAATTTTAAATAAACTATTTATGATGAGTAAATTTATTCCTTTCATTTGGAATCCCATAAAATGTTCGTGTCCTTAATTGTTATAATAAATTGACTAAATCTGTATAAAAAAATATATAAATTGATTTTCTGTTAGTGATTAATTAGTTAGTAACATTTTGAAAAAAAATTTTTGGTTTACTATATATTACTTCTAAAAATAGTCTCGGCATAATCTGAAAAATATGCCGCCGCAGAAAGTTTCTAGTTATTTGTTTTTTCTCTAATTCCCCTTTGATTAATTTATGTTTAATTTTGCAAATTGCAGTCAAAGTTAAACTGCGAAGTGCTGTTCGATGACCTGGCGTTCGAAGTGCGTTGGGCGGTCGCAGGAGAGAGCATTGTTTTGCAACTCGTTGCAAAATTGGGTAAGTCTTCTTTAATAAATATTATTTCATTTGGCAATAGTCGTTTCAAGGATTGGCACATACGGTAATAGGTCGGTTTTATCATTAACGAATTATAATAATCGAAGGCAAGTCTAGGGGCAATCGGTGCTATAAAAAAATTGTAAATAAATATGAAATTAGTTAAGATTATTACCACCATATTCAAATTGAAATTATAATTTTCTTCTGTTTTGTAATCTCTATCAGCAACGATTCTGTAATAGTAGTTATTTAATGATATGGCAAATTGACAGTTTGTTGCAAACAATGTCAAATATAATTTCATTCTTTTTTGTTTCTAGAAAACAAAACAACAATATGAGTCTGAATCTGAAAGTATTGCATCAGATATTGAAAATTGTCCAACGAAAGCAATTTCGTTACTAATTCCACTACATTTACGAATCAAATAAGAATAAGTTAGTTAAAGTTAGGAGCGACAGATTCAAAATAAAATTATCTTTCTTCTGTTTGGTAATCTCTATCACACTTAATTGATTTTATCAAAAAAATTGAATAAAAAAATATGTAAACTATATACATAAATTTATTAAATATAAAAATTCGCAATGAAAGCAAACACCAATAGAAAATTATCTAAAAAAAGTTTTGTTTTCCTTAAAATGTTTCTCAATTAAACCAACAATGTAACATTAATTGTATTATATAAATTTTTTTGGATTGTTTTTGGAACACTATGAAAGGGTTAAAATATTTACCATTTCGCTAAACTAATTCTTAGTAGAAAATTATAAGCAATTTTCCACATCTCATATTATAATTTTCTCTATTTTTTATCAGATTTGCTATTAATTATCATTAAATTGTATGATTACATTTATTAGATTATATCTTACTATTTGATTCTTTGAATAATCTGCTTTATCTTCCTTAGTGTCTAATACAGTTTCAATTTTTTTATTTATCTTTATTGATGGTTCTTTTTCATGTTATTCTTTTTTCACTTTCTAAAGATAATGATTGCTTCCTCACTTACTTCCCAGGTTTTTCTTTTCGTGTTTTTTTAGCCTTTTAAGGCTCTTCTTTCTAGTTCGTAGCTATTTTTTATAATATTCTTCATCGAGCCGTTCCTTTTCTCCTTTTTTCATAAATTTTTAGCGAGCATATTCTTTTCTATAAATGTCTATATATAAAATCTGGGACATTAGGTACACTTATGTCTTCTACTTCTCCAGGAATAATTACAGGTTTATTCGGGTTTTCATCAATTTTGATCATTTTAATCGGTGTATACTTGCATTATTTTTATTAACTACCTTAGGTTCGTTCCCCTTTTTCTTTATTATTTTCACTCATGAACCTAAAGTTACCTCGGAAATCAAATAACTTATAGATGATCTGAAATTATTCTAATAAACAGTATTAAGTTACTTACATTCGATGTAGGTTAAAAAAATCCGAAACCAGGTCAAGCAGCAATTATTTGATTACTCAAATTATAATGCTTCGTCTCATCTACGACATGAAGGATCATAAATTCTAGCGAAAAAAAAATCAGGAGCGGCTGATTTTTCCCTTGAACTTTAATGAAATGTAGAACTTTAGGTGACTGACATCGAAATTATTATTGAGTTGTCAGGGCCAGTGAATGTGGATATGAGATGAGGTGTACAATTACACTTGATCGTTTAGTTAAAGTTACGCTTCGAGCAGATAAACTCGATCACGATATTGTCTAATGTTTCGCACTCGATCAAAAATATTAGTTTCTTATGGAAGTAATTTAATATAATGCTGCGTTTAGAATTTCTAACAGGAACATATTTTCTTTAAATAAAGACAAATGTACTCTATTTAACGACGATTTATATTCAAAATTCAAATGAATTTTATCATATTCTGTAATGTTTCTTTGTAATTCTATTTCATTAAAAGTTTTTACAACATCACCAATTGCATTGACAAAACTTCTACTAATATAAAGTAGTGACAATATCACAAATTCTCTCGTTAACTTTTAACCAATAAACATCTCGCTAAAACATTTCATAATACACCGTCAATAAAAATTCTATCAGACAGTATCTCGGTACATTTTATTTCTGAAAAGATTTTTAACCTTTAAATTGTGTATTTAAAACTTTGGAAATTTTGGATTTTATTTTCTCCTCCCATTGCTACAAAATTATTAACCAAACAGTAATCTTATAGTTATAGTTTATTTTATCAAATTTGGAAAATCCTCGTACAAAAATATTCGTTGTCATCGTTTTTTATTTTTAGAAATGAACTTATTTCAAGTTATCAGGTGTTTTATGCACCAGAGGAAATCTAGATTGTTATCGTTAAAAATCATTTATGTACCTTCGAAAAACCCGGAAAAATTGCTGACTTACGTCGTTTTATGTTGACTCACTCGTGCTTCGTTCCAGCTAAACGAAATTTCCCGTGCCCTTTGCAATCATCGGGGTTTATATACAGAGTATCAGAATTTTTTGTTCAAAAATTGTCACAATTTGATTTTGCTCCAGTTAAAAAAAGCTCTTGCAGCCACACTTTTTTTCGATTTATTTTTTTCGTTAAGTTCTTTCTTTGTTCTTTTTTTATATTAGTTTAACTGAACAAAAAATTTGAATAAAAATTAAGCTTTGGTAATAAAGTCAAAATACTGAAATGTCTTCATTCTATGCGGTTCTAGTTAAAGAGGTTGATTATAGATTTTAGAAAATATTTGTTTTAAATTAATGATAATTTTCTCTACTATAGTTCCATAACCAACTTCTCTACCAAAAAATATGTTTGCCCATTCTACGACTAACGAAATATTACTGTAGAAATTATGTTTTGCGCCTTTAAATAATGGTTATTTTTTAATAACATACGATCGGGGTAGGTCGCAAGACGAGAGCGTTAGCCGGAGTTGGTAACGCTTGAATATGTTAACAGCCCTTATCACACGAATTAGATACAACATTTTATCTATGACTGCCAAGAGTTATAAACAACTGCAAATATTGATAAATATGAATGACATTTCGATTTAATTTATTTGGCGATTGACGAATATTTTATTTAAAATTTTAAATTTTATTTGTTTCTATCTATAGTTTGAAATGCCCTTTTTAAATACATAAAACACTTGCAATAATATTCCCTTCATCGACTTATTTTTTTCATTTTTATATCACAAACTGGTCCGTACTTTTACAATAATGTTAATGAACTAAGATGGGGGTTTCTATTTTTTGTTTGTTAAGTAGATTATTCAGTGGTTCGTCTTCCTTTTAGGTACTTCTGGGATTTTATTAAAATAAGGATTTACCACCACTCTAGTGATATGAGTGGATACATTTTTTATTTTTTTATACAACTTAAAAGGATGTTGGATCGTTAAGCTATTACGTAATTATCGTTGTTGATTAAACAAAAAACTTCTCTTCCTGCACCTACAGAAATTTACCTGTGGAAGATTTATTTTTAAGGTTATCAATAATTTTAAAACTTACCCAACAGGACTTTTTCTTTCGTTAGATGCAGTTTTTCTAGAATACCTACACTAATATTCTTTACTAGCGATACTAATTGAAGATAAGCTTAAAACAAGAAATATTATAAATCATGAAACATCAGTGTAAATATTGAATGTACGTTTCCAACGGAAAAATTGTTTTTAATTTTTGAATCGATAAGATTTTTCCAACAAATTCACAGATTAATGTCGAAAATGAATCCATCTGTGTAGACACACGCAACAAATGATTCTGTTTTATGTTTTATCTACGCCAGTCCTTTGGAGCTGTCACGTTTTAATTTATCACGAAGTAAAAATTAGTGCAGCGCTCAATCATTTGCCAATACGACAAAAACATTGCTAGTTTCTTTTTTTTTCAAACGAGCAGTACATAAAATTTTCGAAATAACCAATTTCCCTACAGTTTTATTACGTTTTTAACGGTAAAAAACACAATAAAATCTATTTTGTTACACATTGGAAGAGACAGGAGATGTAACTGTATAAATGGAATTTGGATCAGGACGTACGAATACGAGGGAGGTTATCTTATTGAGAAAAAACATTTATTTATCATTTTTCAAAGTATTCTTGTCCACAGTCAATGCATTTGTGCATCAGCGAAAATCATTCTTGAAAACATTTTCTCCATTGTTCTGGCCGTAGTTTGTTTATTTCATCAACCGCTCCTTCGGCTGATGTAAAACGTAATCCACATAATGTATCCTTTATCCATGGAAATAAGAAGTCATTAGGTACTAGGTCTAGACCATACGCCGCATGACCCAGTATTTCTTTGTTTTGGGCATTCAAGTACTCATTCAAGCCTCAGTGTAAGCACAAAATAATCCTACCTCTTGGACGTTTTTCGCGAACCTTTTGGAGTGCCTGAGGCTAACAAACTGGAGTGTACCATTCTGAATTAACAGTACGTCTATTGTCCAGTGCTGCAGTGGAAACATGCCCAGTAATTCCATAAAAAGTGGCGATCTTGGCTTTTTTCACGAACAACTTTTGTTGGAGACGATTCATTGTCAAAGATCAAAACTGATGATTGTTGCTTTTTTTCGGGATCGTAGCTGTATACTCAAGTTCCATCACCTTTTTGAGCTGAAATTGAGTTGTGGGGAATCCATCGAGTACAAAGCTTACGGACTTCCAAATGTTTGTGTAAAACAGTGTTAATTCCTTTTACACCGATCCTTAAAGTTGCTTGAATATTTCTGAGAGTAATGTACCGGTCCTCTTTAATCATGCTCCAAATTAGTTTCCTACATTTTTTCTTATATTTTCGTCAAACAACGATTCTATTAAATGATCTAATAAACATCTGTCGTAACAATTAATACATAGATCAGATAATTTGAAAAGTTTAACTATTTTTGTACAAAAAGATAAGAAAGTCTCACCTTGTAAAATCTTCGAATAGGTCTATGTGTCGAGTTAAATTGGACTGAATTTTTTTTTATAAAAGCGTTTGAGAGAAAAGCACACTCACCTGGAGCTTCTCAAAGAGATAGTTCTCTGGTGCAGCAAGGCAATTTTCTTTCTATTGCAGGAAACTGCTAAGAGATGCACACCAAAAACCAAAACCGAATGTCAAGGGCCCTTATTTATAACAGCCGATTAAATATATGACGGTCAGCGATTTTTTTAGATACATTTTTAATAGTTAATTTTTCTTAAAATAGAAATACGAAAATGTTTACAAAAAATAACTAGGTAACTCTACCACACCTTGTTCTACTGTTTTCTTTTTTCTTAAAATATTCTTCTAGTTTATATAATACGATTTTACAAGTTACATAATTTTTTTCTTCCAAATTTAACACTTATCTGAAATCAGAAATACCTTGACTAAAAGGGAATTTTAACATTTACATGACACCTTTTCTAAATTTTGAACACCAAAAATTTTCGATTTTCTTCTTAGGAATATGTGAAAGATTTAACAATTTTTTCTGGTGAAAGTATAGACGTTTATAAGTGAATTTTATATTGACTATTTAAACTGTCATTATTTTCTTCATAATATATGCTATTCCAATTATTTCCATATCCAATATGCACTTTGCCTTTTAGACCGGTCACCTTCTATTAAAATCGGGTATTTCTAAAAACAATGTGGGTGTCACGATAAAGCGGATTAAATTGTCGAAACCTGCGTTAAAATTTTTTGATTGCACGAGGAAAACCTTTGTGAATATGTATGGATGTTTTGTCTTACAGAAAATAAGGAATATATGGCATTTGGACTTTCTGGTGACGACGCGAAAACTGAAATGATAGGCGGTGACGTGGTCGTAGCCTGGATAGACAAGAACACTCTTAAAGGCTACGCTGAAGATTACTATTTAGAAGACAAGTCTCAGTGTTCAGGACCCACGGGATCCTGTCCAGATAACAGACTCTCCGTAAGTTCTACAAATAAATTACTTTGATGAAAATACTTAAAAGTAAAATTCCTCCAGGAAAATTCGAACAATGTTCGCCTTCTCAATGCTGCACTGGTTAACGGCTACTCAATCGTTACATACCAACGTCCGTTGAAAGCTTCAGACCAATTTGATCGTGCGATTCTCACGAATCATTCCCAAGCCATCATTTGGGCCATAGGACCGCTCAATCAAAGAAACGAAGTCTCTTTCCATAGCAGGTAATTACTTACTTACCTTAAGTATCGAATGAAAATATATATATATATATTTTTTAAAAGGTATATTAAAAAGAATCATCTTATCGATTTTGGACGTCCAGCGAGATGGAACTGTCCAATGCCAGAAATCGAACATCCCGCTATGACAGCTGTTTATGCGGCTACAAATGCAAAAACGAAACCACCTTTAACATCATCCGAAGAAGAGTATTACGAGGAACCCAGTACTAGTGCACCAAAAAGAACAAATGGTAAAACTTTTACTAAAGAAATTAGATAATTAGAGGTTGGCTTCTTCATCGAATCATTACTTTCAAAGGATCTTTACTAGTCTTATGTTAATTGATATACAGGATGATTCGTACGAGAACTGACAACGAGCAGAGGCATTTAAGGGAACCCAAAATCTGGTGATTTAACGCAATTTACCTCTATATTAAGTTGCACTCCTGAGAAGTTATAGGCTTTGAAAGTGAGGTTTCAAATTTCGAAAACAATCAATATTTCAGTTATACTTGAACTTAGAAAAAGCCAAATTTGGTACACGTTGTGAGAGTACCAAGAGCATTAATCGAGAGTAAGTAGAGTAGAGTCTTTAATTTATGTAGAATTTAATTCTAACACGCTTCTTACTCTTATTATTTTTCAAAAACCTAAATAAAATAAATCAAAATAAAAAATAAAAATAGGTATTGCAGCTGTTATTTAAAATAATCGAAAATTCAAAAGTTGGCTATGAAATTAAGAGTAAAACTTGTCGATAAAATTTTTATGATAAATAACAAGGGTGCGAAATGTTTTAGAATTAAATTCCCCATAAAATAAAGTAATACATTTTTAGGTCCGCCAACGAGTTAAAAAAGTCCTGTCACATTTTAATGGCGCATCATCCCTTGTATCGAATTTCATTTTTCTAAGTTTAACTGAGATATTGATTGTTCTCGAAATTTGAAACCCCCCTTTCAAGGTCTTTAACTTCTCAGGGGTGCAAATTAATATAGTGGTAGTTTGCGTTAAATAACAATATTTTAGGTTCACCTACATGTCACTACTCTGTGTCGGTTCTTATAAGACTCACCCTGTATATAAAAAATACATTGAAAAATGACGCGGCTGCTGTTCCACATAAAATGTATTTTACATTATCACGTATTAATGAAGTACAGGTAAAGATCCATTGAACGAAGCTCAGAACTTTGTCTCATGAACGTCTTTTCTTGTTCCTTCAAAAAAGGTAGAAGACGCGGGCCTAGTAGAGGAACATCGAGACCTTCCTCGCAAGAAAGTGCGGAAGATTCTGCACCGAACGCGTCGAGAACTAAAGAACAGACGCAACCGCCAAGAAGAAGGGGTCCACAGCCTTCAAGAGAAAGTGAAATTAGTAAACGTAATCAAACAACAGGCAGAAAGTCCAATGCGTGGGTGATACCGCCAATTGAATGCGACGAACCTGAAGATGGTGTTTTCTATGCTCAAATGGGTCCGACTGGTGGAAAGAGGGGATACCCAGCTATTACTGGTAAGTAGAAAAATAACGATTTAATAGACACGATCGTTTACATCTTTATTTCTAAGGTCATGTTGGATGGGGTATTTCTTGGTACATCAATGGCCTTTTGATCCCCGAAATACACGTGGTGCGAGGCAAGACTTACAATTTCGTGGTTGAAGGCGGCGACGATCCAGAAATACCTGCCAGGTATCATCCTTTCTACGTTACTGACGATCCCGTTGGAGGTTATGCTTATAAAACTTCAGAAGAAAGACAGGTAACTATTAATAATAATTATAGATTTGAACTGAATTCGTATTGATTTTTCTTTCAGAGTGTAAATATCTATGCTGGAGTGCGTAAAGACAAAGATGGTAGTATTATTCCCACGGGCATAGGAAGGCTCTGTACATGGACACAAACTGGGGATCTAGAAGCTGACGATTATGGTTCGTTTGGAGCATATCAGCGAGTTTTGGAACTCAAATGTGACAAAGCTGAAAATCCTGGCGTTGTTCAATGGACGCCTGACAGAAGTACTCCTGACACTGTATATTATCAGGTAAATATTTGGAATATTTTTTATTTCAATAGTACAGGGTGGCTACTTTTTGTATACGGGCCATATCGGTATCAGTTATTAGTCGCTGAATGAAATACCAATTTCTTCCTTTTCCGATTCCACCATATACAAAATGGAAAAATTGTACCTAAACAAAATAAATATATTGAGATGAAACAGTTTTAACAAGGACCAAGGTAGTTTATTAATTAAAATTCGTAATGACCAAAAAATATTTTTGGTTACTAGGCATTTTTTTTGTAAGTGGCTGGATGCCAAAATAATGAAAAAATTGTTACATTTAATTGTATCATTTCAATATTGTGTCCTATAACAGAGCCGTCAAAAAAACCACATAACAAAAAGTAAAGGTAGCCTTTGGAGTTGAAAGGTCGAATAGAAAATTTTATAAAACCAGAATAAATAAACCTGTCCGGAGAATTTTCACATATAGGTGTGAACTTGATTAAATAAATAAAGAATAGTACATTAAAGAGACTTTTCAACTTCCTCAAAGATATTCGAAAGTACATTCGAATTTTTTTACATAATGTATTTATTTTTCAAATAGCATAAAACACAATAAGAAAATTTCTCCGGGCAGGTTTAATGATTTCCTCTGGTTCTAATAAATTTTCAATTCGACTTTCGATCTCCAAAACCACCCTCCCTTTTTGTTTTTTGACAGCCCTGCATACAACTCCCCTGATCAATTCTTATATTCTATGACGTTTCGTTTGTATTGTTTTAGTGCTTCACACATCGTTACTTAGGATGGAAAATCCACGTGCACGACTCGTGTGACCGTCTCCCGGCTGCAAGTGAACCTAAACCAGCCGTTGTGCCCGCTCCTGAAGACCTCCTCGACAAATTCGATGTCGATCTCGAAGAATCTCCTTCTGCGCGCGTCGAAACAAGGGTAAATCAAAATAATATATTTAAAGGAGACAACGAAGATAAAGATACTAAATCCGTAATTTCAGAGAAAGTAGAGGACCGTCCGACAAATTTAAATGCCTCACTACCTACAGAGGTTTTCGAACCCATCCACCACGTGAGAACCGGACTTGCACTACACTCCCACTATCTGCGACAGTCACAACCATATTTTCACCATTTCAAACCCAGCACGCACTTGAACACCGGAATCCAGAATACAAGGATTCATCCTACTGTACAATATCCTGCCGTTACTATTTCTTCTACTACTCCTTCGACTACCGAAAAACCAACAGCTCCTAAATTTAACGACAACATAGCCGTCGCTAGTGACAATCTAAATCAAACATATTTGGTTCCTCCTCCTCTAATTCGTTACCGGGAAAAAAATAACGCGTACAGGAGGCCTGTTAATTATCTCAGTATTCCCGTTAAAGTTATTTCACAAAATCCGAGGTATTTACCAGTTTATAAAAAACCGTACGTCAGAATTTCGAACTTGAGACCACCGTATAAACATAAAATTTATCCGAACGGAGCACCGTACGTCCTCCTCCAACCTACTTCTCTTATAACCAAGTCGCCCATTGAAAATCAAATTAAAGCTTACACGGAAACGCCTAAGACTGGCCAAATTAAGAATATCGAAATATCTCGGCAACAAGCTTCGACGGAGAAAGAACCAGAAATTCAAACTGCGCCAAGTACCAGTATCGCGATTGCAGACGTTACTCCCAATTTTTTACGACCGGCCTTCAATACTGGCTTCAAACCGGGTTCCATTAAAATAGAAAGCGGTTTCAAACCAATAATAACGAAAGAATTTCACAAAAGAATAGATAAAGACGTACCTGTAGTAGAATACGAGAGCGAAAAGGGGGTAATAGATGTGAACGATACGGAAACATATCAATCGAAACCCATTCAAGTATTCGAACCTATATTTATCCCTTCACCAACTTATAAACCTACCAAGGAAAAAGGACCTAAAGTAAACAAAAGACCTGCGACTAAAACGGGCTACGAATACATGAAAATAGTCATTAAAAGACCACGAAGCGTAAACGAAGATCCTGAGGAACCAATAGCAGAGGCAGCTGAAAGATTCGAAAGTTATTATTTACCTCCTGCGAACGTTAAACCTAAAGAAGTGGTCCGGGTACCTTCTAATATCGACATTGATTTACCTGAAGTCAATCCAATGCTCGGAACGCCTCCAGATGTTGTAATCACTTACGACGGGAAAAAATTATCGGGTCAAAGTTTGACGGCGAAATTAAATGACAGGCCTTCTGTCATTACACACCGGCTTTCAAAGGCTTCAGCATATATTACATCAAGGCCACAATTCGGTCAGTTTAAAGGAGAATTGCCACCCTTAAATATTGATTATGTCAATAAAAATGGACCTCAGCTCCAAAGTTCCGCTGGGGTTTTGAATAGGGAATTGGATACGCCCTCTCTGCCATCCGAGAAGGAACAAAGAGTATTTACAACTAAGTTAACTAGAGTTAAAAGTTATGCAGAGGAAGATAATTAAATTATTTAAGTGTTAGGTCTTACGAAATCCCCAATTATTCATATTTCGTTTTCTCCAAAATATTCATTTTATTTGTTATTTTTAACTTATTTAAATATGCGATTGTTTCTGTAATATATATATATATATAGGGTGGAACAAAAAGGGAGGTCATAAATTAAACTATGTATTCTGGTACCAAACATAGCTCGATTAAACCTAACTTACCTTAGTACAAATGTTCAAGCAAAAAAAGTTATAGCCCTTTAAAGTTACAAAATGAAAATCGATTTTTACAATATCTCGTGAACTATTTGACATTTCATAATAAAAATGGTCACTTGACTTTCTTATAGTAAATGCATCTTTAAAAAAAACAACAAAATCTGTATATTGGTACCATAAAAATTTTAGGGAGGTTGTGATCCTCTAAATCCCCTCAAACTTTTATGTACGTTACAATTACATTTTTAATGTGGCACCCTTAGTTTAGCACATTATTTTGGAAACTTTTTTGCCTTTTAGCACTTTTTATTTAATTTTATTCGCAGCTCCAAAAAATATCTATTAAATCTTACTGATGTTCGTACAATGTTCAAAATGGCCTCCATTTTCTTGCATACACAATCGGCACGGTTGTAAGAAGGAACACAGAATATTTTGAAAAATCATTGTGTTCCGACGAAATCGAGTTACAGCTTCAATAATTCTATTTCTCAGTTATTGTTCGTTCATTATCTCTACAACATACACGTCCTTGTTCATAAAATCCCAGAAGCAAAAGCTAATAGGGTTAAGATCTGGACTTTTGGCTAGCCAAGAAATAAGTGCATCAGAGCCCCTTCCAATCCAAAGCTCAGGGTACTACCAGAAAAGTTATTCCCGATTTGCATTAGAATAATGAGCCAGAGCGCCTTCCTGCAAAAACCACATATTTTGCCTGATTGCAATATTTGCAATATTTCTAAGGAGCCTGGTAATTAGTTTTGTAAGAACTACAAATAATTTACACCATTTAAATTGTTTGGTTCTAAAATATGTAGTTTAATTTATGACCTCCGTTGTTGTTACACTCTTTATATATAAGGTGTAAAAGCCCTGATGGCCAATGACTTCTGTTAGCATCCTTCATCTCGTTCTGTTTGCTACGGTTTCTTTCCTGTATCCCACTCCCAGTTCACGCAAGTCTTGTTCAGCAGCCTATAAAACCATTTTCTTCGATGGTGGCCCTTTTCCTTTTGATACCTGCATCTCCTTAAATTTTAATTTTCTCATTCGGTTTTCTGCAACCTTCAGCCACTGAAAGCGATGCAATTTGGCCTACATGTTCAATAATATTGACAATATTTTACATCAATACATGTCTGTTGTCTGTACAATGAACATGCAGAGGAAAACTTGATTGGCCATAATTTTGGCGTCGCCAGGTAGAACATACATGTTGAATCAAGGAACGACTGAAAAAACGTAAATAGTAATCACATGTTATATTACTAAAAGATATTCGTGGAAATAAAAAATAATTATAAAAATGATTTTCAAATGGATGAAGGAACGTCTGATAAATTGCTGCAACTTTTGTTGCCAGGAAAGATACAAATATGCGAAACTGTTTATCAGTAAATTAACTCGGTCTTTTGCAGATACTTCAATATAAGGAAAATGCAGAAAGTAGGTTCGTAAACTTCCTCCACACTACTACCAAACCGTCTATTTTTTTATATCTTTCCCGTAATTGGTCCTGAGTGAGTGTATCTTTTTTCGTACTTCTATGCGTTGAGCGTCAGGCTTTATATTCTAAAAAGAGACGGAGCAATTTGTCTACTCCCGCGTTTTTTGCTGTTTTATTCGAATATATAGTTCAATAAATTGTTTAAGAATTTCTTCGGATTTTCCTTCTCCTCCAGGTCTTATTTGATCTAGCAGATAGTCGTAGCTTTTCTACTTTTTCAAAACATTACGTTTTATTGGCTCCACTTTCAATTTCAATACTTTCTCCATCAAAACAGTAACAAGTAATAAAAAGAAATGACATTTTCGTTTTAACAACTTTTCTCACAAAAATCGTATAGGTTTCCAAAACAATTTTTCGTTTCCTTTATCTCGTGTTTTATGAAATGAAATGTATTTCCAAATTCCAACTTATTTATAAATAGATCTATTTTTATCTATATTAGCATCTAAACACTTATTTTCATAAATATGTATCAGTAGTTTCTGTAGGAATAGAAACAATTTTGTAGGTTTCAGTGACATTTAAAGATTTTTAAAATGCATGGATTATAAGTGAAAGGATGGTCTTTTAAGTAAAAAATACCAATTCAAAATTGATTGTATCGTTTTAGGTATCTTTTTTCATGCAACTATATTAGTAATTAAATATCAGCAAACTATCATATACTAAGTTGTAAATATTGTTATAATTTTTTAATAAAGTTTTTTTTTATTGAAATTGGTTTACTTTAACTAAAACTAAAAATTCCAACAAATTTTCATGATATTTATTAATCATACTCCCTCTCATTACCCATTAAGAACAAAAACTACTATTGAAATGAAAACATTTCTTATTTGACAAATCGATGTCATTTTGAAATAAATCATGTTTCATAAAATCGGGCCAAATCAGTTATTTTAAATTTAATTTTCGCTTAAATTTTCCATTTCAAAGATTTAAAGCTTTATTACGTTCTGCAGGTCGCTTTTAAAGTTATCGTCACTTTTATTCTTGTTAAAGCCACATAAATTTTAAAATAAAATTCTGATTGTTAATCTTCAATATGCAATGTTTTCAATAAAATCTAGTTTTATTAATACTAATAAACTTTTTGATTGATTTTATTTTGTGTGTAGAGTGACCCAAAACTTACGTCCATTTCCTTTAGTTTTTATAATGGAATACCCTGTACTTTATATAATCACAAGATTTTTTTTAGTTATTACATTTGTAAATCCGTAAATGTGGCAGATACCAAATATTATTGAATTATACAAGCGAAAACTAAAATTATGGTTAATAACTTGTTTTTAGGGTTAGCTAAGAATTCGGTATCTATTAACAACTCAGAAAAATCTTCCTTACCTAAGGAATATTTTCAAAATAAAGGCATAATCTAAGACACAAATTTTATTTAAGAATACGACACTTAATGCAAATCTACATGTTGGGCCCTTTTTAAGAAGGGTTTATTAAATTAATAAAAAAAAAGATCATTATTAATATTACAAGTCGATGTCAAAATTTTTCGCTAGCGCCAACAGTTCAATAGTTGAAAGTGGCACCATAACTGTATTTGTTCGAATAATGTAATAACAAACTGTTAACCTCTAATGAAAAATCCGTCAACTGACAATGTACTTGAAGAAAAAGCAAATGAATGGCAACATAACTTAAGCCTATCCTAGGAAAAAGCAAAATGTTTGATGGAAAAGTGACGTAACTATTGCGCCAATTCGATACCAATTTTTATTCTTTATGACACTTGTTGAGTTACTGCAAACTAATCTAATCTTTAGAATTGCCGTTCTCCTTAACGGACCTGCTGCGTGATCTGGATCTAGAGCGGGATCTAGACCTCGAATGCTTATCGTTGGTACGAGAGCGACTGCGGCTTCTCTTTCTAGAATCTGATCTAGAACGGTTTCTGGAACGGCTTCGGGAACGAGAATTACTCCTGCTGCGAGACCTGCGGTCTCTTGAACGACTTCGAGAACGACTCCTGGATCTGGTGACACAAGAAACATCCAACGTTTAAGAATTATTATAGTGTGAATTTGAAAAGTATGTCGATAATTTTAAACAACCATCCGAAATTTTAAATGAAAAAAAAATTTTCTTGTATGTAAGAATCAAAAATTATCTGTGGTACTTTTCATTAGGCCCTCATTTAAATAAATTATCTTTAATGATCACATTCAATATCAATGTTGAATATGAATAACCCCCAGGAATAAAATATTTGATATGCGTACTACTACTTATAATTTGTTTTGATTTTAATCTAAGTTATTACTAGCTTGCTCCATGTAATTTTTAAACTTAATAAACAATAAACTAATAAAATGTATGCTATTCAATGAGATAGTTTTAGGTAAGAAAAATAACTTAAAAACAAATTGATATCCGATCATATATTGGCCTTACAGTACATATTACAAGAAACCCTTTACAAAAACAAATTTCTGGTAAATCCAAGTAATAGGTTATGGAACGCTTTGCTCAACTGCCAACATCCTCAGAGTATTGTCGAAATCCAGTCAATACGTTTGACTTGATTTTGACTATCTTGATGATTGTTATAATTAAATATTTAAAGTTAAATGCCAACATTACAAAAAATTGTTTGTAGAACTTGGGTGCCAAGTACGTCATTAAAATTTGCAATTTTGCAGAATAACCCTCAAGGCAATATTGAAAATAAACAAAATTAAACGGCGAGAAAGCCCAAACTGTGAAGTAACAGAGGGGACGAAATTAGTGAAGTGAAGTAATTTAACTAAAATGGAGTTTTGTATTTTTTTTTGTAATTTTTTGAGTATTAAAGTTTTCCACTGTTTAAAAAGTTAAAAAGAACTCTCCTTTGTGAACATTAAGGGTAATAATTTCAAATCGGTTTTGTTCGAAAAATTCGGAAAAAGAAAAAAGGGATTATTTTATTTTTCTGTCTACTTTATCTTGGTGTATTTGCTTGGGGCACTATAAAAGTATTTCTCGGCTTTCAAAATGAACTATGTCTGAAACAGATTATGTGTGTAAAACGTCTCAAAAAATAAGGGAATGTAAAACGATAGTTAATTCGCTAATTTAAACAAGTTGAGGCAAATTATTTATAAGATATGATGAAATCGTAACCTAAAGTGTCTATAAAGAAATGTATAAATTAGAAAATCGCGCTCTTAAATAAAAATACTTTGTAGATGAATGACCAATTCGCTTACAAACCAATAACCACTTTTCAAAATAAAATATGACAATCTGAACGCACCTAAATATACAAAGTTTACGTTGCTAAGTTACAAAAAAATACAATTGAAATAAAAATACTAGTAAATATGGAAAGATAAATAATACTTGTCTTGAATTTCCTCATTTTCTGTCTTGGAAAACGGTATGTCAAAATACTCAAACTTAGGTAGATTGAATATATATTAAAACGCTTTGGAAGACTGGAAATTCAAGATCAGTATTAATTATCTTTCCATATTTCCATAAAGTAAGAGTTGAAACAATTAATTTAATAATACTAGTGCAAATTGTAACTAAAAAAGCGGTGTTCTTTTGTCAGGGGACTTGCGTATTTCCAAGACAATACCGTACTTCCTAGGCCAATAACAGGGGTAGCCTAAGTTTTTGTATATAAAAGCTATATTGGATTCAAGTTACTTCTTCAAGTTCGGGGTATCCTGCCCCAAATGTAGGAAGGGACCACCTTATTTTACTTATCAATAATAAATTCAATTCATTTATGGATCATATAATACGGTTCAAACAACTAATTAGTTATCAAACTGATTACATTGTTACAGCATGTTGACAGCTGATATATGCATATATAAGAGTGAGTGTATTAAAGCGATCTAAAACCTAATAATCGAATTATGAATTTGTTGTGTGCTCACCGGTACACCACTAAATACCTGTTCACTCAAGTTTTTTTAATTGTTAATTATAGCCTAAAAGTTCATTAAAAGTAATTTTACCATTTGATTGTGAGAGAGCTTGTAAGACACTAGTAGTCGTGGCGTATACATTGTAGATATGTAGTAGAAGAGTAATCAACTATTGTAGTAGTAGAGCTATGGGGGATACAGACGAGTATATGGTATCTCTCACTGGCTCACAGTAGTTTCTCGCTAAGTATTGTAGTAGAGAACGTTGAAATGCTACGTGACGTGGATTCTACGAAGTCAGTGGGAGACAACAACTAGGCGAGTGAATGTATTCATAGCGTTCATTTTTCGTTACCTGTCTACCGTCCACAGACTCTTAACCTATAAACATGGCAGTAAGGTTAAGCCAATTTTTCTTTGTTTAGAACTTGTTTTTCAACAATGATTTCTGGGGAATCATATTCTTATACTACACAACATTTTGTAAGAAACATACTTAAATTTAAATTATAGTATAACCTTCAAAACAATATGCATAAAAATGCAAATCTTATTTTTTAATTTCATTTGTGACGATTGCATTGATACATAACTGGAAAAAGCGTTTCAGTTCAATTAAACAAAGGATTTGCTATGATTGGTTTGGTTTGAAGCGTCATTTCAAAACGTACTCCAGCAGAAGAGCAGGAAACATGTTACTGCATCTTTAGATGTTGGGGTTAGAAAAAAATAAGATTTGACTAATGAATTTTTAACTCTAATTATTTGGAATACAAAACCCGCAGAAATCATTCCATTTTAAAAATCCATTTGCTGAATTTTGTAGGTGAGAAACTTAAAACAAAAATAAATCATATTACAAACCGGTAAATCTAAATTAAAGGAAAAAACGAAATGAATTCAGGTTGATACAATATTTGAATAGTAAGAAACAAAGTTATTATTAATAATTAATAACTTATTAAACTTTAAAGGTACAAAAATATTAGTTTAATAAAATGAAACTCTTGCAAAGATATTCTTGTGAAATTGCCCCGTTTTTGACAAATTTATTCTGTTAATTTGAGAATAAACATTATTTTTTGTTTCCTATGATTTTTTCGTAAATAAAAATTAGCATTTGAATAAGAATTACTACAACTTTTATATAATATAAAATCAATACTTTAAATGTAACTTACCTTTCAAGCTAAAATCCATTTTGTTAACTAGATCCCCTTAGAGAAATATAAACAAATAAAATAAAACATAGAAAATCAAAAAAAGGGGAAATTAAAACGGTTTTTGAGCAATTGGATTTTTAAAATTATTTTCAACCATTTTATTTTTAATTAAGGGAAACTTTGCCAAATTACTTGAAATTCCCGTTGTCAATATATTTTCAGTTCCCATTTGAATTATTTTTTCAAATTCATAAATTCTGCCATCATTACCCTATTTCTGTACCTACTTGTATTTTGTATAACTAGAATTAAAAATGAAAACTCTTGCTTGATAATTTTTTTTAATTTTTTTATTTGAAATGGATATTTGAGAAATCTAGGGAATATTTTTAGAAATCAAAATTTAAAAAAATTAAAAGTATATTTAAAGAGTTCGACATTGGAAAAAATATCTAGTTATACAACAAAAACAAAAAATAGTATTCTGGAACTACCTTACCATGAATAAATTTAACATATTTTCGACAAAATAATGTGAACAGGGAACACTCAAACCGCATTATTTATTATTAAAATTCTATAAATTTTTCAATAAACACAAACATGTGTTAATCATTATCGGCTCTGACTCATCCTAACTAATTTTGAGTGTATTGCAGTTTTATAAATTAGTAATAAATGTTAGAAATGTACAAAAGTGAAATACTCGATATAACATATTATATGGAGAGGAAAACAATTAGTTTATAAACAAAAATAAATTCTAAGTTTAACGACATGACGACCTAAGAGGACGTAGGAAAAAAACCGGAGGATAGTCATCAAAACAAAAGAAATGGGGGGTTGTTAGGGAGAAAATAATAAACAGATAAGAGATTGTTCAATTTAAATAAGAAATAAAACTCAAAATTATTTTCCAAAGAGAGAAAAATTTAAGATTCGATAAGAATTAGTAAGAGAATATCTGAAAATTTGTATATACTATAAGTAAAAATAATTGAGTAATGTTAAGAGATAAAAAAATTTTGAAATCCGACAAAGATATAAATATAGAAACAGTATGTTCAGATGAATAGAAGCAAGAAAATAGGGGAATTATAAAAAATTGTATTTGGGTATTGTAATTTTGAATAGTGTAAGTACAATTATCAATTTGCGCAGATTATTGGTTGAACAAAAAATATAAAGATACATTTTGAAATTTTGGATAAAAGGAATTAGAAAAGGGTTTAGGAAAATGTTTGTGTATAATTTTAAAGAAATTAACAAAACTTGTGTGTAAATTTAAGTTTTTGTAATAAATTATTGGCGGGACTTTCTTTAATTATTTAATTAATTTAATTTAATTTAATTATTTAATCTAAGAGGTTAGGTTAAGTACCCATGTAGCTGCTGGAATAGAGCCATAGGCTTATAATTGATAGAACCGATTATTTAATTTCAACATTGTTTCTTATTTCATAAGAACAAGATCAATGTCATATGGGTGAAGGTGTAAAAAAATGAAAAGTATAACCTACTCACATCACCAATCTCGGAAATATGTTAACTAAGTTCTTATATCTAGGGAACAAAAAAAAAGTAGATATAAATAAAATTTTTGTTACCTGTGCCTTCCTCCTCTTCTGTATCTATTGCAATCTCTAGCATAGTGGCCTCTATCTCCACATTCATAACATCTGTCATCGGGATGAAATGGTTTTCCACGGGATCTTGGCGGAGGGCCTCTGTACCTTCCGCCGCCGCTTTTTCCATTAGACATCTCTACCCTGGCACGTCGTCCGCATATAGTCCGCCCGTCTAACAAAAAAAGAAACATTCAGGTAAAATGTAATTCTTAATTTTGAATAAGCATACATTTCTCGACTCGCGCTTTGTGACCGCCGATTCTACGACCATCTGAATAAAATGAAGTTGCAGTTTAGTAACATGTAGGTATGTGGTTACTGGCCAGATGTTGGCTGTTCTTTTGATGATTCTTGGATTGTTGCAAAATTTTTAGGCGTTTCTTATTCATTAATTATTTAATAAATTATGGGCCGCCAATTTTCAAAGACACCCCATCGATATAAAAAAAGCCCTACGAAGTTTCTCAAACCGTCAAAGATCCAACACTAACCGAAATATCGTAAATGTTAGCAACATTAAGTTTAAGAAAGTCCGAATCACGAAATTATAGCGATATTAATTTTGTGTATCTTCTGCAGACAGTGTTTGGTCTATGTAGATCATATTTTTGTATCAGTCATTAAAAAAGTGTTAAAATATCAAATTATTTCATTATATATTTGACACCGATATATTATATATAATCGATAAAAATGACAGAGCCTTCCTTGCCAAATTTTAAACAAAATTATTGTGTTTTCGTCATTTAGAAATCAAGTTAGCATAAATTTCTTTTATATAATTGCTAATATAAATAACATAAAATTAAGAATACATAGATATTTTGTAGAAAACGCAATTTGACATAGTGAGTAAATAAGATTCCAAAGAATATAAAACTCCAAAATTAAAGGTAGCTGACAAAAACATCACAAGTAAAAATCAGGTTAAATATTTGGGTGTGGATTTGGACCAAAAATTAAATTTGAAGAGTCATGCAATCAGCGTTAAGAAAATATGTAATAATAGAAGTAAAAATGTCTATATTCTCACTTTTCAAAATTATGGAATAAGTAAAAAAACTGCTGCGCATATCTACGAGGCTATAAACCAACCTATTCTTGAATACTGTCATCTCATATATTAAACAGCAACAAAAACGCCAGTAAAAGTGTTAGAAATTGCAGCAACTGCATCATTAAGAAGCATAACAAAGTACAGACTACTCAGAAATCAATTCAATTTTTTACTCTATGAAGCAACTGGCATTAAACCCATTAATCAACGAATCGGGACACTTTCAGAAAAAATTCTATAAAAGATCTGAACTTTGAGATCATGCATAGCCTATGCATTACAAGAAACTGCCATGCAAGAGCACAAAGAAAATACCCACCCAACACTACATGGGATATTATCCAGAATTTCAGATAATAATTAAACGTATTAATTACAACTATTAATATTATTTTTTACATTGCATATTGTAATTTTTAGTAACTATCAATTATGTATATTTTGTATCAATGTATTTAATTCTGTAACAGGCTGGTCAATGGCCTTTTGGTTTCTGCCAATATAGCTCTTTTATTATTATTTAAGATTATAAAAGGGAATTTGGAATTAAGTACGAATGCGTACTGAGCCAACGGTTGTTTTCAGCTGTAATTGATGACACTATAAAAGAAAAAAATAAGTTGGCTGGCTTGCTAATACAAATTAAGCAAAATATAATTGAAATACAGGAAAAGAAACATCTCAGAAGCTAAAAAAATAATGCAACGAAGCAAGTATAATCAATATAATAAAATCACAGAATATTATATGGATGGGACATGTAGAATAAAAATAAATAGAATCCCAAAAAAGGAAAATACGAAAGACCATAGAGAAAACTTAGAAAAAAATGAGGTAAAAATTAAAATTTAGTAATCACAATACTACTCTTTATATACCTTTAGAAAATATCGCATATTATATGAACATTTTATTAACATCAGATAAATTAACTCTTAGTTAAAATAATTATTCGCAAATAATATCAACTCAAGATTATTCAGTTAATTCAAAATATTAATAAGAAAAAATATTTGGTACTAACTTACTTAAATTTACTTCATTCCTTTATGAAAACGAGTATTTTAGTTCTTATACTATTTTGTGAATATTTTTTAATAAATTGATATATTTACATTTAACATTATTTTTACAAAAAAAGAGGCATATTTTTAACAATATATATTAAATATTTCACTACAGGCACATTTCATTTTTCTACCACTGAAATAATTATCATTCTTCAATTGGCATTCAGAAAAAATCGTATTATCTTGCTACATTTTTGTTAATTAGTGAAAGTATAGTCTTTTACTAGTTGATATTATAATGGCTTTTATTCAATCAGTCATCTCTATAAGTAATAACAATCATTATACTCCTTGAAGTATGAACTAATAGGTCTGTCTTAACTTTTAGTTTTACCGCAGTCGATTTTTTAGTTGTGCAACAGTTTAGTTGGTGTTGGCTCTAATGTAAAATTTGACAGATCTATGGTTGGATTGTGTAAACACTTTCATTAGTACCAAGGCCATTATAACGACTAAACTGTTGTACAACTAAAAAATGGACCATGTCCAGGTATCCTTAATGAGACTGTATACATGACTATTTAAATGCCTACCCTCACAAGTTTTGACTTTATAAACATAATTTCATCAAAATTTTTTGGCAACGTTATTAAAATAAATAACTTGAAATACAACTTGTTAACTAAAATTGTGTTAAATTAATAATATATAAGTACTTGTAATGAAGTTGGCATTCCCATATAATAAATGTTAATACAACTATTTTTTATTAACTGAAATACTCAAGTTAAAGACGTATCAATATATAAATGTATACACATGCACACAATAGAAACATTTAGGGAAAAAGTAAAATTTCTATATTTTTACTACCTGATGCCTCTAACTGATTAAATAATAAAACCAATAAGAAACACCATTTTAAAAAACCGGAGATCAACCAAAATAACAGTTCAGAACAATATCGGAGTTACCTAATCCTCTGATAGCATCTTCAGCGTCTCTGGGGTCTTCGAACTCCACAAATGCAAAACCGGGCGGATTTCTCGCTACCCAAACATTACGAAGTGGTCCGTAATATTTAAAAGCATCTTCGATTTCTTGTTTGGAGGCACTGTTTCCTAAATCTCCAACATAAACTTTACAGTCTGAGTATCGTGACATGTTGAGGGGCCACCTAAAGGAAACAGCAACAATGCTATTGATTTTTTATACGCATCTCAAATTAAGAACTATTTGTTGGTTTTGTTATATAAACAGACTTACCTCGTTTATGCGTAATAAGAACTTCGATCAGGAATCAACTGTTAATGAATACTTGTAATTAAATATATTCTTTTCTAACAAGCCAAAAAACAAAATGGTGAAAACATTTTTATAAAACTCGGCTTGGTTTGGTTTCTTCGTTTCTTCGCTTCTTTCTTTGTCTCCTGTCAATTTAGTTCGCTTTTCATTCACCACGCAGCGACCCTTAAATCACATGCAACAAACATTACACCAACTTCTTAATCATATTTACGCATTGGCAAATCAAATAATAATTTAAACTTTAAACGACAGTAATTTTTTTCAATAAAAAAAAATAGCAATTGGTATATCATGTGTTGCCATGCGGATTTAAGGATGTTCTTCTTCTTTACCTTCGATTTGGAGGCCTCAGCTACCAGGGCTATTATGCCTCACTTAAATGTTATTTACAGATATTATAAATGTCAATTTTTTTTTATAATTATGTAGATTTATATTATAAAATATTTCTAGTTAATAAGAACATATAAAAAGACTAACGTTACAATCTGTGATAATTGATCTGAATTAGTTCTGAAAAAAAAGAAAATACAAACTACATTTTCAGGTAAATGTTGAATTTAAAAAAATTAATTTGATTATTCTTTGTAGAATGAGTTTTAATATTTAAATAATATTTCCGTTGATTCAATATTGAATTTATTTACGACGATAAGCAATTTATCTTGACATACTTGACCTTAACTATAAAATGTTATATCTCTAAAAAGTAGTGTTAAAAGTGGTGTAAGAAGAGAGTAAGTATTACATTCATTTCATTTTATATACAAATTATTTTCATTTAATAGTAACTCCTACAATGAGATTATATCTACTTTTTTAAAACTATCAAATATAAAATTACAGTTTCTTCAGAAACTACACATAAACTTTTAGATTATAATCTTCAGCGTTATATTTTAAAGGTGAAAGTAAACTTTGAAATTAGTCTTTCAAAAATAAATTATTTTTTTTTCCAAAAATGAAAATAATTTATTTACTTTCACTTTTTTATCTCCTAGAAAGGTAATTATATATCAAATTTATGTTTATTAATATGCTGATGTGTTACTATTTTTTATTAGAAACATGGCTTCAAACCCAGAATCTATACTTGTTGAATTCAAAAAACTTTTAGTGCCTTCTTTATCTGATGTCGCCGAAGGTATGTGTTTAAATAAGATGTCTGATTTTATTTGTATAACGTCTTTTTTGTAGTAATCAAAAAAACTTTGAAAACTAACTTCAATGAAGTTAGTGTTGAAGTTGTGGATTGCCCGGATTTAACTCAGCAACCCTTTACATTAGCAAGTAGTGGTTAGTTTATTCAAAATATTTTTAAAATAACTCTGATATTTTATTTAATTCATATAACTTTAGGTCTTGGTGGAAATCCAAAAATAGTTGAAATAGGAGGAAATCCTTACCTTCTTCCTGTTGTTCATAGAGAAAAAATATACGATCTTAAAGATGTTGCAAAACAAGTAAAATCAGAACCTGCATTTATTATTGGTCCTGGTGCAGGGCCTAATCCTTACATTGGAGTAAACTGTGAGGTAAGCGCTTTTAGCTTCATAATATTGTTTCATTTTTACAGTAGGTTTTTATTTTATGGATTTAAGTTTCATAAGAATATCAGTTCATTTTTTATATCTGTAGGTATTATGGTACTTACCATATATTATACCTTATTTAGTAGTTAGTTATTCAAAGATTATCTGTATTAACTTTTATTACATACAAGTTCTAAAAGCGTAAATAAAATTATTATTATTATTATTATTATTATTATTATTGAATTTGTAGGGCATCTATAATTTATTGGTATCCAATGGCGAAGTTGTTAATCAACAAAGCCGAATATCTAAAGTTGATTCCAATGATGACAAATCCATACAGGAAACATTGCCTAAAAATGAAACTCGATTGGCTTTACTAGGAAACTTATTTGTTTCTGAAGGAAAGCCTGGAAAGGTAAGACTTTTGAGGAAGTTCAATTAATATTTTACATTTTGCTTTAATATTTCCCAAATTTGAGACCACCGTCTTATTTTAAGGTTCTTAAAGTTTATGCCAAAAAACGGACAGGAGAAGATAATTTAATTACATCAATAAGGAAAGCTATTGCTGCCGAGTACAAGGAATTAGTAGGTAAGTTACATACTTGAGAATGCTGATTAAATTGTAAATTTTAAACAATCACTTTGCCAGTATTCTGTAATAATCATTTAAATTATGTAATATTACACTTGTATATAGAAAAGATAAGATAAAATTAATAGAAGAAATACTGGATTATAAATTTCAATTAATATTTTTTAACTGTATGTTTGACTTTAGGTATTGGTGGAGTTTTTTTGTTAAAACAAGGCAAAGGTAAATTCCACGTTATGAGAGATTTTTCTAAAACGCCAATTGAAAATGAAGAGCAGCTTAATAAATGGTTAAAATTCTACAACATGTCAGCTCCCCTTATTGGTGTAGGAACATTAGTCAGCAATGATGGGGTAATTTTCGTTTCAGAGAAAGAAACGTTAATATTTATATTATTTATTCTTAAAAAAAAGTAATAAAGTTTTTAACATTTTATTTCATCCAAAAAACCAACAATGCCATCTTGAAAAAACATTGATTAATTAATTATTCGATGATAAAATAAATACACTATTCTATAATAATTTTAGGGTGCTCTTGACTTGAGGGTCCAACATTTCCATAGTTTTAGTCACCATGGGGAAGCAGGTCATTACCATTACGATACAACTCCTGAAGATGTTGAATATTTGGGCTACTTTAATTTGGGCGAAGTGCTTTACAGAATAGACAAACCTGTAAATACTCACACATGGGGCCGAGATTAAATAAATATTTTATATACATGTATACAATTAAGAAAGCAAATTTTACTAAAAAATATATTTGTTGTATATTATTATTATATTTTTTAGAAACCTGATTGTACCATAACGTTACTTAGGAAACTATAAATAATAGGTATTTAATGACTTACAACATTTTGTCGAAATTAATTTTTCAAAATATTAGTAAATTCTTAAATCAAACAATTTCCCCATGTTTATCTAAAAATCCATAAAAAGTAATTTTACTAATTTTCACAAGAAGCAGCGCAGAACGATACTTAAAGAGTAGACGAGGATAATTTTTGTTTTGTATCTTGGCGGTACTTAATAAAACAGCTATTTAAAAAGTAGATAAAGGAGATTGAACCTCATAGCTGAAAATTATTTTAGAATATAATAGGTGCTTCATTAGTCCTGTTATATTTTGAATGCATTAAGCTATCTTTTTAATAACAATTTTTTGTATTAAATCTTGATGTTTTAATATGCTCGAAGATATGCACTTTCTTTTTGACTCACTCTGTATATTAAATCAAATAGTTTAAAAACTATCTTTCTTGAAAACATTGATTTAATTAGTTCCATGTATACCGGTTTTGTGACCTCGTGAGATATCTCGAAGTTACTTCAACAATTTGAAAATTTTAAGTGATAACGCTACAATAACATTCATAATAATTTTGAGAAATTTAATTGAAATCAGACTCACAAACAAAATCATGGCTACTAATTTTGTTTCTGTACGATGTCTAAGGTATTAAAAAATTACACAATATATAAATCTCTACAATTAATTTCTAGCTTTTATTTATTTCGTTAGGTATTTATTAAAATCATCATATCAAGATTTTATGATATCGGCACGTTCTAGTCTAGGAATCGGAGTGGTGTTCCAGTGTTTATTATTTATGTGTACGGTTAATCACTGTATGGCATCAGATGTATCTACAAGTTCCGAAATATCTCGAAATGCAAGTGGAAAAACGCTTTATTTTGCATTTGGTAGCAATCTACTTACAAACAGGATGCACGTGATGAATCCAACGGCCGTCAGAGCTGGCATTGGAAAATTGAAGGTAGGTAAATATAACGTAATTTTGAAGAATTTTATTGATACTTAAAAGCCAAATGTTTTTTCACAAATGGTAAGTATAATTTTTGAAAACTGATCTAAGATTTCCATATTTATTCCCTTACTTTAATAATGATGGGAGTATTCCATTTTAAAACGAATGCGATTTTCTCGCAAAATATTTAAATATTATTATATATATATATATAAAATGAATAAAATTACAACTTAGAAAAATAAATTGCAGCCAAAAAAAAATTACTTAATCTCGCGTCTTTTCCGAGTCCTTACTTCTTGACGACCCCATAAAGACTGACTGAGTCCTTTTTTTTCAACTCGCTTAATCATTTTCTTGAAAAACCCTCTTCCTTGTAGTTTCTAAAATGTTCTATGACCTAATTGGTTAAATTGAAAAAATTCAACGTAAAAAAAATATTCTCTAAACAGTGTATGGACATCAGGGACTTATTTTAATAATCGAGGTTTTGTAAACATATACTTTAAATACTCGACAGTGGTTTATTTTTTATTTCGCACGAATCTAGAGCAGTTATGAAATTATGAAAATAAAATTTATGTGAACCTCGATTATTATTTTTTTGTACAGGGTATTTCTCTTTCTTTTAAATATTCCCTGAGTAGTACACATTTAACATCGAATTCTCAGCTCCATTTGTAAAAATTGATGTGTAAAGCGTTGTATTTAGTGAAATTCGCCTGTATTTGCTGTAGTGCTTAATATCTCTCGAATTATTTATAGAGAGCACCATAGTCATTTGTTTGGTATACATTTCTACCTCCAATATGTGTTGAATATATCCAGCAATTCATTTTTATTACCTTGTCCTCGGTATTGAAATTTGCCTATAAATAATTTCCAAGAGCCACCACCTAATGGCGAATCTCCCTTTGAAACACCTTAAATCGTTTTTAAAATTCATTGAAGTGTTTTTTTTTTTGGGAAATTATAGTTTTTATATGGTGTAATATTTAATGATCTAAAATTGTGACTTGAAGCTATGTCCAAATATTAATTTTTAGGATTATCAGTTGGATTTTGTATCCTACTCTAGAATATGGCAAGGTTATGCATCAACAATTGTTCCCAAAAAAGGTAGTCACTTATGGGGAGCCCTATGGGAAATCCCAACTAAAGATGTACCCAATTTAGACAAGTGAGTTATTAACAATTACTTAATCGTATTGATATGGTTAGGCAAACAAAAATCTTTTGAAAGAGGTATCGCATGATTCACATTTATATTTCAAAAAAGTATAGATGATGCCATGTATTAAAAAAATATCTCACAGAACTTGAGTTTAAAAATAAAAATTGACTAGTTTCAAGACTAGTGGCAGATTTGACAAATAATATTCCTTTCAAAAATTATAGGGCAGTTTCACATATTTTAGGGAGCAGAAATTATTATTTAATATTAAACTATAAAACTAATTGACTTTAAAAATTATTTTAGACAAGAAGGAGTACATGCCAATATTTATTACCCCATAACTGTGGATATTGAAACTCCTGAAGGGAAAACAGTGCAGGCGAGATGTTACCGACAAGTAGGGGAAGCCGAAGAAGCAAAATTGGAAAATTTACCAGAAGAACGGAAACCTACACCGGCATATTTGAATACAATGATTCAAGGTGCAATTGAATCTGGATTGCCGGCCGACTACATCGAATATATGAAGAAAATTCCCCATAATGGTTCTACAGTGCAGCCTAATTTAAATTACGTTTATCCAAAAGTTGAATAATTATACGAAACTGCAACTAAAAAGTATTTCTTGTATTTCTCTTTAAAATTGCTAGACCAAATTAAAATAAATGTATTTTATCTTTAAAACATTTTTATTTATTTAAATAGTTGTTAATACATTCCTCTTATTGGCCTCTATAGATTAACTAAATCGAATTCGATTTTCAAAGTAGTTGAAATGATCTTGAAAATATAATCAATTTTAGATTTCTAAAATGTAGATTCATTTTTATCAATTGATAACACCTCTACATGTTCTGTAACAGAGTAAGTGCTTTTTAATTAGAATATAATTTTAGCTACCACCTATAATAGTGTTACAGTAACATTATGAGCTGTAAACATCATTATACATATATGTATGAGTAGAAACTTTTCCTAAATCTATACATTAAAAAACTTAAAAAATATAATTTATACTTTTAAAAAAATTAAGTAAAAAGAAAACAAAATATTAAGTACAATAAAAATTGTAAATAAGCTGATTTCAAAAATGAATTTAACTTATTTATTTAATTATAATGTTGATGCTTATTTATGAACCATCCTATACATTTTGAATTATGGTCTTCAATGATAGGGACAAAATTCTTTTAATATTTATTTGTATATTTGTAAAGTTGCTTACAAGGAGTTATGGACTAATGATACACCCGGTATAACAAGCCACAACTGGATCAATTTAAATTCTTTTTACTCAATGTAGTTGACTCACTGAGTGCAGGAGTGTACATTCATTAGAAAAGTAAGCTATATTTAAATATGAAAATGCACGTTTAATCAATAGAAATAAATACGGTTTTATTTTTAAGGAACTTATCTACATATTTTAATATTAATTTATAAAATATTAATGTAAATAAATTACTGTAAAATATTTCGTTTGATATTTCAAATATTGTGTTTAGATATGTATATCTTATTTATTTTTAATTTGATAAGTAACAAAAGCATATTTATAATAGATAAGCTTGTATTATAGTGTAACTAAAACATGCCACATTTTATTTTTTACTTCTTTGATTTTTCAGTTTTTTTTTGTAAAGTACTTCCTTTTTTTAATATATGAGCACTAGGTGAAAATGTATTCATACATAATTTACAATTCAAAAAATATACTTATTACTAATTAATTTTATAAAAATGTTATACGGTATATTAAAAATAATCAAAAGGTTAAATTTTTTAGCTTTTATTCACGATCTTGCTCAAATAGACAAAAAGCTAATATCCATTATATTTAAATTATGTAATTATAACAATTTTATAGTTTTCGATCATTAATTTGCGCATTTAACACAGAAGAAAAAACTAGTTGGTGATTTTTTTAATTAAAAATCAGACTATATCTTCTTATATGCATATTTCACATTTGAGAAAGTCTAATCACCTATTTTTAGGGCCCACTGATAGCTGAAAATGTCAAAATGTAGGTACTTCGCATATGGGAGCAATTTGCTAGCAAAAAGAATTCACTTACTCAATCCAAGTGCTGTTAGATATGACATAGGAGTATTGAAAGTAAGAATATGTATTAAACTATTCAGTATCATAATCCGTTTTTTTTTTCGAGCATTATCGACTTGTTTTCGTCATCTGCTTTATTTATTGTTAGTATCTCTGCCCCATTCATTATTATTGGTTTTATGTTCACATAAAATGTTACTTTAATATCTTATCTATGTTCAAAACTTTGTAGAAAAATATGTAAAAGAAAAAATCGCAAAATCTAGCTTGTTTATTAAAGTTGTTAAATTTAAATAAATAATTTTATATACGGTAAAAATCATTTACAGAATAAAATTATTTTTGCAGCCGTTACTTGTTTTTTAAATGGAGCACACTGTATCATTGTATATTTCTTCATTGTGCTGATTTTAACGATCTAAATAAATAACTAGAGGGTGAAATTTTGAAATTCTTTAAATAACGGCAAAGTGGTTTTCACATTGTAAAATGATCAATATAAATTCTAAAATTGAATACCGATTAATTTGGATTTTAGGATTATATACTAGAGTTTGGCAGCTATGGACCATTTTGGGATGGAAGTCCTGCAAATATTAAAAAAAAACCTGGCGAATATGTTTGGGGAGCGATCTGGGAACTGAAAATGGAGGATATATCTAATTTAGACTAGTACGTATTTAATTAATACAACTGTTTGAAACTATTATTGAATTAAATATGGAAAGATAAATAATACTTATCTTGAATTTCCATAAAGTAAGAGTTGAAACAATTAATTCAATATTATTGAATTATTCACTTTATTTTTTAGCCAAGAAGGAGTACATGAAAACTTTTACTACCCTCACAATGTAGAAATCGAAACTCCAGATGGCAAAAAAGTTGAATGTAGAGTTTATCAACTAGTAGAAAAACTTGAAGAAATGGATATACGGAATCTTGACGAAAACAGGAGACCATCTAAAGCTTATTTGGGTACTATTATTAAAGGAGCAGAGGAAAGTGGTTTGCCAGATGAGTACATACGATTTTTAGAAAGTATTCCTACTAATAGTTCAAATTATGTTCCAGATTTTTTAAAATCTTAGGAAAATAAAGATTCTGTTAATTCCAATTGTCTCATGTTTTGTGTTCTTCTAGTGGAACTCTTCCTTTGAGTCACATCTAAAATGCGACGAAAATTTCTGCATCAAAAAAAATTCTATTTGAAATTAAATATATAATTACTGGTCCAACAAACGGATAAATAAAAAAGCCAATGATTCACTTGTTCATATTTTATTAAACTAAAATTTGAAAATATCAGTCAATCAAATCTAATTTTATTCACTTTTTGTTTTCTTCTCATCTTCTTTTAAGTGCAGGAAAACGAAAGAGAAAACAAAAACGCCCAACATCATAGAGAATGCTCCTGTATAATAAGGATAGGCACTGGTAATAAATCGCTCATACTGAGTGTGTTGCAAGGGACGGACAGACACTTGGGTGGTACTAAACAAACGAGTGTATCCTACTCTATCATAATCGACCTTGAATTGGTACACCCCATATACATCGGGGATTTTAAACCGTGCTTCATACTGGCCTGAAGGCTTTCTTTTAAGGGTAGTACGCACAAATGGGTCAATACGGACAAATTCTAATTGGATATCGTTTGCTGTAAAAGGTTTCCATTGACCTTTTTCCAAAATTTCAATTTCAATGGTGTAAACCTGAAAAAAGGGAAATTTAATACTACAATTAATGAAAACAAATATTTTCTTAACAATAAGTTTATATATATATAAACTTATTGTTAAGAAAAAAAATATATATAAGGTAATCTGCTTTTATACTTACAACATTTTCTGTAATTGTGTAGTCCTTGGGGGCCTCTTTCTCGCCTTCTTTATGATGTTTCACAGATTTGACTCTTAATTGTCCATGTTCCTTAAATACCCATTGACTAATGGCGGTTGCAACATCTTCATTTCCACATTTCAAAGAGGCATCTCCACCCTTATAAAATTAAAACATGAATTAAAGAAACAATTTTATAAATAGTTCAAAAAGTATTTTCCCTTATAATGAGGAAATATGGAGTTCACTTTTTTGTTACCACTTTCCATTCAAATTTATATAATAAAAAAATATATTTTCTTATTTCACTTGTTATTCATTGTGGAGTTTTTAAAAACAACCCATTTGTAAAAGTATATCCACATATATTAAATAAACTTCTCTCAAAAAGTTTACATATTGTAGTTGTAAAAATATATTTATTATTCCTAGAGACAATTTGTCTTTAACTTACTTGCGCTTTTTGGAGAGCAGATGTTAAAAAGTCATCAGAGAAAAATGATAGAGAGCCACTAAACACAACTCTGGCGTTATTTCTTGCTTGCAGACCAGCAATTAGCACTGCATCTCTTCCAACAGCGTGAGGGTACTAAAAAATAAAAAAAATACTATTTTGCACTTAATGCCCTAACATTTGGATTTTCTTAAATACCTCTTTAATTGGTTGGTTAGGATTAAAACTGTAGGCGGTGCTATCAGCAGTCAATAAAGGCAGTACTAATGGATTTTCAGCATCTACTAGTATTCCAGTACCCTGATATAATAAAGGTGCTACTCCTTTCTTTGGGCCCACTATAACTGGTGCATCAATAAGATTATCAGAAGAGACAACCAATTTCGTGTGCTGCCCTTCATCAGTTACATCATAGTTAAGGTGATCAATTACAAACGCTCCATCTTCGTCCATCTAAAAATATTTTAAAAGACCATAGCTTTTTTAATAAGTAATGTAATTAACTGATTACCTCAAATCCACATTCGGAAGCAAGCTCCCTTAAAACATCGCCAGTTAAACTGCTACCAGCTGCTAAGACATTGCCACCCTCGTCAATGAATTGAGTAATGGTCTCAACACTGAGATTACCCCCAAATTCTTCTACAGAAGGAGCAAAGATAATTAAATTCTGGTATAAATATTCTCCATAGCGAGACAATACTAAAGAAGCATCATCAGCAATTTTAAAGGTGAGACTGTAGCCTCTATCTGTAAATAAAAAAAGGTCACATACCGGTAGCTAACCTTAAAACAGCACAAACCTTGTAAAGATTTGAAAAAAATTGAGTGTGTTTCTTTTATTACTTGATTATCAAGTAGAACTAGGGTTGGACCTTGTGCTAGAGAGGTTGCAAAAATCGAAAACGATAGAAATATAATTAATTTCATTTTAAAAACTAACTTTAAGCACTCGAAAACCTTCCTAACAACTTGACTCTTAATATATATCTAAGCTTGACACGTCTAAGCTACGTCACCCGCAATCTTATTTTTTTACTGGTCTCTTTTATACATCAAGAAAGCCACTTGTGAAATTATGTTAAAGTATTTAGGTTTTATACAAATTAAGGCAGAATTCAATGAATTATATCCAAAAATAAAATAATATCTTTAAAATGAAAAATAAGTTTGCTATCCATGAGATGGAGACGAAAATACTAAAAGAAGAAAGATCCCTCATTGCGGTTGTAATAGAGTAGAATATAAAAAAAACGAAGATCTTTCTTGGTTATGTTTATGTCTCCTTTCTATTAAATTTTATATAATATGTGGAAATTTATAAAACAAATCCGAACTAGTAGTAATATTCAAGTAAATTCTTAAGTATGGTTGTTGTACAATATAAATATCAATTTAATATTTTTCAGATATATAGAAGGAATCTCTGCACAAGTTCTAATAAACCCATTGATGAAAAAATGATTATGGAGAAACTTAAAGGAAGATTTCCAAATGCCGTTAGTATTAATGTTGAAGACACTTCAGGAGGTTGCGGGGCAATGTTTAATGTGTCTGTGGAAACGTCAGAATTTAAGGGACTATCAATAATGAAACAACATAGGCTAGTATATGAGACATTAAAAGATGAAATGCCTAAATTGCATGGTCTTCATTTAGAAACAATAATTTCAAAATAGTGCGTTTATAATTAATATTCTTAGAATAATAAAAACTTAATTTAACTTTAATTATGTATATAATTTTTTCTATATTTCTATATTTTTTCTTTTCATTTATTCCTTTTGTTTTACAATTGCTCATCTTTGCTATTCTATTAATTAATGCAATAAATACTGTAGAAAATTAGCTAAAAATTATTTGAATTGAAAAAGAAATACGTAAGGAATAAAGTTTGCCAACATGAATATTTGGATACTAGTGTCTTGTAAAAATCCCCAGATTTATAGGTGCATTCCGAAAAGTGTTGGCAAAAATGGTCACCAACCAACATGGCGCATGTTGGTTAGTTTTCGTGAATATTGGTTGTGCAAATGGTACTTTTATAGAAAATAAACTGGTATTTTAAACGTACAATTATGTGATCTTGGTGACCAGTTATTTTTATATGGATTAAATATAAAATGACCGCAAAATTTTGAAGGTAAGTTTTTATTCTTATATTCTCCCACCCACTCTTTTTGTGTACCTCATGAAACTTTAATTACAAATATTATTTGGTAGTAACGGGTTTTTCATAATTTATTTATAGAAATAAAATAATGAGAGCATAAAAAATAAGATCTGATCAGCTACTTTGTACCACACAGAGCCATTTCTGACAACAAATTCTTTGTTTGTTGACACTTCAAACAAATAGATGTTTTACTTAATTACATATATATATATATATATATATATTTTTAAACCGGCTTTAGAATGGTTCTGTTACTCTTTCATTATCGACAGAATATGGTTATTTTCTAAATAACATGTTATCTAATGATATAATGACTTCTAAATGAATGTGTTAATGTGGTTATATATTAAAACTATAAACAGATGATTTCGATTCTTAGAACCCCAGAAAGTTTCATTAATACCAGGAGTTGTAGTTGACGTTTTTTATCTAATTTTAGCAATATTATAAGTTTATAAATACAAGTTATTTACTAGTACATGTAGTTTCACATTAATTGTTTACTTTTTAATTTGTTTATGCTGAATTGCAAATGTTTCATTATATTAATGCGGTAAAAATAACTTGTTACATCAAGACGATAAATTTTCAATTACAAATACACGCAACAGCTCCCTATTACTGCATTCAAATTACTCTTAAAAATACTATTTTACTGTTACCTGATTGGAACAACAAGCTTTTTTTAAGCTGACCTTAACATTGATAAGATATTTTTTTGCTTTACTGATATCATAACTTATTTTTAGATAAAAGTAGTTTTATTAAAATGTAATTATTAATTAAGAATTAAATTACATATTGTATTTTTCCAGTACCTTTCTTATTTATGTACAACTTTTTATACTATTAACTAGTTTAAATTGTTGCGGCCTCTTTGTTGGCCAACTACTGTGTATTTTATATAATTGTTTAAATTAAATTAACGAATAAATAAATAGTTGCTTACATAGCTAGAAAGCAATAAGGTTAATAACACGCATCATTAAGTTAGTAATTTCGTTGATAACACATCACCAACAGGAAAAGGTGCATCTATAAAAATATAATTAAACTTTTAACCTACCTCTTTGAGTGAATGTTTTTTTACCTACATTTTAAATTTAAAACAAGTGCTGATTCATAAAAAAACATTTAAATGAGTTGCACATGCACTTTAGAAAATTAGAAAAGATCAAAGGTTGTTATATGAATTTTCTCACATCAAAGCATTAAAAGTTGCACTATAAATCAAATACTTTATTAGTAAATTTAAACGAAATCATTGTTGTGTAAACAAAAATTGAGAAAGAAATAATTTTGCCATAAGTGGAAATGTAATTTGAATTTATTGGTGAGTTACAAGATGACACAATTTTATTTTCATTGAAACCTCACACCCTGTATATGTGTGTGTAGGTATCTAATACTCATGGCAGAAAAGTTTATTATTCCAATTACCTACAACTGGAAACCATCTATTTGAATATGTCCGAAACCGAATTCGTTTACTTCGAATTTATTGTAAACATTTTGTCGGTTTTTTGGTGCAATTTGTTTAGTTTCTATTAAGACTGTTTGGCCTTGAATTTGGCTCCTTAGAATTAATTATTATTCCGTCTGAGAATGATCTAAATTGTAAATTGCAATTATTGATTTATTCCGTTTAAATATATATATTTTTTGTCAAAATCGACAACGCTAATTGTATTATTCCTTATCCTTATTATAGTCACTGCAAAAGTAATTACAGTTGGAACAAATATGGTACATTATTATTGAGTAAAAATGAAGTGCTTGGTTTAATAGTCGTAATTTGAGTTGAAAGCCTCACAAAAAAAAGATAGGACTATAAATTTTTAAATTTACAGTTTATGAGAAATAAAGTTGTGACACATTATGCCAAAAAGAGAAGTTTTATGAAATAAAAATAAACCAAAACGAAGAAAATGTGGCAAAATATGAAAGTAATAGTGTGTAAAGGAACACTTTCTGTCGATTTCTCTTCCTTAGAGGAAGTAAAAATAATGACAATGTGGAAAATATTAAATATTTAAAAAACATATAATATTTTTTGTATATAAAGAAAATATTTGGTGCTATCGAAGTATCAGACAATAAAAATTGCTAATAAAATAACAGATAAAATTGAAGTTAAATATGGAATTCCACAGGGGAGTGTGTTGGGCCCTTTACTACGTTAGGTATTCTATATAAACAATATAAAAGTGTATTTTCCTGAAATCTTTGTAAATTTGTATGCAAATGATACATTTCTGTCTGAAGATGGGGCTAATTTTGCAGTGGTGGGTTATTAATAACTTGTTTATTACAAAATATAAACAAAAATGAACAAAACAACATGTGAAGTGGGGATAAATTATTGTGTTATAGATGTGTTTTGACTAATCGGGCAACTTATAGGCTAGCCTACCAATATATCCATTTTTTTTCTCTTAATTTTTTGCAAACATATTCAATATGATGACTTAAAATTATCTATTAGGCTTAACTGAACGTCTTTTAGAAACCTGTTCGAATTTTTCATCATCATAATTTTGGAATTATAGTCAATCTTTTTTTAAACTAAGCCAATTTTTCAAAATATTTTCATTCTAAATTAATTGCGAAATTTTGTTGGGATGTAGTAGATATGTTAAGTAGTTTACATTTCCATAATATGGATCAAATTATTATTGAGGTAAATTTGAATCTTATTTATAAAATGAGCACTAAATTAGTACCCTTTTTTTAAAATAATTTTTAGACAAGGAGAGCAGATGGTTTTAATGTCGAATGCTTTAACACCCACACATTACAAGAATCTTTAGTAGCTGGTTTGAAATTATATAACGGTGTTCTTTTAATTGTAAAAAAATCACCTAATGTCGGAATATTTAAGAAAAGACTGCGAGAAATGTATTTCCAAATCCAGTAGTTGCTTTAATGCGATATATTATACGAAAATTTACCATTTATTTGTTTTATTTGCCAACTTATGTTACAATAGACTACCATTTTTCTATTTTGTCAATACTACCTAAAAGTTTTTCATAGTTTCTTCCTACTTACATGGTAAGTATTTTCTTTTTTAAGGCGTGTAGCATTTTATCCAAATTGGTTATTTTTTAATTAAAATAAAACTATAATTATAAACTCTATATATTTTACTTATGTCATAAATAACTGATCCTCTAATATTTGTTTCCGAATTGTGCGTACGTACTCGAATTTATATTATTATCATCACATGAAACAGATTATTTAATAAAATAAATTTCTTAATATTCGGCGTTAATTCTCTAGCAGCAAAGGCTAGACACGATCTGTTGGGCTAATTTTGAAATTTTCTTGATATATTTGTTGCTATTAATAACGGCAAATTTCTCATCACGAAACCCATTTTCATGAAATAGTGAAAACATTTTGTTTCGCAATTTGTTTTGGTGCATTCTGCTGGAAAATTTTCCTCTTGTGAAATTTATGTGTTCATCGAGGATCCGTTTTAATTGAATATAAAGTCAAAATTGAACAAGTTTTCTCTACGGGGTAACTAATTAGACATTTTTTTAGCTACAAAAGTATTGATCCAATGTGTTGAATTTTTTCAAAAAGCATTGCTGCATATTATCTCTAGTTACACCTAATGATTCTGACGCTCTAAGCTGAGTCTCTAATTTATAATAAAGGTTAAACAGAGTTAAGTCTTTTTTCCTACCGAGGATTGCTCACTTAAAACTAAATTTCGCTTACATACTCGTAATCCTCAATTAATATCTCGTCTCTCGCAAATTTGTTCTTAATATTAATCTTTCGAATCATTTTTCTACTGCTTGTAGTAAATATTGAAATTTCTCATCCGTTATTTTTGAATCTTCATGTATCTTCTTAAATTGTCTTCAAAAGTCAAATTTTTCACATTTTTATCGAATTCTTCTTACTGGCCTTAAATTTTCCCTTATAGCATCTCTTTCTTCTTTAATATCGTTCATTAAATAATCACAACCAGCATTGTATTTAATAATCACTTCTCTTAATTTTTCTTCTGATAACTTTCATAATTTCTTCCGTTGATGCATTCTCGAAAATCATAATTTCTTTGATAATACTGTCCAGTATATACACTCGGTTAGCTTTATCTTCTACCATTTTATGCAATCGTTGTGTATTTATTTTATCTACTTCTTCCTTCTTCAGTAGTTAATCGATTTCCTAAAGATTTTTCTCAAGCCCATTTTTTTAAATTTCAGTATTATGTTATTTAATTTGTTTGTAAATTTATTATTATTTCAACCGTATTTCCTGATCATGAGGTGTGACGTTTAATTTCATAGCCCACTTTTGAATTTTTGATGATTTTAAGTAGTGGCCGCAATACGTATTTTTAGTTATTCTTAATTTTTTTGACAACAGTAAAGTTTTTTGAAAAATAACAAAAGTAAGAGGTGTTTTAGAATTAAATTCCCCATAAAATAAAGGAATAAGTTTTTAGGTCCGCCAACGGGTTCTGTCACATTTTAATGGTGCATTATCCCTTATCAGTCTTTTAGAATGCTACAGTTAAACTCTACTTCTATCGATTAATGCTCTTGGTACAGTTCAATATGCACCAAATTCGGTTTTTCTAATTTCAAGTATAACAGATATTGATTTTTTTCTAAATTTGAAACTCCACTTTCATGGCCTATAACTTCTCAGGGGGTGCATAAAAGTAAGTTGCGTTAAGCCACCATATTTTTAAAAGAAAAATGTTCATTTCTGCAACAGCTGAAAAATTGTTAAAAAAACGGTACGAGACAATAAATGGAAAGATTATCAGTTTTCAAGAAAAAAAGGAACGAAAGATATAGTTTTTCAATTTTTTTTGTGTCCTGTGTAATTTTTGTTGAATCTTCTCTGCTATTTTTTTCTCGAATTTTTACGATCTATTTTATTTTCTGTATTTTTAATCTGCTAATAACGGAACTTTTATGGTCCCAAAATCGCCGTAAAATAATCGAAAAACTCTGTAAATTCGACTAGCTTTTAGATAATAGAGAAAGGCGTAAGTGAAAAATAAAAAACGTGGCAGCCGCGCCGGGTACCTCGTTCCTGGCGTCGCAACGGTCGGCCGGCGTCGGCTACGTTCCGTGTGACGTCGCGACGTCCACAACGATGTCCGCGACGCTTCCACTCAGTAACTAACCAGTAAGTGTTGGGCGCCGTTACGCCAGCGTCCGCGAGCGCCATCTTTAAAGGATAATCATCATCATCATCCTCGAATACTGAAAAAAGAAAGAAAGAGAAAAAACGCATTGGCGTTCGTGACGGACGGGTGTTCCAGTGCAGTGGAAATGCTGTGTTCGTAGTAGACAGAAGAAAAAAAGAAAGAAGGCAGCCACCGCATGATCCCCCCTGCTCTGAAATGCCCGTGAGCACGGGGCCGCAGGGCGAACCACGCGCCAAGCGCTGCAAACTTTGCGACGGTAAAAACCAATTCACGTTTTTCTAATTCGTAAACATTTTTTAAAGCCCATTGCTCTCCCAAAGTCTAACGTATACATCAAAACTGCCAGAACAATTGTATCATCACTTCCATCTTTTTTTTTAATTTGTTGGGCACACAAAAAATACATTTTTATCTAAACTCAAGCACGGAACATTTATGAAATATTTTTTTGATATATACAAGACAAATAAATGTATAGCTCAAAAACAAATACTTATTTCAAATAAGATATCGCTTAATTTTGTTTATGTCTTATTCCTGCTATGCAATTTCAAAATAGCCGATAAGTTGTAGGACAATCCGTATATAAGCGAATTATAAAAAAAATTATGTGTTAAAAAAAGTTGCAGACTATTTTGCTAGATTTTAATCATTTTTGACGCATTGCTTTGAAATATATCATAACAAAACGTATATTATATTCTTCATTGATTCCGCCTAGACATCCTCAATATTTATTATGTTTCAGACAAATATTTGAAAGATTGATCGATCTTTCGGTCTGGTTTAATGCTTAAAAATGTTCGAAGTTAGTGAAATAATTTTTAATTTTAACTCCTTTTGTTTATTTATTATAAAACCCATTTTGTCGAATTATAGACATCTACTTAAGTTGCATAATTGTTGGTAGACCGCGTATATGAACTCATCATCGGGTTATTGTATTAAAGGAGCATAACGTTTAACAATTAGTGCTGGACTGATGGATATATTATACTGGAACACGTTAAACAAGCAGGAAATAAAAATACATTTTGAAATACTTACCAAGTGGGTAATTAAGTGTTTAAAAAGTATGTTCACCTCAAAATAATTATTTAAGAACCTGTAACCGGTCAGCTGATTCCGAAAAAATAGGAATATTTCTATATATATTTATCTGCAAATCGTTTCTGCTTAAAGTGTAATGTACCGCAGCACCCTGTATAAAATATATAATTTATATAGAGAAATCTGGAGACAGAAATTTGTCGTACATATTTAGTTTTACTTCGACAATTAAAAAATGAATTCTAGATAAAGAATCACTGGGGATTTTTCCAAAATAATTTACCAAATTTTTCTAAAGGATAATCTTAAGCGCTTTAGTTATTTTTGGTATTTATTACAAATTCTGCATACAACTAAGACGGTCTTTTCTACCTATTTTAATATTTTGTTCATCCTTTCACTTTGGTCGAAGTTTTTATTTTAATATCTGTAACATTTTTAATATCACTATTTGAGGTAAATAAATAAATAAATTTTCAAGACAAAGTGCATTAAATATGACTAAATCAAAATTTAACAAAAATATGTTTCTACGTCAATGTCAGTTGAGATGTGAAATCCATTCAGGTTTATTAAAAAAAAAAACAACTATGACAGTCCCTCTTTCGCCAAGTTCTACTGAATTTACTGCTAAGATTCGACTACTTATTGATAACATGAAATGGGTTTTGCATATGCATCCCACAATGACATTTAAATACGATAATAATTTATCCATTACCTATGCGTTTAATAAAATATTATGTTAGTCGTAACAATTTTCCGAGGTCCATTTCAATTTACACGATCATTTTTCTTGGCCGTTTTGGCAAGAAAACAAACCGCGTAGTCCAATTTTTATGACACGATTGTTGTATATTATATTTGACTAAAAATAACGCGGTGCTTTGGATCTGACATCTTTTAAAATAGTGAAATATTTTAAAACGGCATAATATGGTACAATTTGGTACTTATTATACTCACTGTTAAATAAAAAAAATAGAAGAGTAGATTAGTATCCATCGGGACGCTCATGGTGGCCTTTAATTTGGTAATAAATGAGAAAGTGGTGAGATCTGCTAATTGCTAATATTTGGCGTGCGTTGTGCCAAAAAAACGGAAAAATCAAAATTGAAACTTGTAAATAAGCGACGAAAAATCCAACTGCCGAGATGAGACCTACATTTCTACTATAATTTTAGCCTCTTTCTTTAGGGTCAATAACCACGTCGCCTTTCCCATATGGGACCAATTCAATAATTGCTTTTAGACGTTTTTACGGCCAACGTTTCTTTTCCAAGTCGGCGTTTTTCCATTTTGACTTTTTCGATTGCCTTTAACAATTTTCGCCAATTAAATAATATATTACCGGGAAAAGCTGAACGACATTTGCATATATCGGCAGCCGAATCGCGATATTCCAATAATTCGTTGAGAGATCGGGGAGATCAATTGAAGGCCGGCATTCCGATAATTTTTAAAGACAAATAATTCCTCGTGATCCTCTCCATGCACCTTAATAATTCGTATTGTAATTGTTTAAAACCAGCTACGAAAACAACGGCACAGATATATTTATAACGAGGAACAGCGAAATGAAATTTGAACACACGGTAAAAAGTCATAATGAAATATCCTCGTCGGAATGAAACCGACGTCCAGGAATGTCTTTCTTCAGGTCGCCATAAATCTGATTATCGCAAGGGGAAAGATCTGGGCTGTACGCTGGATGTTGAAATGTTTCCCGGTCAAATCATTGAAATGTGTGCCTCACTACATTGGCAATATGGGAACGGGCGTTATCACGTAGAAAGATGATTTTGTCACGTGTTCCAGAACTCTCGGTCACCAAAAAAGCGAACTACATCCCTCTGGTCTTATTTGCGTGCGTCCATTTCTAATGAGTGACGGACACACTTTTCACTACGCTCACCTACGGACATATTAACAAATAACTGTCAGTATGCATTTCGCCTACCCCGGAAATGGCAGTATCGATTATTAACAACAATGTTGCGATGAGTGGGGGGGGGTCCAAATTTGATCTTCCGATGTAAATTATTTATACAAACGCTAATACCACTTTTGAGATTATGGATAACCTTTTTTAACAAGTTGTAATTGACACAAAAGTAAGAAGGGGACCAAAAATTGGTAGCAACCACTACTTACTGGTAACAAAAATAAAAGGGTAATTAAGAAAATTGGAAAATAAATCGGAAAACTCAAAGAACAGAAATGAGTATAATTCAATAAAAACAACAAAACAAAACCGTAGCGCATAAATATAAAAAGATACTATATAGTAAACTCGAGAGATCAATTGAATCTGTTATATGAAAATGATTTGGAAGCATTATAGAGTTACTTTAAGAGTCACAATAATGGAAACATCTACAGAAATATTTGAAAAGGGCAGAAAGGGGAACTACAGAAAATAAACTCCTTGGAAGTGGAAAATGTATTTAAATAACAGAAATCCCAACAACTATAAACAATACAAAACCGAAAGAATGGGAGTAAAATAATTAGTAACAGAGGCAAAAGAGAAACCAGGGACAGAATTCGGAGAAAAAATAGAGAGTGAATCTAAAGCAAACAAGAAATTATTTTCTCCTCGGCCATTAGTGGAATGTGCTAATTCCAAAATCATTTTTAATAATATAATGCAAACATTCTCACCCTTCAGATAGAATATTTATTTTGAAATATTTGCTTCTTATGTATTTTGCATCTATTTTCATTCCGTCACTTGTTATGGTATATTCCGTAATTATTCTAAACAATATCGACAGCCATGGATGTAAAAACTGTAAATGGCGGCGCCGTACCAACAAATTTTAATTTAAATAAATTATGATGAGTGAAAAATCGAGTGAATTTTTGGTCGTGGAGAAAACACAGTCTGTTACTCGGTTAGAATAACAAAATTCGATTCTCGTATCGTATTTTGTTCATTCTAACGTTGTTACACAATCTACTATTATAAAACTCTAAAATCCTTGAGACAAGAAAAAACATCGGAGGCAATAAATATTAAAAATAAAGCTGGATAAATACTTACAGAAGATAATGAAAGAATGAATAGATGTCGCGAATACCTCGAAAAGCTATTAGAATGACAATAAGGAACCACAAGAAATTATACATATATACATGAAAGAAGAAATGTATGTATAAAAACTACCATGTATATAGAGCATAATAATAAAAGTGTGTGTGTATGTTCGGTTAACAACTTGTTTTAAAATTATATAAGCTCGGACTTGTATATACCATACGTACATTATTTCGAACTTGATGTGCCGTATTAAATCAACAAAGATATAAAATGTGTATTTAGTTTAACAACGATTTTTGTTTTTTTGTTTCCACGTCGACCGGTTAATTTCAAACTAAACGCCCATTAACGTTTGGTTTAATTTACTCGGTGGAACAATAACATTCGATAGAATATTATAGCTTTGTTTTCAAGAACTTTTACTAAGAATCGTTGACGTAACGATTCGTCATATTATTTTTATAAAAACGAAAAAATAACCGGTACGATTGTTTTAGAATTTCATTGGTTTTAAGGATAAACGAATGGCCGGTTAGAATTTTCGTGTTTAGAAAAACATCGTAATTTCATCTTTTAAAATAGTCGAATAAATTTATCAAATAATATCTGTCACGTGAACACTCCGTTAAGATTTACTAATACCAAAATGAAGCCAAATATAATTTTTCTTTCGCCAAGTGCGGTTTATGAATAGCGACATTTTCTAAATGCGGATAAACCGATGCTGTCTAAAAATAGACGGAGACGTGAATTTTCGTCGATTACAAAAAGAAATCTGAAAAAAATCAAAGTCAATGATTTACTTCTTTTAGTGTCAAAAAGTGACCGTAAAATGTACGAAAAAAGAATATTGGACATATCGTTAAAATTCTTGATGACACACTCTTGTTGACTGGTTGAGAGATGATTATTTGGACGTGAATTTTGGCAAAAGGGTCTTAAAAATTTGGATGAAATAACCAAACATCCGGATGTGTATTTGTACATTAACGGGAAAGTGGGCGTTGCCATTCTTCTCTTGAATCATTTCTAGTCGTTGGCGTCGGCGTCGCGCCGTCATTAAATGTATAATTACTGCGTTTACACAAATTTATACTTCGCCGAAACAGATATTAGAAATCGCTTTAAAAAACTGCCCTCAACTCTCAAAATTTTTGTTGTACTGGAGGTAATAAAAAAAACTTTGACACATTTACTTTTATCTAAAAATCAAATTTGGACTTTTGGACTATTGTATTAATTTTGATGGAATAAACAACATTAAGAATCTACCGAGAAAACTAAAAACACAAAACAATTACTCGAATAAGGCAGAAGTAGGAGAAAGAAAACGATATATAGAACATTTTTAAGCGAATGGTTATTAACACATCAAGAAAAGTTATTTCTATAAAGATTTGAAAAAATAATCGCCACGAAATTATTTTGAATCTCCCTGTATAATTGACGTGTTTCTTCATTTTTAGAAAAATTGTGTAAACGTAGTTTGCTTGAGTTCGGTTTGATAAATTCCTTAGGATTTTTCATTTCTCTAAAAATAGAATGAAAGTCCAGTTGAGAATGCGTTTGTTCGGAGTTAGTAGTAGTTTTTAACGCCTAAAATAGCTTACAAGTTCTAGTTTAAATCAATTTAAAATCTGTTTCATCCTATTTTTATACCGACTTCAGTCACACAACCAATATTTAAATTACTACAACTAAAAGATATATTCTGCCGTTTTTCTTTACTAGGATATTTTTTTCCATTTCCATCGGTTTATCGCCTTTTCTTTCCAGAATTCCCAACCTCCTTAAGTCGCTTTCCAGATCCTCTAACCATTTATTTCTATTGGAAAAAGAATCAACACAAAATCGTTACCACAAAATTTCTTTAATAGATTGAAGCATAAAAATTGTTGACTAGTTTCTTTAAAAAGCCATCATCAGGTCTAAAAGATCAAATACAAAATAAAATCAACAAATGATTAACAAACAAAACCTAAAACAGTAAAATTAAAATACAAACTCCAATAATATTACATGTGAACAGGTGAAAAAAATAACATTAAGTGGTAAAAATTGTTTGCGAAAATTAAAGTAAATTGAATTAAATGAACCGTATTAAAAATAAAAATAAAAAACATATTTAAAGTTGAAAACTTAAATTGCAAAAACTAGCTTGAAATAACACACTTAAAGAGTTACTATTGCGCTTAAATTATCAGTGGCGGTGAGGGAAGACGTATGGTAGAAAAACATCAGTAGATAAGTTTTTAAGAACCAACCCAACAAAATGAAACGTTTGATCTTCCCAAATAAACTGATAGGGAAAATAATCGGATACCAGGAATATGTTAACGAAAACTTTGGTAAAAAAGATAATATAGGTAAGAGAGGGGAACGTTGGTGAACGGAAGAAAGGGTGAAGGGCCAATTAAATTAAAAACATCCTTATTAAAGATGGTTAGGAGCAGTAAAAAATAATTGTTAAGTGTGGAAATAAGCACAACGTGGAAAGTAATAAACACCCTTAAAAGGGTACAGCCCACTCTATATGGGAAGGTACGTTACAATTTATTTAACTATTAAAACAATTTTTACAAAATATAAGGGCAACTTACATCTTTAACTAACTCATACAGTTAATCGCAGGGGTAGGCACTATGACGTCTCGATCTTTGGAGCTCCCAAACTTGACTTTCAATCTCTTTTTATTGTCGAATCAATGCTTATTAATTTTAATGGATCTAAAAAAATATCGATCTATTATCCGATCGTGCACCGAACTTTCGCTTTAAATAAATAGTAATTGTTTTAATTTGGGAAATGTTATATAAAAATAAGTTCTATGTACAGGGCGAAATTTAACTAAATCTCATTACATACTATCGTAACAATATCTTCTCTTTTCGTTTTTAATTACGTGATAAAAGTTTGTTTCTTTTTTTTTTTTGTTATAATTTTCTTCTATGTCTGCTCTCTAGCTCTTTTGATTTTTTACTTCTACATAATTTTTAAGCTTATTTTGTTTTCTCTTTTAAATATGTTCTTGTCTCCTCTGTTCTTAGACTATTAATGAATGAGGTGAAGAAAAAAGGACCAACTAGAATCGGGTACCGAAATATACGATTTTTAAAAGGTTGTTATCTCTCTGTCACTTAATTTTACAGTCAACGGCTCATTAAAGCTAAACGTAACTTGACGAACTGCTTTGGCCCAGCGCAACGTAATACTTGCACTAGTTGATATGCATAAATTTTACAAAATTAATTGAGCATCTCAATTGGGCCGCAAGAGTTGTACCGTCTCTTCAAAATATTCACGTTATTTTAAGTAAACATTTTTTTTAGTTTTATTTTTGACGTTTGATGCGATTTTGACAAGCAGATCTTTTGTTCGAATTGTTAGATTTAGGATGAGGTCAATTATATAAATCGATTTCAATAAAAAGTCGTGCCAAAAACAGTGAGGAAGGTCATGAAAAAAATAAATATAAAGAAAGGAGGTAATCGTCGTAATGGAAAATGTTAAAATGTTGAAAAATATATTCTTGGCGATTTAAAAAGATAACAATTTAAATATCATTGAGTCGCTAATTAGGTTGGTAACATTTTCAGGAATGCGTTTGCTAATTGTTGAAACGTCGCAAACAATTTATTTGTGTTAAAATGAAAAATTTATAAATAACTGAAAGTGTTTGTGTTGTGATAAGTAGACAGACAAGATCCTTCTGACGACTCGTCGATTCTATGCCAAAAATCTTAGATCTGTGTAATCATAATTGTGGGCTAAGTTCCACACGTTTTTTTTATACTTTAGTATAGCCTAAAATACTACTTTACGTCCGTTGAAGTGTGCCAGATTACGATTGTGTGTATTATCTCGTTTTTAATCCGAATCTAGGCAGGTTTTCAGAAAAGTTTTTTTTTAAATATTCACACTGTATATAAAATTAAGATTATAACTTTAGCTTGTAATTGGTTTATTCTCGAGTCATACAATTTGACAAACTGGCCAACATTAATTAATATCTTTCAACAAAAAACATAAACACTGAATTGGCAAACCGATTTGCTTAGAAAAAACTAAGGATTAGAATTAGAATATTTTTCCTTGCAAAATGCTATTTTCTGTTTAAAACAAAATGAGCGTAGGTGATAGGTGTGTATATATATATATATAGATATATACAAACACACACACACACACACCTGTGTTCCAAATTAATTTACGATGGTTCTTTTTTTAACGCATATGGCGTTCAAAATTTGGGTTAACATACACAAAAAATAAATAAATTTTAAGAAAAAGTCAAAATTTAAAAAGTTCATACTTCACAATTTTTTTTAATTGTAAAATGGAAAGATCTTGTTATAAATATTTTCTAGATTTCCTTAGAGTTCCTTAATTTAACAAAAAAAAATCTTACTGTGGAAAAGAAAAATATTGATTTCATAATTCAATTACAGTGTCCAAAAACTTACTTTAAAAAAATCTGTTCTATTATTTAGGCAAATATCTTACTTAATTTTGAATTCTCTAAAATTGTACGGTTGGTGGTAAAAAATAAAAAAAAAATGACAAAATATAGCTTTTATTATGTTTCTAAACATAATTAAAAATACAATGGGATTTGGTTATAAATTGAATGAAATTAGAACCATAATTGCAATTGCAAAATAAAATCTAATTAAGCAAATTTAGTAGCAGTAATCAGAAACATAAAATACAATACATCAGGAGTGATTGTACTTTTGGTGCATTGTTACCTTCTTATCAAAATATATTCACAAAAAAATGTATTTGTTAAGCAAAAAAAAATATAGAATTTTGAACTGTCTAAGTTCACAGATTCGGACCATTTTAAAATAAAAAAAAGTTGGTTTTATGGGCTAGAGTCTAGTAGTAAAAGTTTAATAACTGTTTTAAAAATTTTAACCTTAATAATTATTTTTATCTACGATTGTCAGGATAAAAATCATTATCAAATTAATTTGAACCCTATTACCTAACTGAATTAAATGATGAATCCATTATCTAACTCAGATGGATAATGATATATAATAATAACTAAAATTGAATTATTTATTAATAAAATTTTAAAACAATTTATTGTGAATAATATGCCCAAAGGCTTGAAGATTTATAACTTTCAGATATATTCTCGAAATATGCCTGTAACACCTTCTTATTCGTTTCATTTTTGATTTGCCTTCCCTCACATCATTCTCTAAAACGTTCATAAGCCTGTTCGTATTTTATTCGTGATTTTTGTGAAATTAACAACGGAATTACTTCCGTTGCACAATCTTCAATATATAATGCAAGACATTCAGATTCAGACTCACTCATATTATCTCATTTTCAGAACAGTAAGAGAAATTAAAAATATTTGACGTTGTTTGTAACAAAATGTCCGGTTACTTTACCTTACTTTTACGTTCTTTTTTAGTTTCATCAATTTTTCTTTTTAGTCTACTTGGTTCCATTCTTATTATATGTGTGTACCAATCTAATTGTATCTTTGTTATTTTGCTCGTTATTGGTATTTGTTTATTCGTTTCTCGTATTGTTTCGTTCCTAATCCGATTTTTACAAGTTGCAATCTGTGCTGTCCCATTATCGTATTTAGTTGATCTGTTTTCGATTCGATACCTTGTTTATTCTTTTTTTTTTCCATTCAAATTCATCCGATCTTTCTCCCGCTCTTTGAACTTTCTCTTTCACTGTTTTGTAACTTTTTCTTTTACTGTTTTCTAAGTGCTTTCAATTACTTGAATGAATACTTTGGAAAATTCCATTTTTTTCCAAACATTTCCATACTATTTCCCTTTCTACGCGGTCAAAGGTTGCTTTTAGAATTATTTTTAATGATTTAACATTCTAGCTTTCCTATTTTTTAATAATTTGAAATTTCGTTTTTTTTTTTGCGATTAAAATAGTTTCAAATGAAATAAAAGCAAGTGCAGTTGACATAATAAAAATGTTTATATTTTCCGTTAGCATCAAAACTGAATTGTCGGATTTTTCGAATAATTTCAATTTTCTCGATTATTTCAGCGGAGGACCTTGCGTTCAAAATTAGAACGACGAATTTTCATCGCAAAGTTCAAGGATTCGTCGAATAATAATAATTTTCGTATATAAATTTTCGAAATGATGTAAGTATTACTCAGCCGGCGCAGCGTTGAGCATTTCGTCTAAACAGCTTTTCGTTAGAGCCGATATGATTCATTATTATTTTTTTGTTAGACTATTTACGTAAACTTTGGAATTCCATTTTAATGGAGACTCGTTTATTTCACATTTTAAAATCTGTTTGTTTTCGTTTTTCGGAAACTCGATTTTCGTTACAAAAAAGCAAAAATATGTCGAGAGTTAAGTAATTCGTTTGTAGTGCTTTTTAGAATTATGAATTTACCGAAAGCGTACCTACATGAAAAAGTACTTAATGACAAATTTTGAATGGGTAATTTAGCTTTCGCGCTGCAATAAATCCATATTACTATTACTATTAGATAATGGAAGGTTTGGTAAGAAGCCAAATGTAATTTAGGTGTTAAGCTTAAAGGTATGCGCGGCTAAATCATTTTGGCAACGAATTATTTATCGAACAGGTACGAAACCAGTTGGCGCCCCGACTCACAAAATAATTCAAAAACTAAGGTGTTCTTCGCGCCTAATTTCATTTGCCCGATTATTAAAACGTTCCAAAAATAATTAAAAAAAAACTATAACGAAAAACAACATTTGGTTGTCAATAAAACCATGATTAAATATACTCCATTTCGAAATAATAGAAAGAGAGAAAGTAAATAGTTACTTGTAATATTTACATTTCACTCTGTAAGCAGTGATCAAAACAATGTTAAGAGGTTTAACGACGGTGTTATTTGGTGCCCACCATAGGCGTGATATTAAAATTTCTTCCATTATAAAATTAATAGAATGATAAATATTTTTACTTAACTTTTCTTGTGCTATATTTTTCTTTCACGAAGAAATTAATTATGCACAGAGAATATTCTAAACACTATAGAATTTCAGAGAATTTTATTATTCATTCGTTTTATGGATTTCCAAAATAATAATTATCATACTAAATGTATCTGTCAGTTATTCATTTTTGTTGCGCGTTAGCCAAAATTCGTTTTGGTTTGTATTTTTGTTAAATAAAAAATAATATCTAGCCACTCATATAGAAACTGTACTTTTTTTAGAAATAGTACAATTTTTATCTTTTTAACGCAAAAAATATCTCCAATTTTAAACATATTACGAAAACAAAATAATTGAATTAAATTTAGTAGACTTTTATTTATAAAGACGGTTTTATTTGGCACTAATTTTTTTTATTTTTCATGAATCCAACGATTGAATTGATTAAAAAAATCTTATTTTTAGCGCATTATATTTTATTTAAAAAATATTGTAGCACAATTCACGGCCAACAGGTCGGTATTTTATACTCCTACATATTTTGCACCGGTATAAGTTATTAAAAAAACGGCACGTTTTTTAAATTTCTATTTAACTTTCAGCCATTATTTAATACGAGGGTTACAAAAATACTGTTTTAGTAATTAACTTCTAGATTGAAAACGTTATGCAGATTTATTTTTAATGTCATTATTGTGAAAATTATTAGACCGCACTAAAACTAAAGCACTGTGCAGGTAAATGGAGTGTTGAACAATTTCTGCGTCCCGGTAGGAAGTCGACCCAGTTTAGATGATTTTTACAAATATTTACTGAAGTTCCAGATCATTTTGATTTATTTTACATTTTCTATAATATATCTAGCCTTAAGGCATCTGTAGTCGATGGACCTTTTTATGTGTAGTCGTTTTCACATCAATTAAGAGTAATCAGTCATCACGGACCAGTCGTAGTTCAAATATACAAGCACGTTGTCGTCAATTTGAAATTTGATTGATTAGAGTTCTAATGTAGTTATGTACAACGCGAATGTGTTTGTAATGGCTCCAATCCTCTGCTTACATCATTTTGGAGTAATGGAAATATTTTGCAGGAAAAAATAATCCTGCTGGTGTGTTGTTTGTTGTCAATGAATGCAGCGCGGCCGTTGTCGATGTTTCGATTCAGATTCCTGCCAGGGGCCACGCTGGATACTATTTTTACTAGAATCGTGTGTGCCATGCGAGGGAGTGCAGCTCAATCTCGTCCAACTAAACTTCTTTCATATGCAATGTTGCCGTTAATTTTTAGTCAGGCAGTTACAAAAAATGTGAATTGGAAAATCCGCTCACCAAGACCAAACCAAAAACTATTCGAAGTTCGAATATTATATATAGGACGAAGCAAACGGTTCGTGGAAGTTAGAGTTAAAGAACATATAAGAAAGGACTAATACTTATTGATTCGCGGTGCCACCAGTTAACCAAGGATGAAAGTAGCAACGTAAAATAAGAGGTTACTTATTGGCACCAACGAAAGTTACAGATGGACGTAAAACAACTTCAGATTTATTATGAAGATAAAAAACGATAAGAAAAATGAAATGCAAAAGTCACACAATTTTTAGCTTACAACTGGTCCTCTTCTGACATTGGCTCTGGTTTCCATGATGTAAAAACCCACAACACTTGATAACTTCCAACGAGCACTCAGTCAGTTTTCTTATGTACCTTAGTTTTTTCTACTCATAAGGCAGAAAGTAGCAGCTTACCTGTCTTCTATCTTTTTATTTTTGGGGTAGCGTCTTGCGGTTTTGAATCTCCTAATATTATTTTCTTCTCTCTATGTTGCGATTTTCGTTTCTTGTGCATGTTGCTCTTCGTGTGTTGGCTTTTTTGTGCCTTTTTGGTCCATGTCCTCTTCTAGTGTTTTCCTCGATCTGGCATGTCTTCTATAATTTTATCTCGTATAGTGCGTCTATTCCCTTAGTTCTTGTTTGGAATTATTCTAGTAACTTTCTGGCTCTGTCGTTAATTATTTCCAGTATTGGATCGGCTTCTAGTATCCTAAATATCTGGTTTTTCCGACCATCCCATTTGCGTTGGATACTGGTCTTAGAAGTTGTGTTGTCACTGGAGTTTTATCTTGTGGGTCTTCGCCATGTATCTCCATATCAGTGATGTATATGCCATGCTCGAAATTATTATGGGTCAGATCAGCACTGCTTTCGTCTTATGCTTCAAATTGCTTCTTCTTCCAATATGGTAGGGCTCTTGCTTTGTTTTACTTTGGGTGCCACAGTGTCTAGTTCTCTAAACCTCAGGCTTTTTTTTCTGTTCTTTAATTTTAAACATTATTCATGGAGGTTGTCCAGCGTAGAGTCGCATGTTTGTATGATCGGTCATAGGTATGTCCGCTCCGTTATTGGTATGTCCGTTATACAACTTTAGAAAGTATCTAAATATACATAGGTGATATTTTAAGCAGCGGACTGAACTAGATGTACCAACAATACTGCCAGTACGTTACTATTGAATTGACTGGAACGATGTTCCCAACTCTATCTATCCTTACTTCAAGATATTAGTACTGCGTTATCATTCGCATAGATTCGTGTATGACTGTAAATATTCAGGACGAATCTGTATAAATATTTTATAATAGCTCCTTGTGACACTCTCGCTTCTTGGTGTCCCGATAGTGTTCCCTCTAGTTTTATCTTCAATGTTCTGTCCTGTAAATAGCTCTTGATTAGTTACAACTAATTTTTAGGTGTTTCTACAGAGTCTGTTGAAAGCTATATCAAGGAATACTGCTCCCTATTAAGTCGTACGTGGTGTGAAGACGTATTTGTCAAAATTAGAGTTTCCTCAAACTGAACTTCCAATTTGCCCTAAGCGATAATTCTCGATATGCGCTTTTATCCTTGAGATTGCCGATGCTTTTGTTGTTCCAATATATGCCTCTCTACATGTACAATGTATTTGATACACCTCTGAGGCTACTCTATGGAAGGAGAGGATATTGCTTTCTTCCTTGGGATATCCTTTAATCAAGGTTTTCGATTATGGCGTTTTTTTTTCTTCTATTTGAAGATTGGTTTGACAACGCGGCATAAAATTCTCACGCGCTCGTGGCGGACGCTTTGCCATCTGCAAAAAATAATTAGGTTGTTCAACAAAACTAATCAGGCTCATAACTCGCATCGCGAATCACATCTCACTGCTTATTATGTCGTTAATTGCAAGTACGCTTTTGTTTTACTTCATATTATTTTCTTTTTTATATCGTTTTTTACTTTTCTAAGTTCTGGTTTGCTCCTAATTGGGACATCGATAGAGATCGAAACTAGAAAATCGGTTCCACGGGAAAATATTTTTATGCACTCAATTGAATTGGAAATGAACTTATTATTTTTGCGATGAGAAAATGGCATGGGAACCTGAACAGGATTCTATTTAGAATTCTTTGAAATTATACGCGATTCGTTTTTTATACGGGGCGCTAGTACAGAAGTTCGTGTTCCGACGCCACATTTTTTAAATATTTATTCACATTTATCCACTACAAAAAAGACTTACTTATTCAAAAAAGAATTAGCACCAACTCGTAGCTCCCTCTCCTTATGTCACTCCAAGTGATTTAGGATAAGTTTTCAGAAAAACAAGAATCAAATAAAATTAATAAGAAAGATGAAAAGGAAAAATAGTAAAAAAAATATATTTACAGTCTATATCGTTTGTTAAGTACAATAAGATAAAAGTTGAGGTATATTTTCAGATATAAAGGACCAACCATATTGACAGGTTGAACCAAACTTATCTTTTTTTTTTTAATGGAACATTTTTACATTTTTGGATTCTCCTCGATTTTCTCGTTTCTGCAATGTTATACCAGGTAATTTAAAAGATATAAGCACTTTTTTTATTAATTTCCTAGCATCACCCTGTAGCATTGTACATGTTTGCCATCAAAAAATCTAATTACATTCAGACGATTTTTAATAAGTCTACCATTGCTGAATAAGTTATACATATATAAATTAATATAATATAATATATAATACAATTAATGTACAAAAATTATGATAATCGCGATAAAAATATACAGTGAGAGACGAAAGTTTGTTTAAAAAATAGGGCATATATTTAGTTTACTAAACAAAAAATTTTTTTTTTCGAAATTTATAAGTATTTATAAAATGACATTTCAACAAAATATGAGTGACTGGTTTTTTTTGTCACTAGTACCAGTACTACTTTCATGCTTTAAAATTCTATCGTAAAATTTTCTTAGGTACTTATCTTATTATGTCAATATTATTTTCGTGTAACTCATGTTTATCTAATTAATCGGCATTGATAAGATAAAGATAACAACTATCTTATGAAAAAAATGCTATATGTTGGACAGTGTTTTTTTGCAAATATACAAGTATTTATATAAATATGTGCAAACTAGTTTTTTCTTGTAATTGCAAACCTTAAGAAAACACAAAACGAAATTCGTAATGACTATGAAATTATTTTACGATAAAAGAGTAAGGCATGGATAGAAAAGTTATCAAAAGAAGTGAGTTGATTATTTGTTTATATTGAAAATTTCTCTTATTTGTTTTTTTCTATTTTTTAGTCTGATAATATTTTAACCTAAATTCTTACAAAGAGCGCCGTTTTAATTGTATCAATAGAACACACGAAGTTTTGTCTAATTTCAGTTTTTATGATCGAAATAATGTGTGGAATAGTGAAAAATGAAATTTTGGCCAATTTCCAATCGGCCGTTGGGCGTATAATACCTCGCAATTATTTATTGCTAGCATATGTTTTGTTTGGATTACGCTCACCATTACTGTAATTTCTCATATTTTTCCATAGGTCGTTGATGAAAATATCCTTTTTGTCACACAACGCCACGTCTTTTATATTTGTATAATTCGTTTTAAAATTTTAAAAAACTGACCTTCATTAGTTTTTTTCGCATTGAAAAATACTCTATTGCCTTAATTAGTTCTAAGATGATGTTGATTGAGTTTACTTAGCTTTATTTTCGACTGTTTCTATTCTACGCTAGTTCTCTTCCCATTCTATTCATATTGCTCTCTTTCTTATACCATAATGCCAAATTTTTATTGCTTTTTTTTTCTTGTCTAGTTCTCGCCGTTTATGTCTTTTTATTCTGTTATAAAGTAATGTTATTTTGTACAATTTTAGTTTGTATGTGTCTTTTTTTACTACTCCTTCTTCGCTCATTATATTGTTCTGTTTACCTCAATTCTGCGCACGGTGTAAAACGAGGTGACGCTCTTTTTTACCCTTTTGATCTGTTTACACGAAAAATATTCCTTTGATAGTTTAATTATTTACCTTATTTCACAATATTTGAAAAAAATAGTATTTTGTTTCGGTGTTAAGTAAGGTTTTGTAAATAAAGATCTGTTTGAAAGATGTTGAAGAAATAACTCGAGATTTATATGTTTTTGTAGTTTTCTACGTTCCCAATAAAACAGATTGTGGAATCCGAAAATTCGGATGAATTTTGTGTTTCGGCTCATTAATACACATCCCGATGACGTGTAAACATGTGAAAAATATCTTTTTCCGCGAGGGTCAAGCTAGTTTAGTGGCACAGTTTGCGACAGAGTGTCATGCAGTCGCCAAGGAATCTCTATCCATTTAACCCGAGCACTTTTTCTTGTTTTCCTTAAAATAAAATTCTGATGTAGCCATTTTTACAAACAGATAATCGTTTGTTATGTATACAGCCTAAAAGCATGTAGATATTATCTCGACAATAAATCTGACAAGTCTACATTGAGATTTTTTTTAAATTTATTTTATGGAAAATTTACAATCTACTCGTTAAAAAAAAGTGAACCTTTACTGAGGGGGAAATTGTCCGGCAACAATTTACCACTGTTCTGGTTAATTTTTCCTTTTAATTTTCTTTCTTCTACCTGATGGTTGATTAGATTACTGATCAGTTTCTTATGCCAGTTCTATGGAATGTTCAAATCTTCATGAATGGTTTGGCCCAAACGTGCCACGGAGCATTTGTTATCATACGAAAGGTTTTCAACTATTATGTTTTCAAAGTTTTGGTGTTAAATGCTTGTGCACATACCCACAATTCCACGCCAAAAATCTATTTTGGCTTAAGTAAGGATTGGAGTAGTACAAATTTATTTTTCAGATAGAACTGGAAAAGTTTACCAATTAACTAGTTCATTTAACTGGTGCTTTTTTGTAAATCTTTCGTCTAAATGGAGCCCTTGGCATAGTATTTCTATTCCAAATTACAAAACCTTTAAAAAAAAAGGCTCATCAAAATCAAAGAAAACCAAATTAAAGAAAACTGCTTCCATTAATAAAAATATACTTCATTTAATCTAATAATTATGAGTTGTAAGAGAAGTAACACAACATACTCATCTACTTTTTTTATGCTCATTTATTTTTGTTAGTTCTGAAATTTCTTTAATTATTTCAATGTACGATGTTACATTATCTTCATTTTTAAACACTCGAACATATTTAAAACAACTTTATGCATTTGCATGTGTAAATATTTATTTTTTAAACGCATAATTGTCATTACTTGTTTATGGAATTTCATAATTTTGCGATATTTCACTATTTAGCTACGGTCTTCAAAACGCCATATTTTTAAAGAAATTTTTGAAAATACTTTGATAATTGACTATTGCTCATTTTCTAATATTATTTTTCTCTACACTCAGATATCAAACCGTCACATCGAGTCCATTCCTGTATTATGAAAACAAAGAAATTGCAGGTGCAAAGACATCATTATCGAATAATTTTTTATTTTGTTGTGTTTTCCATGTTCGATTTGATTTGAAGAAATCCTGTTCCCAGCAGCGAGCAAAACGAGTTACGCCCTCGCAAAAATAGAAAAAACAACTTGGAAGTCAGTTCAGTTTTATTACGACCTTGCAATTATTAACAACTATCGCTCTTCGGCAATTCATTCAAATTCGCGTGCTGGCCAATTACGCGTCATGTCCACCAAACGAACAATATTCCAGTGCGTGGGTGAATCGTTTCAATTGTTTATTATTCTATCAATCCCAAAAATGTAGGTGAATATTTGCGAAATGGAATTCCGATCAAAACGATTTTAATGGTGTGTATTTTTTTACATTTTTTTTAATAAACAAACGAGAAAATATACATTGCTAGATGTCCAAAAAGTCAACTTATTTTGTGAATGTAATTATTTACACAAATATACATTTCAGGAATCTGTAGTATGGCACGAAAAATAATAGAAATGATAGATTTAACCACAAAGCGAATTTCTCCAATATTAACAGTTAAAATGCTATTATTCGCAGTGTTTGGATCGGCGACAAAGATCCACGTGCCAAGGAACACTCATTCCATTCTATTAAATAATGTTAATATTAAAAAAATACATCGGGCATGTTTCAGGTGGTTCTGATTTTTCGACTTCCTGTTTTTGAAATATGATTTTTTGTTTCAGAGTCCAGTCACCTTAGCGATTCGGGGTCTGGATACTGGCACCTCCAACTTGACCGAGACCTGGTAGACACCATATCGGCAATCTACCCCGAGTGGTTCAGGGACAACATGGCGGAGGGGGGCAGCTCCCCCACCAGCCCGAGGGAGTCTCCTCCCAAGGCCGTCATAGACACTTCTCCCATCATGATTGACCAAAATAAAGAATGTAAGTCAACCCTTTGAAGAGGCACCGTTTTAATTACTCCGCTCATAATTAATAGCCAAACGAATAATAATAATGAACGCTCTAGACACCGTAAAATATAATAATGCCCAATTAACTAAAAATGTTTGATTCTGTTCTTTTCTTAGTACGACAACTGCTTCTAATTAAATAGAACAGTTAATAACCCGATTGCTTCTACAAGTTATATATGAATATTTAACAAAATAACAATAAAAAAAGAGGACAACCTATATATTTCAGAATAATTGTCTTAAATTAACATTTCGTGGTTAGGATTTCCGTTTCAAATGCCACACTGAAGATTACAAACGACTTGTTACGGCATTAAAACAAAATAAGCAATAGTCGAATACGACCTCTCTTCGTAATTGAACCAAAAGATTTTGTTTTTGCAAATTTCTCATTGTCGGAACTTATTCCGGGCGCGTGGGATACGCGATCCCCTACGCTTTTTACGTTCGAATAAGATACTTGCCATTGTCTCAGTGTGTGCAGGTCGAACATAAGTGAGCAACATGTCGACATGTGTATACGATCTTGTTTTTTTCTTGCAGCTCTCAAGGTGAAATTGCTATTGAGGAGACCGTTTGACCAGCTGGTTGCCCAAGGAATCATGCCTCGTAAGTTTTCCCTTTACACTTTTTAATATCATTTAAATAATAATTACATTTTATAATTAAAAAACATGTTAATATTTTATACCAAAACAATATTAGTTTGGAGGAATAAAATTAATATTTCGATTAACAATTTGTTGTATTGTAGCGCACAAGACGCCGGCTGCTTTTCACGGCCAACGCAGGCAGTTAGAGCGTGCAAAAACTGGTGACATGCTCAAGGCGAAAATTCAGCAAAGGCCCCCGCGGCAGGAGCTAGAAAGGAGACACATCCTAGAGATCGATCCTAGTCACGTTGATCCGAGTTTGGCGGAGCGGCAACGTATGCTTAAAAAAGCTAAATTGGCCGATCACCTCAACGATCAACTGTCCCACAGACCAGGACCTCTGGAGCTCATACAGAAGAATATTTTACATACCGAAGAACCCATAGAGGAAGCGGTGAAGACAGGACGGATTCCGTACAAAGCGACCAGCGAAGGACAACTTCACAGGCCTCAGCTACCATCTAACTACATAAACCCCGAGGAGGACTCGCAGAGCTCGGAAGGCGACAACAGAGTGAGTCCGGGTCCTACGGACGTCTTGGAGACGGCAGCCAAGTCGGCCGGCATTGTAGTGTCTTTAATACAACCGACGGACGCCGTGGTTTTGACTTCGTCGAGTCCCACCGCCATATTGAAAAAAGACAATAACAATGAGATTATGTTTGCAGATCTTTGTAGATCCGTGGCGGCGCAAGCGTCCGCTTCCAGTCCAGCCTCCTTAGTGTCTTCTACTTCCACTTTAAGCCCGTTATCTTCGGTAGCCAGTCCAGTGCCTTCTGTGATGTCCCAACCGGCGACTCCCGCACCTCCGCCACCTCCACCGCCCATCACCCTCATGTCCCGTGCTATTCAATCTCCGGTCAGAAGCGAATCATCAATCTCTTTATCAGGAAAGGATAAGAATCGAAAGAAATCGAAAAGTAAATCCGTGCCAAAAACCCGTACTATAAAATTCCACGAGTACAAAGGACCCCCTAGTGCTCAAAAAACTTCCAGCTCCAACCAATCACAAGAGGAAAGCTCTTATGATCTACTTTTAAAGCAACAAACATTATTACTTCAATTTCAATTACAATTGCAACATAAATACCCCCAAATTATTTTACCAGCCTCACAAAAAACTAATCCATCAGAAAATAGTAATAACATTGGTACTAGTAGTAGCATTAGTAATAATAACAGCAATAATAATAATAGTAGTAATCTAAACATTCAACAACCCTCCCCGGCACCGTCGACTTCTTCTGAATCGTCGGTTCCAGCGAAAGTCGCCGGTAGGTTAGAAGACATGAAGGTTAGTGACTTAAAAGCGGAGCTGAAACGCCGCAGTTTACCGGTTTCCGGTTCTAAACCCCAATTAATTGAAAGACTAAAACCTTTTATTGAAAACCCCTCGTCTATGGATTCGTCCGGAAGCATGGATCAGTCGCATAGTTCGCCAATTTATCAGTGCGTAGATTCCCCCCAAGAGTCAGTGAAAGAAGAAAAACCAGAGCAAATGGATTTGGATCCGTTGAGTCCGGCACCTCTAGAGAAATCCAACGAAGACATAGTAAGAGAACAGCAACGGCAAATTGAAGAATTGCAGAGAGAGCTGACGTTATCTCAGTTGAAGCTGCAGGCCGCCACCAGAGCCGAGCCCAAGGCGCAGATGTTGGCACTGCAAAAACACTTGCAGGCCAGACAGCAGCAACAACAACAACGGTTGCAGCAACAGCAGCAGGAGGTACAACAGCAGAATTTCGTTCTGCAAATGAAACAACTGCAAGCGCTGCAAGCCAGGCAAGCAAACGAGGAGCAACAGAGACTGCAACAACAACAACAACAACAACAACAACAACAACAACAACAGCAGCAGCAACAACAAGCTCAACAACAGATTAATTTCCAAAATCAGAAAAACATCAGCGGTTTGATTTTAAACGGAGCAGACGCTGCTTTAATGTTTAACCAGTTAATGCAGGGAAAAGCTAAAGTTTTGAACGGACACACAAGGAGCAATTCTTCGCCAAATTTTTTCAACTCCATACCGATCATAAGTGCTCCCGAAATTAAAACTGAGTACTTGAACGACCAGAAACTTGCTAAAGAAATAAAAATCGAGTTTGCTGATGAACATAAACCGCCGCCGCCGCAATACAGCGAAGCTACTAAGCAAATGAACAAGAAAAATCACATTAAGAGTCAGATAGTCGACGATGTTTTAGAGATTCTCATTAAAAACGGAGAACTACCGCCCAGTGCCGCTAACGATCCTTTAACTCCTTCGTCTGCCGGTACGAAATCGACAGAACCCTTGTACCCTCATTCACAGACCACTCTTCAGAACCAGGTTGACGATAATAACCATAACCAAAGTACACTGGTTGATCTCGATGGACCAGAAGCAACGTTAGGTAATTGAAACGATTTTATTATTTTGTTATTTCTAAATGTTGTCACTCCCAACAGGTATTGATCCGTCAGATTTACTGGAAACTCTTGACAACATCGAAGACATGGACTTTTCTCAGCTCGTCATGGAACTCGGCGGTTGTCCCAACCAAACAGACAATAACAATTTTACCAGCAATGAACAACAGCAGCAGCAGCATCATCAGCAACAACCCCAAGAGGAAGATATCGCGATGGACACGGACGATTGGTTGGAGTCGTTGCTGCCCAGCGGCGGCATCGTTTACAACGGGAAAAACGGCGCCCCGTTGGCTGCCCAAGAACCGGATCTAGGGGGTTACGATCCACTCATGGGCATCGCACAAGATCCTTTCGATCCATTCAATCTAGAGGATATGCGGACACCGGACTTGAGTGCGTCGCTCTCATGGGAGAAGATCGATTACGCGGCGTAGCTCAACATTTTTGTATGTGCTCTCGACGGCTCAGTGTTCAGGTAAACGAAACGGTATTATCCAATGATTATTCATTTTTTTGTTGGAATATTTATTTTCAGGTTGATAGACATGGAAGACCCACCAACCAGAAGATTCGTTTTATTTTTTCCACCGAATCGATATTTCCACGCACTGCTTTCTATTCCAATGATGTGAAATTCCTATTCGGTTACGTTATTCCGACATTCCACGAAAAAAAAAACCAAAAAGGTGGCCGCCGAATTCGCCTCCGGTGAAGATGGGGGTGCGGGGACCATGGCGGCCCAATCGGCCAGGGAACACATCAAAACCTTCTTAACACTTATTTATGTTATACACTGTATATATTACATACCTATACATATGTACTAATTGCCTAATTTTTAATCCTAACACAACAAGAGGTAAACGGAATCTTTTTTCATTGGTTTTCTTTGTTGGAGGAACAGTTCACTAGCTGACATTTCATAAAGTGACACTTTAATTTATTGATCTTTATGTCAAGAAGCAAATAATATTGTTGGTTTTGTTAGTACATATTCACTGAATTTGTATTTAGTTGAATTTTATTATAAAAAGGAAAGAGAATGTGTATTTCGGTTTTTTTAGCTTGTTAGATTTTATTTTTTTTATGGTACTGGGTGGTCGTGTCATTGCTCACAAATTAAAAATTTGGACTTGCACCTCAAGTTTTTCAAATAACAATAATTTAGATGTACTGGTACTCTTCTCGTCGTAAAGTCATTTTTTGAATTATTTTTAGCAAAATTGTTACATTTTTGAAAAATAATTAATACAAAATAACATTCCACAATTAAAGGTATCAATTATTCCACAAAAAAAAATTGACAGATAAACATGCATTTTTTGTATAAATAATATTTTAATAATATTCCATAATTAACATCCCACCATTCAAATTTTGTCTCTGTTGACGTTTGATTTATGTCAGAGATAAAAAGAGAAATTGTGGGGGTGTTGTAAAGTGCCTGAATACACACTAACATCGATGATCGCCACCAACAATGTATTATTCAAAAAATTGACTTTGCAGACTGAAAAAAAGTCGATATATAAGAAAATTATTTTATTGTCGAAAGGAAATGGATTTATTGGCAACGAAACTGTGATATGAAGCGAAATAAGTGTAGTTTACTTAAAAAAAATAAACGTCGACTTTATAATGGATTGGTATTAGGTTTCTCTCTTGCTGTGCCATTTTAGGATAGTTTGCATGTATCGGGAGTCCTTATTCAAACGTAAACTTAGAGTCTCGCATAATTTTATCATAATGTCAAAAATATTTTAAATTAAAGGGGTTAATCGTCCCTTGTAAACATTATAAACAAACGAAATATTGGGACGCGTAAATGGCACTGATTTATAATTAAAGCCTGATATAGGTAATGTTTACGTTTAAAATACGGATCCTGCACATAATTAGTAGTAATTTAATTGTAGATATGCTTAGGACGTAATTAATTTGTACATATATCTTATGGCTCTTAAATCTTGACAAATTTACACAAAAGTATACAAGCTTTACTAGTACTAGTAATTACATAGATGATTAGAATTTCGTTTAACGGAAAAAATTTTCAGCTGTTGATAGATGACATTTGCCCAGTACTGGATAAATTTATGAATACATTGTAACATGATAAATCGAGCGCCCAATATGGCTATAAATTAATATGTATATACTTTCCGGTAAAAGTCTTTGGACATAATCATTTCACCATCTATGGAGACAAATGTCGTCCGTCAAAATGAATGTTATGTATAAAATTTCTTGTTTAGCCAATAACAATTCCATAAGAAAAATCCGGTCGTTTGATGATTTACTTTTATTTTTTTTTTGTTTTTTTTTTTTTTGTAAATAATTGGTGTGCTATATGAGAAATTTGTCAGGATAAAGAGAAGAGCCGTTACTTAATTTCCTGTACAGTTTTGTTTTGTGACAAATTCGCTATTATTTGTTATTCGAATGTTAGACATTTATTTTGTTGACTATTTGTATTTTTTGTTCATTCAGCCAGTTGCGAGGCCGAAAAAGGGAATGTCGTGCTTTTAGGTTTGCCTAAATGTTTATGAGAACGAGTGAAATGCCTTAATATTATATAATATAATGTTAAGAATAATTGTAATACCAAGTTTGTTTAAAAGCTCAGTTACAAAAAAGATTACACGCTTAAAAAATACTATAGCTATTAACATTTCTATAAAATAAAAAAATGTATGGAATACTTGTAATATTATCGTAATATTAAATGTGGATTTGGGATGCAGCCATTTTAGTTAGTTATAGTATCCAAAACCCCTTTTGTAGCTGTGCAATACTTATTTGCTTCAGCTCGCTTCGATTCTATCTATTCTAACTAGCTTTCAAGTTCAAGTCTTTTATTTGTATATACTATCCATCAATTTCCTAATTGGCATTTTTTAAATTGTTCTCTGATCTAGATCTTTTCCAATTTATTTTAGTTATTTAGCAACTTTATGTTAAAGTCTTGACCATCTAAACTTTGATTTTCTACGACTTTGGCACGTTAGATTTTACCTCCATTCTAAAAGTGTTTATTTCATTGAGCTAGTTGTAAATCAGAGTTCTTTTTCTCCTCCATCAAGTATTTGTTCAAATGTCTCGAGCTTTTTGATTCCTCTCCAACTTCTTCGCACAATAATGATTAGTTTGTTGTTTTCCTGACATTTGAGCGACGCGGTGTTTGAAATTAACGCAACGATCTGTTACCTCTTATACTTTCGATCAGCCGATATTTCTTTATATTTTATTCTTCCCTGTCCTGGTTAATATTAGAAATCAAATTTTAATTTTTTCTCAACATTAACTGGAAAAAAATATATTAAATAATTTTAACAAATATATGTGAAATTTGTCTGGATAAAAAAAAGAACCGTTATTTAACCTCTGTATAGTTTTATTTGTGACAAATTCGCTATTATTTGTCATTGTTATTAGTTACACATTTATTTTGTGGATTATTTGTATTTTTTTTTTGTTCATTCAGCCAGTTGTAATGCTGGAAAAAGAGAATGTGCTTTTATGTTTGCCTAAATGTTTATGAGAACGATTTAAATGCCTTAATATTATATAATATAATGTTAGGAATAGTTATAATACAAATTTGGTTAATAGCTCAATGACACAAAAAAAATTATATGCTCTGTAAAACTTCAGTCCATACTGTTTTTATTATATTTTTTTTTTGCTAATTTTACTTTTTGTATAAAGAGTACGCCAATGGAAGAGGTCTTATGCCACATTAAACAATTAAAGAATAACCATTATAAATATGGTGGTTTTATTATTTATTTTCTTTATTATTCCGAAAAAAATAGAATTATGTACACTCAATAAGGTTCAGCTTATAATTTTATTAATAAAAGAAAAACAAAAACTAAAAAGAGATAAAAAAAATGTTTGAGTCATAAGATCAAAGGAGAAACCCCAAAAAAAACATATTAAACATATAAAAGAATTTTCACCAAACAATTTTCCTACCAATGTCAGTGTACTTTTCTTCTGCGCTAACTTCGATATAAAGTAACGACCAAAACAGAGGCTTGTTACTTATGTTTTGTGATAATTATAATTAGTATTCTCTAATCCATTTATCAGTAATAAAAGAAAAGATTTAATGTTGCAGTTGAGTGTAGTTTCAATAATTTGATCATAAGGTACATTTTTATGTCAAGCAAGTTTAACTACAATTCATAAATAAAAATAGCTTTCTTAAAACAATTTATTAACAAAACAGTATGAAACATGTAATATATAAAAAATACAAGATGATATTTTTTTCTTAAGTTCTAAAACTCAGAATTACATGAAAAATTAAAAACGGTCTTTTGGAAACAATTTGTTAAGCAATATTAATAAAAATTACGTATTTTTATTCTTAAATTTTAAAGTTAGATTTAGATCTTAATTAAATCTGAACATTAATCTTAATTTACTACTGTTCCTCATTGAAAATATTCTTAGATTAACAATTTACAAAATTCTGAGTTTGAAACCACAATTCCAATTTCTTATTTATTATTTTCAAATATATATGTTTACCATTTAATATTTAAAGCGTTTGATGCTTTTTCGATTTCATGGTATTCTGTATGCAATATATTAGAACATTTAACACTTTCCTGACCCCCCAACCAACTGTCATATAACTTTCTTATAATATCATTCTCTTCTGGAGAATGACAAGGTAACGACGAATAAAGTTGATCTATGTCAGTTAACAAATCCTTAACACTGGTGCCTTCGGGCGGTCTCACTTGTGCCCCACCATTCAAACAACCTTAAAATAAGTACAACGTATTTTGATTATTCTTTGGGTGGTCTTAAGGTAATATCAACTATTTTTTACTAAGATTTTTAAAATGTCAAGTAACCTACTACTGGTATGTATTAAGTATTTTATATGATTGAAACACCTAGTGTATTTATTATATTTACCCGATGGACATGCCATAACTTCGACATAATGATACTGAGACTTGCCTCTCTTTAATTTTTGCACCAGATTTTGTATATTCCTAAATCCGTTAGCTATTGCAAATCTTAATAAAACTTTACCGTCCCTTTTTAATAAAACTTCTCTAAAATCGGGATTCCTAAAACAGAATGCATGTAAGTTTGCTGGCCACTCATAAATTTACATATTTACCTTAAAATGTTATAACTTAAACTATCACAATCTTCTTGAAATAATTCTTTAGCTGCATATTTAAAAATGTGGTCAGCGTATCCTCCTGATCCTGTTCCAATGTGTTTTAATAATGAAGGAAAGGATTCACTATTTTTATCAACCCATGGTTGGGATAATTTGCTATTTTCAAGAGAACTTAGATTTATATTATCCTGGTTCAACATTTGCTGAAGCTCGACTAAAAGAAAGAAAATAATGGTTATTTTTAACATTTTAAAATTAAAATGAATGCAGCTTACTTGCTGTAATGACACAATCGACATCTCTGCTTTGCCTTTCCTGAGAAAAAAAGTCTTCACGAGATGCCTCTAATTTTTTGTCATAACATGGCATTAAGGTCACATGATATATGGGTTTGTTTCCCAATTTTTTAGATACATATTCTTTAACTAGTGAGCCCATGATTTGCTGTGGTGACTTTGTAGAGGCGATATAAGGCAAAATATAACTGCCGTGGGTCTTTTCAGCATAACAAACCCATCCTAAAATAAAATCAAAACAGTTTTTGTTATTGATATGAAGTTAATAATATAATAAAAAAATCTTACCTGGGCAACTGGAGGCTAGCATAGGCAACACATTTTTGGCGCCGTCATTTTCTGTTGCTCTGTATCTTTGGATAAATTCTCTTTGGGATTCAAGAATTGCAAAATCGTCTGCAATTGTCATATCTACCACCATATCTGCGCCCAATTGCTTGAAATAACGTGCGAGTTTTGCAGCACAATCATTAGGTGTTAATTTATAATGGATTGCTAAGGACAATATGGGTTGGATAGATAATGACACAATTATAAATTTAGTTTCTTCAAATTTTTCTTCCTAAAATTTTAATTTAATATAAATTTGTAAGAACATCCTTATGCAGATGTGAAATGTATTTTACCAATTTCAATTTATTATTTTCCTCAAATACTCTTAATAATTCTTCTTGGCTTTGTTGGGTAACTAAAACACTTTCAGCCGAGGTAATACATCCAGAACATGCCAAGCAATCGGCAAGAGTTATTTCAACTTTTTGCAACTTTTGGACTGATCCGTCCTAAAATAAATAAATAAATAAAAGTAAAGAACACATAATGTACACACTACAAATTTACCTCCTCAATTTGGAAATATCCATCTTCTTGAATCTTTATTTTGGATCCAGTACTACTAGTATTACTTTTCTCTATTTTTACAGGTTTCACACATTCCTAAAATAATAATTTACTGTTTTATTCTTTACAACAAAAAGTAAAATATATTGTAGAACTCACTTGAGATGGTGTTATAAAATCGTCTAAATCGGTTAACTGTAATGCACCACTAAATCGCGACATTTTTAAAAATCAATTCATTATCAATTATTCTAATTCATTTTAAAAATTTTAATTTTAGGTTAGTTCTTCTTCTATACCAAAGTCCTTGTTCTATAAGACAGTTAGTCAGCATATTTTAATTTGAAATTTCTGAGGTTCACCCATTATTGAACAAACTTTATGTGAAGTTCTATTGTCTATAAAACGCTTGTTTCGAAAGAATTAATTGACTAAGGTAAAACCGCTTTTTTATGCCTATGTCTACCAACTATAAAAGATCAGTGGCCCATTTGTAGTTCCTTAAAGCTTCAGGTGTAAAGGGTGGAAATAATCCCTTTGTGCAAAGAACTTTTTTATTACAACATTCCTTCTATACAATACAGGAATTCTATAATTCGTGATACCTTGTAATTGGATAATACTTTTTTATTAGATACATTTTTTTAAGTGTATGTGTAATCAATATAAATTTTTATACAAGTATAAGCAGAATGGAATCAAATACTTATTTTGACAATTTGAATATACAAACGTGTGCTTGAGACACATCTAGAGTGCACCAATCAAAAAATAGTTATTTATGTAACTAGTGCAAAAAATACGTATTTGTTGCACCACTTCATCTCAAGCTCAATCCCAGTACAACAAATATGCTTTTTGCAAACATTTTTTTCTACAATCAAATTGAATTTGTTTTTATTTCAAATTTTTTGAAGAGTACCTACTATATGGACTCCGTTTACTCCTGTGTGCTTTGTAAATATTTATTAAAGAGTACTTTGTAATACAAGAAATATTAATTTTTAGGATAGTTCTAACAATAACAGGTACAGTTCAAACATTATTTTTATAAAACTAGTTATTTACTTTTTTGAGTTAATTCTAATATAGCAGTTCGAGAAATTTACTAAGGTAACTGATGGACAAACATCATTTCCAGTCATATATTTTCGTTATTATTTGCAGAAGTCTCAGGTTCTTTACTTAAAACTCCTTTCCAGATTGTTGTAAAGCTTCTGGTACTGGTACTTGGTTTACCTTCGAGTATTTGAGTTGCATTTTTTTAGAAACTCCTCAATGTAATCCTCGGCTACAGTTTTATTATTTAAGAATTTTGCAATATAACTTTACTAAAAGTATTTACATCAACATGCTGAACTGAAGATTTTTCATTATATCTTATAATTTATTGATACTTTTAGACTAGGGATGAAGGAACGCATATTTTCGCTACATTTGAATAAAATTAAAACATCTAATTTTACCGCTTATTACAAATAATCGAGGTTTGTTAATTTTCAGTTATGATAGAATAGAATCTATATCAATATCATTTAATGTCAGTTTTTGTTACTGATTCCTGGGGCATGCTCCTGCAATCTCAAATACTATAACTATTTATAACAAAACACAAATCAGTATAAAATTATAAACATAATTTGCAATTTCAATTAAAAATTTGCCAAATTTCTTTTCCTTAAAATCCCGATTTGTTGGGACGATATCCTAAGGATTTCTTGAAAAATGGAATCAGTTTGGTAAAATGTCCAATTTTCACATTTTTAACTAATAAAATGATCTATGTTCCTGCTTTGGTTATGTTTTAATCATTTCCTATTATCGTTTGTGTCTAAACAAGAATGAACTTTAGCTCAGCCACAGTTTTAGCCAAAAACCTGTTGGATTTAAACACCGCCGTGTGCTTATAAAGCCAATACTGCTGACAATTATAATTTTTACTAATACATATATTTAAAATAAAAAACGCTTTTTATATACAGTTCAAATAGATTCAATAGAAAAAAAAAGGTATTAATACATAAAAATTAAAAATGCCCTGTAAGTATAATTAAAATAGATAAAAGTATGTTAAATAAACCCAATAAAATAGAAAAAATATATAAATAAAAACGCTCTGCGTGTCTAATTAAAATATTTTTAAATATCCCAAATATTGCTGACATGAAAAAATAAATATATATTGTTCAAATAAATCCAATGTAATACAAAAAAGATATAATTTCCATTAAAATATTAAAAACGCCCCCTATATTCAATTCAAATAAATTCAATATATTTTTAGTAGGAGTACATGGGCTACTTCGATTGTCTTAGAAAAAAAGTATTTTAATTACGTCGCCATGTTTTAGTAGTTTTTCAACGCAGTTGTGAAATCCATGATTTTTCGATTTCTTTTGAATTTAATTTACCAGTGATCAAATTTAATTTGGATTTCGTTGAAAGAACAGGTAAAAAACTTAACTTTTTCTTTAATAAATATATAGTATTTTGCTTTTTAATGACGTAAATTTAAGAATTTTTCACATTTTTCTTATAAAAATGTGAATATGACCTTGAAGAACAATACATTTTATTTAGGATGAATCCATAATTTATTATTCAGCCCATTTTGTGTATTACAAGCGCATATTTGCTTCCGTTAGAATAACGATTTCACTATTTACTTCTTCAACTAAAATATTTTTTGAGATGATTACACAATAGTTCATTTTAACCTTCTTGGATCGTTGCATTTTATCTAAGATGAATTTTTAATTTGTTCATTATTCATGCCCATTTCGTGTTTTCACTAAAATAATCATTTCGCTATTCACTTCTTCAACTAAAATCTGAAATCAAACATACTTTGAAATAAAAACTTACACTTTGTTGGTTATAAAATATCAAATTTTATTTTAATTTGATAAACCTCATTTAACTATTACAATTTGAAAGAATTTCATCAGAGAAATTTTGAAATATGAATGCAACTGCTGAGAATTAAGCATCTCATGTATCTTCTGACAGAAAAAACTGCAAATATTACAAAATCGGATTCAACTTTACATATTGCACAATAAATAGTAATTTGCACAAATGTGTAAACTAAACTGCTAAGAGTAAATAAAATTACGATTTTTTTGAGTTAACAATAGAGAAATACATTATTTCTTATACCATAAATAATTTTACAACTTATTATAAAATGCTTTTACACAACCTTGGTTCTTTAACCTTTTCTGTCTCTTGTCACGTCAGTCATCGATCATAAAAAATATAAAACTAGAACAAAAACAATGATCAATCAATGCCATAGAATATAGAACAAACACTATAATAAAATTTAACCTTTTTGTACCGTTGCATTTTAACCAAGACGAATTCTTAATTTGTTCATTTTTCTTGCCCATTTCGTGTTTTCACTAAAATAATCATTTCGCTATTCACTTCTTCAACTAAAATCTGAAATCAAACATACTTTGAAATAAAAACTTACATTTTGTAGATTGAATTAAGACTGTAGCTCCGGCTCATCTAAATTACAATTTGAAAGAATTTCATCAGAGAAACTTTTAAAAATGAATGCAACTGCTGAAAATTAGACATCTTATATAAGTCCTGATATTGAAGAAACTGCAAATACTGCAAGTTTGAAGTTAATTCTGGAAAAATTGAAATTAACTTTACATTTTTGAGTAGGAGTCTTCACAAAGGTATGAAATTAAACTATTAACTGCAAACATTTTATTGAGTTAACAGAGAGTTATCGGTGGCTGTTTTAAGGACGAACTTTAATAAAGTAGACCTTATTTTGGCATCTGAGCTTGCGCAATTCTGCAAATCGTAGCAGTTCCCTTAATAAAGTCAGTGTATTTAACTTATAAAATATTTAAGTACATAGAATTATTTTAATAGTTGCTAATTTAAAAGTATGTCAAACACAAAAGCTATATTAAAATATACGCGATTTACTTATGAAGGCGATGTAGCGTTATTACTTGAAATACTTTAGGAAAACCCTATAGGTAATCCAGAAAAATGGGAAGTTGTTGAGCAACTTTTAGAGGGCACTTATTATAGGGAAACAATTTGCGATTGGAACTTTAAAGCAACACTTACATTTGTTGTTGGAAATGTGGATGTAGAAAATTAAACATCGAAGAAAGGAAATGTGCGATAGAAGAAAGAAGATTAGCACTCCAAGAAAAAAAATTGAATACGAAAACTTGGAAAGAGCACAAAAATTGAGTTTGATAAAGAAATATTTAAGTCATATATTACTGAAAAAAAAATGACAAATTCTCTACTAAAATCTCAACAAAATATTATTGAATTATTATTAAAAAGAGTATCTGAATTACAAAAGTAAAATACATCACATCAATGTAAAAAATATCATCTTTATCCTAAAAAGTAACATTTATGTTACCTTATGTATAAGTATTTTAGTTGTGTCTATATTTTAACAATAAAATTTAAATATTGGACATTTTTATTAATAAATGTATTTGTTCCCCAAAATATTCCTCTAAAGAAGGTGGTTCTATATTAAAATATGTTGCAATTTGGTAACCATACAAACAATTATAACAGTTGGTAAACAGGACTGCAGTTTTATATAAAGCTCATACATCTTAAGAAATATTTCACTTGCGCATAATTCTGTAATTTACCTTGATTTAACGTCTTCAAATTAAGATTGTTTAACAATCCTCCATGATTTTCCATTATAAGCTGCAAGATTGTTTTTATAATTTGTGATAAAGATTGGGGAGAAAGACCAAACATACTCACTTAAGCGATTAGGGTAAGCCAAGTATATGAATTGCTGTTAAACCTACAAAGAAATTCTATAAATGCCAACTGATCTATTTAAATAATTGAACTGTTATTGTAGTTTTTTTTTTAGAATCACCTTATCTGATATTTTATGTTGTGTCTAAGTTCTAACTTTATTTGGAATTCTTAATACTTGTAATAAATAACCTTTGTATATAATTTCTTTCAAATCGAAAATTTAATTTTACTTCACTATCTGTAAGTTCATTTAAATCAAAAGCAGCTGGTTCTATTACACCATCTCCGTTCAATCAAAATGTTATTTAATATAACATATTCTAAGTATTTTTCATTTCCACCAGCCAAGATAACTGATTCCAATGTCTCTTCCATAATTAGAATTACTCACTGTAAGGTATTAGGTAAGGAAAACATAAAATAGAAGTAAAAAATACGTTAGGAATAATACAAGTTTAAAATTCTATAACACTATTTCCTAATGAAAATAAGGCAAAACATAAAGTCTACTTTATTACTGCTTAGACACTAAATAGTTGCTTCCGATAACTCTCTAATGATATAGAATTCCATAATTGTTTTTCAATATTAATCAATATTATCATATAAAAATAACGAGTTGGTAATTAAAGAGTTGTAAATCAAAAGGGTGTAAGTACCAACTTTTTTTATTTGTATTTGTATTTTAACTGGAAAATCTATTTTAAAATGATTTATGAAATAATTAGAGCGATCTAGAATTACATTTCTGAATGTATTTTTATTAAGTTTCTTTCTTTTCTTTAGAAAATTGGACATTACTGACTGAGACTTTTAAAATGTCAAGTGATTTAGATCTGTCATATTTAAAATACTTAAATTGTGTTTCTGACATTTACCTTTTATCTGACTGTAGTTACTTCAACTCATTATGATTGACTAACGTTACAGACTTACTAGTTTTATTGTTACTAAGAATTGATTCACTTTTTATGAGAAGAACTTAAAGACTGACTAAAGCTCTAGATTTTCTCACATATTCCTCAAGTTGACATATTTTTCACTTTCAGTATGTTTATCAAGACTGGGTTAAGAATATTCAAATTATTTCTTTCAAACTGAGGGCTGAATCTATGCTGGCGGTCTAAAATAATTATAGAACAGAAATATTTCGACCGTTACAAGTATTTTTCGACTATAATGACGACACAACAGGGTATATTTAAGTTGATTAAAGCACTTAGTACTTTCCAGAGGTAGTTTCTTGACATCTTGAACATTGTTAAACAGGAATAATTGCTGGATTCTTTCCAGGTATAAGGTAATATATCTTTCTTTGAACTTAAACGGTTCGATTTGAGCAACGAAAGACATTTCTAAACTCATATGAAAAAATTCAGTAGGTTTACAACAATTATATGAGGTGTCTTTTCTTAAAAAAAATCTATGTCCAATCCCTAAATAGATATCACTTCTAAGAGCGTTAATGTAAAAACTTAAATTTTGAGGATTACATGCAAAAAGTAATTTTATTTTAAAATTTTATAGGAAAGATGTCTCATCATTTTAAACTAGGGAACTTTTCAACTGAATTTTTCACATGAGTTGAGAAACACCCAGTATTACAGTTCTTTAATTCTATTGTACTGTATTGTATATTTTATTATATTTTTATGATACATTATTTTTTTCTTGACATATCTATCTAGAAAAAATTATTTTAATTTTTAGTCTTTTTGTTTATAGGATGGATAAAAAATGTCGCCACGTTATAATATATGCCGGTCAATATATGATCTTTTGGCGTTTATATACTTCAACTTAGTTGGAGTAAAGGTAGGAAAAATGTTTTTCAGTGAATTTAATAACTAAAGGAAATAATGTGTGATTATGGCTGAGGAATAAAATAGCGAAGTCGTCAACTTCTGGGCTAAGATTGTTTCTATCTAAATTTCCCTATTTCGAACTGCCAATTTTTCTTGATTATTGTTCTTTTCTAAATAATGGTTGTCGATGTTTACTTTTCCTGGCTATTTCGTGACATTAGTCAGCAATTTAAAGCCTCTTTTGGATGTTCCATTTCATCATTTTACCATTTTATCAAATTCACAAGGGAATAAGGTTGTTGATTCTACATGAGGTCTCTACTTGACTCGGCGTTGGTCAGTCCTGTGTACAAACAAGGAATCGCAAAGAAGGGTCGGTCAGTCTTGTGTACAAAGCTAGCAGTCGCACAAAAGGAAAAGGTAGTCGATGTGTTTTGGAAATTCGGAAATTGAAGCTTGATTAACGGATTATTTTGTGGTTTGGAGTTTCTTTCATAATCTAGGTTTATCCCAATTTCTCTGATTATATGGCTTTTCTTCTATTTCTCCGTTTTCGGGAACACTGGAGTACCTCTTGTATGGGATCTCGGCCGGAACTCGACCTTGTCAGTTTTGCGTATTGCAGGCGGCCTAGTTGCATCAGACTTGTGTGCCAATTCTGACAAAAATGGGAAAGGTGCGTGATATAGTCTCTGCATGAGGTCCCTACCTGAGTAGGCGTCGGTTATTTTCGTTACTGCAAGCTGTCGTCAAATTTTTGGCGATCGTTAGCCTTGTGGCCGAATCTAGCAGTCGCGGAAAAGGTAGGCGATGTGTTTCGGAAATTCGGAAATTGAAGCTTGATTAACGGATTATTTTGTGGTTTGGAGTTTTTTTCTTAATCTAGGTTTATCCCGGTTTCTCTGTTTATGGGGCTGTTCTTCTATTTCCCCGTTTTCGTTGAACACTGTTGCATCTTTGCATGGGGTCGCAAAAAAGGAAAAGGTAGTCGATGTGAGTCGGAAATTGAAGCTTGATTAACGGATTATTTTGTGGTTTGGAGTTTTTTTCTTAATCTAGGTTTATCCCGGTTTCTTTGTTTATGGGGCTGTTCTTCTATTTCCCCGTTTTCGTTGAACACTGTTGCATCTTTGCATGGGGTCGCAAAAAAGGAAAAGGTAGTCGATGTGAGTCGGAAATTGAAGCTTGATTAACGGATTATTTTGTGGTTTGGAGTTTTTTTTCTTAATCTAGGTTTATCCCGGTTTCTCTGTTTATGGGGCTGTTCTTCTATTTCCCCGTTTTCGTTGAACACTGTTGCATCTTTGCATGGGGTCGCAAAAAAGGAAAAGGTAGTCGATGTGAGTCGGAAATTGAAGCTTGATTAACGGATTATTTTGTGGTTTGGAGTTTCTTTCATAATCTAGGTTTATCCCGGTTTCTCTGTTTATCGGGCTATTCTTCTCTTTCCCCGTTTTCGTTGAACACTGGGGTACCTCTGCATGGGGTCTCTGCCTGACCTGGTGTCTCTCAGACTTGTGTACAAAGCAAGCAGTCGCCAAAAAGGGGAGGGCGGTCGATGTGTTCCGGATACTCGGAATTTGAAGTCTGATCATTAACGAATTATTTCTTGTTAGTTTGTTATTCATATTCCTGTTTATAGCTAACATTATTCTTCTGATTGTGATAATTTTGTACCAGACGTTTGTTGTCTTCTTTCGTCGCTTCTCCAGAACTTTGACCAAATAATGTGCGTTATTTTGCAACTTTTCTTGCATATTTTCTTCGGCCTTTCCTTTTGGAAACTAAGCAGTCCGGTAATAAAATATTGATTTATAGACGGATCTTCATGAAATAAGCGTGTCAGTAACTGTGGAGAAAGAAAAGAAAAAATGTATATGGAAATAGCTGCTAATAATTACAAAAAGGGCATTACTTTCGATGGAAATATATTTGTATGCTATGTCTAGGTTCATAAATAAAAGGAATATGCGTCTGAAATAATTGATTTTTATTTCATGTTTGTTTTCTTTTTCTGTTCCTTCTTTTTTTGTTGCAGAGGAGTTGAATTCAAAATTCACTAATGTAGATGCCTTTTGATGGAAGGAAGTACAAAACATAAAGTGTATGGACCTACAGCATCTGGAAATGGAGAATGTACACATTTTTCGGTTACATCTTGAAGAAAATAAATTTTGCGGCTCATCCCACTTCAGCAGTTTAATTAATCGATGACAAGATAAACATGGCGTTAACAAATTTTAAAATTATAGTACTACATAAAAACAATGAAACCTAGATGATTGTAACAATTCTGAATTTCTCTTTAAATTAAATAAATATAATAATATGGACGATTATAGTGGCAGTGATTATTATTATTCTGAATAAAGATTGAGTTGTTAAATGTTGTATTTTAGATAAAATTATAAATAAAATATTTTTATTGTCATTTACTAGTATTCACCGAGTATTTATTATTTAAAATCATCGAAAATTCAAAAGTTGACTATGAAAATAAACGTCAAACTTAAAAAGCAGGCAAAAAATTATTTAATTTTAGTAATTGCTTGTTAACTGTTTTGAAAACAGCCGGGAACTGCTCATTTAGCGAACAAGTTGAGATTGTTGATAATATGCTTCTGTGAAGGTAATTACAGAAGAGGTGTTAAAGGATATCGGAGAATATTTCCTTAATCGTTTGACCCGCCATAGAGAAACATTTTCTAATGTTGAAAGACAAGCTCGAGAAAAAGGCAAGTTTTTCAGACACACGAGAGAACGTGCTATTGAAATCAGGGCACAAAACGAACAAGTTATTTTGAATACAATTGAACATATTAGTGCTAGAATTCTATCTCGACAAACTGGTATGTCATATCCTTTTTTATTTATTTGTTTATTTGTTACTTTTCAAATTGTAACAAGTGTACTTTTGGATCCTTTCGATCGTCACTGGCTATCCAGGATTTTTTTTCTTATATAACTTAATTTTTAGTAAATGTTTATTCATTTTTTTTGTTTAGTTTTAGTTGATATTAACTGGAAGGTTAAGGATACGAATAGCTTGTAGCTAACCTTCGCCGCCCCAAGGCAAACTGTAATTAAATATTGTAATAGTCTTAATAAAGACGATTTATTATTATTAATCTATTACATCCATATTATATTCAAAAAGTGCAAGATTTGTTACCGACAGATTTGGTATAACGAGTGAATTTCTGTTAGTTTATTTTACATCAACACATTAATTTTCAAAAGAATATTCCTACGTAAACCCTCATTCAGTAACTCCTCGACATTTCCAATCCCAGTTTAAAATAAATGTTTGGATCGGTGTTCTCGATCGGTATTTAATTGGATCAGATGTTTTACTGAATCATCTAAATGACGAAACTTATTTTGAAATTTTCTAAAACACTCTCCCGGATCTACTTGACGAGGTACCACTACAACTCAAAATTACTTACATTTTTATCTAAGTTGCATATGATGAATATATTATCTATATTTTATGCATTTTTTATAATAATTGCATGCGCAAAGAACGTTGCCTGCCGTACTAAGGGCATTAGCGTTTAACTTCGTTATTATTGGTCCAATTGAATTGCGAAAAAGACAGGTATTATCTAGAAGTGACGTAGATGTTAAATTTGTTTATAAAAAATACCAACGAATGATTTATTATGCAATAATACTATACTACTGATACAAACTACCCAAATAAACCTCGTAAATTCCCCTTGTTGATTAATATGAATAATATAATATTTTATTTGGATAACACGAAATGCTCAAATATACAACATATCTAAGTGTCTTCAAGATGAGTTTTTCTTTTAAAAATGTTTGAGGTATCATGTTTATAAATGAAAAAAATATTAGATGAAAAACATTTGCCTCATTAACCATTGAACTTAGTCCGTACCTGTGTTCATAAGGGTACTGCAGATTTATTTATAACGCTAGCAACTGCGTATTTTTGGTATCTATAAATAATTAATTTTTCATTCATTTCAAATAAGTAGTTTAATAATTATAAAAAAACACTTTTAATTTCTAATTTTATATCCCTATAGTCCATTAACGAAGGGCGTAATGACCAAATTTTTTATAAAATACTATCACTATTTTTAGGCCCTCTATCATCTCCCAAATTTTGGGTACGAACTCCAGAAACACCCTGTATAATTTTTTCATGTCTACATTTCCACATCTATATTTATTCTTTCCATCTCTATTTTCTCAGCAGATACTAAAACACGGAAAATATTATGTAAATGGAAAAGAAAATTACATGAGAATTAATAAATTAATACAGAAAAATATATAATAATATTATTGTCATATCTTTGAGTCTTGAACTAATTAAACACTAAACAAAATACTGAACTCCAGGCGCGTTTTGCTAACCAAGACAAAACTAAAATCAGTTTAAGATTATGCTAAATAATTACCGAAACGCGCGTCGAGTGGAATATTTTAATTTGGTGTTTAAGAAGTTCAAGACTAATGTTCTTACAACAAACCAAAGTTTCCGGTCTGCAACTTAATTGTTATTTAGGAGCAGAGAGATCTTTATTTTTTAACGATACGACTATAAAAAAATACACAGTAGTACTCACCTAGTACATTTCCATTTGAAGAAGGATTTACTCTTCCAATCTAGAGACAAGACGAAATCCCAATTTTGGCATTCGAAAGTAACAATATTTCGAAATAAATGTCATCCATTACTGCGGAGCAACTCCAAATAAAAAATAATATATTGGTAAATTTCCACACCACCACTGAGGTATTACCACGGCGCGTTACCATTTTTAAGGGGATGGTTCGCCTGTAGCCATATAACCCCATACACGAAATTTACAAGTAATGAAACATATTAAAAGTGAATAATTTACAAAATGAAAAAAATATCAAAATTTTTTAATAAAAAAGTTATCTCAGAAACATAGAACAGAATTCCAATCAAAAACGGAAAAATAACAAACAGGCAAAGAAGAAGAGCCCCTTCAGGAAAATAGAAAAAAATTTGAACGAAAATCAGGTAAATAGAAAAATCCTTCCAAATAGAGAAAATAACTTCAATCAATCAAAAACGCAGAAACAGGAGAAGATCCCTCGAAGAAATCTCAATAAATATCACAAATAGCAAACTTCAGTTTCCGAGTTTCCAGAACAAATCCGACTGTCTTCCCCCTTTATTGCATCCGCTTGCTTTGGACACAAGTCTGATCAATGCGGGATGGACAGAGACCCCAGCTAGAGGTGCACTAGTGTTCAACGGAAATCAAGGAAAAAGAAGGAGTGCCCCTCAATGAATAACGAAAATAGAAGATCAGTCTTATCAGGAACATAGTTCGTAACTTGAACAAAAAACATGGAAATGGAAAAGTCTCTCTATACACAGAGAAAATACCTTCAATCAAAAACAAAGTAATGTAAAAATCCCTTCTTAAACAAAGAAAATACCTTCAACCAAAAACAGGGACATGAAAAAATCGCTTCTTAAACAAAGAAAATACCTTCAACCAAAAACAGGGACATGGAAAAATGTTTTCATAAACAAAGAAAATACCTTCAATCAAAAACAAAGTAATATAAAACTCCCTTCATAAACAAAGAAAATACCTTCAACCAAAAACAGGGACATGAAAAAGTTCCTCCAGAAACGAAGAAAATACCTTCAACCAAAAACAGGGACATGGAAAAATGTTTTCATAAACAAAGAAAATACCTTCAATCAAAAACAAAGTAATGTAAAAATCCCTTCATAAACAAAGAAAATACCTTCAACCAAAAACAGGGACATGAAAAAATCGCTTCTTAAACAAAGAAAATACCATCAAACAAAAACAAGGAAATGTAAAAGTTCCTCCAGAAACGAAGAAAATACCTTCAACCAAAAACAGGGACATGGAAAAATGTTTTCATAAACAAAGAAAAGACCTTCAATCAAAAACAAAGTAATGTAAAAATCCCTTCATAAACAAAGAAAATACCTTCAACCAAAAACAGGGACATGAAAAAATCGCTTCTTAAACAAAGAAAATACCATCAAACAAAAACAAGGAAATGTAAAAGTTCCTCCAGAAACGAAGAAAATACCTTCAACCAAAAACAGGGACATGGAAAAATGTTTTCATAAACAAAGAAAATACCTTCAATCAAAAACAAAGTAATGTAAAAATCCCTTCATAAACAAAGAAAATACCTTCAACCAAAAACAGGAACATGAAAAAATCGCTTCTTAAACAAAGAAAATACCATCAAACAAAAACAAGGAAATGTAAAAGTTCCTCCAGAAACGAAGAAAATACCTTCAACCAAAAACAGGGACATGGAAAAATGTTTTCATAAACAAAGAAAATACCTTCAATCAAAAACAAAGTAATGTAAAAATCCCTTCATAAACAAAGAAAATACCTTCAACCAAAAACAGGAACATGAAAAAATCGCTTCTTAAACAAAGAAAATACCATCAAACAAAAACAAGGAAATGTAAAAGTTCCTCCAGAAACGAAGAAAATACCTTCAACCAAAAACAGGGACATGGAAAAATGTTTTCATAAACAAAGAAAATACCTTCAATCAAAAACAAAGTAATGTAAAAATCCCTTCATAAACAAAGAAAATACCTTCAACCAAAAACAGGAACATGAAAAAATCGCTTCTTAAACAAAGAAAATACCATCAAACAAAAACAAGGAAATGTAAAAGTTCCTCCAGAAACGAAGAAAATACCTTCAACCAAAAACAGGGACATGGAAAAGACCCTTCATAAATAGAGAAAATAATTCCAACCAGAAACAGGGAAATATGAAAAAAGTAGCCAGTCAAGGAAATGAGAAAAAATCTGCAACGAAAATGAGGAAAATAGAAGAACAATCTTTCCAAAGAAATAAAAACCAAATAAACCACTTAAAACAATGAGAAATAAACAAATCGGTAAAAACTTATATATAGGTACGACAGACCAAAAAAGAGATCTCAATAAAACAGCAATGCTCAAAATCGGAAAATATAAGCCATAAATAATAAACGAACCAAGACATATTATTATCGATGATGACCAAACTATCAAACTTCAGTTTCCGAGTTTTCGGAACAAATTCGACTACCTCCCCCTTTAGCGCATTTGCTTGCTTTGGACACAAGTCTGATCAATGCAGGTTCGGCAGAGACCCCAGCTAGAGGTGCACCACTGTTCAACGAAAATCAAGGAAAAAGAAGGACCGCCCCTCAATGAACACAAATCGTATAGAAGAATATCCTTTCCAAGAACATAGAACACAACTCCGAGGAACAAGAGGTGCAAATAAAAGACCCAGAACAGAGAAAATAACTTCCAACTAAAAATTCCCTTCATAAATAGACAAAGAAAAATATAAAAAAATCCTTCCAGAAATCGAAAAAAAAGCTTCAACGAAAAATTCCATCCATAAACAGACAAAATAATTTCAATGAAAAACAAATTTTCCCTTCAAAAGAGTATACGAAATGCTTTAGGAATGACGTCATCATCTATGTGTATCCTGGCTACAAGTCGGTGTAGTTCTCAAAAAGTGAAGAAATTTTTTTCAGTAATTCATCTATTAAATCTCTTTGGTTGTGGTCTCTCCCCCTCTCGTTTATTTTTGAAAGTGAACTGTTCTTTTCATTCTTGGCCTAACACGACAAACTTTTGCACCTGGTGGTAGTGGCAGATTAATCGCTACATAGAAAATAACTTCGATCAAAAGAAGATAAATAGAAAAGTCCCTTCATAAACTGAGAAACTAACTTCAATCAAGAAGAACGAAACAAAAAAGTTCTCCATAAACAGATAAAATAATTTCAATCAAAAACAGGGAAATAGAAGAAGGTACCTTCAGAAACTGAGAAACTAACTTTAACCAAAAACAGTGAAACATAAAAGTGCCTCCAAAAACAGACAAAATAATTTCAATAAAAAAAATATAAATAAATAAAAGAAATATAAATTCCCTCTGGAAACCGAAAAAAGAGCTTAAACGAAAAAGATGAAAATGGAAAAGTCCCTCCGACCCCAAACATAGTCGGTCCATGGTGTTGGTGGCCATTTTCCTGCAGGATGTTCTGTCTTGTTTTTTCCTCCCATTCTATGACTCCAACTATAACTTCAATCAAAAACCGGGAAAAAAATCCTTTCATACAGACAAAACAATTTCAATTAAACTCGAGGAAATAGAAGAAAAGTCCCTCCAAAAACAAATAACGAAAAACAGACAAAGTCTGTCTATGTCAACTTTACGTATAAAAAAATAGACCCTGCACCTGTCACACTAATTAAAAATTCAGCTAAATACTCAGTTATTACCTGGACGGATAAGTTCCCTGAAAGTACATTTTTTCATTACAAAATTTCTTTATATATTTCAATAGCACATGAAAAAATAATTAAAAAATCAGACTCTATATATCTCAATTATTTATTTTCCTTTTGAATTGATATTGAAAAATTAAATACCCGTCTTTTTTAATTCCTAATATTAAATAAAAATGTGGAAATGTAGTTAATCAAAAAATCATTATATTTTTTTTAAAGATTCTCTAGATGGAATGAAAATATTATTTGCTTATATCTTTTAATTGAAACTACTTCGTTTAAAAATAAAAGAATGAAATTTTCTTTAAAATAATCATTAAACGCAATAAATATTGGAATTTATTTTTCGACGCTTCCTTCGTTCTGCAACATCCTGTAGATCTTTCTTCGTTAACTCCAGTTGAAAATGAAGTACCTCGTTAATTATATCACCCTGTACATTTTGTCTATATTTAGAATTTATTAAAAAAATTAATATTTTGATAACTTTGACACACATTGAAATAAAATTATTTTTATATGTATGATATAAACGAAACTATGAATAATATAAGACAATTAGACAAAATTTACAGAGTTGTTAGTAATAATTTTCTGTCTTTTGATTTCTTTTACTCATAGAGGGTGATCGCGCTAAATTTCAAAATAAATAAGTCCCCATTAGTTAAATTTTAGTATGAATTTTAAAACGTTCACTTATCTTTCCATTGAACACAGTGAATATCACTAACTTTTTACAATCTGTGTGTAAAATATACTCACAAAATGTAAAAAATTTAAATATGTTCATTTTCATTCGAAGACTCTCTGCCATTGAACACAGTGACTATCACTAACTTTTTACAATCTGTGTGTAAAATATACTCACAAAATGTAAAAAATTTAAATATGTTCATTTTCATTCGAAGACTCTCTGCCATTGAACACAGTGAATATCACTAACTTTTTACAATCTGTGTGTAAAATATACTCACAAAATGTAAAAAATTTAAATATGTTCATTTTCATTCGAAGACTCTCTGCCATTGAACACAGTGAATATCACTAACTTTTTACAATCTGTGTGTAAAATATACTCACAAAATGTAAAAAATTTAAATATGTTCATTTTCATTCGAAGACTCTCTGCCATTGAACACAGTGAATATCACTAACTTTTTACAATCTGTGTGTAAAATATACTCACAAAATGTAAAAAATTTAAATATGTTCATTTTCATTCGAAGACTCTCTGCCATTGAACACAGTGAATATCACTAACTTTTTACAATCTGTGTGTAAAATATACTCACAAAATGTAAAAAATTTAAATATGTTCATTTTCATTCGAAGACTCTCTGCCATTGAACACAGTGAATATCACTAACTTTTTACAATCTGTGTGTAAAATATACTCACAAAATGTAAAAAATTTAAATATGTTCATTTTCATTCGAAGACTCTCTGCCATTGAACACAGTGAATATCATTGTATTTTTACAATCTGTGTATAAAGTATACGCACAAAATGTAAAAATATTCAAATATTCAACGTTTCGATGATTTTCTATAATTAAATACACTGTATATAATTCACCTTTCACAAACTGTGTATAAAATATATGCACAGAATGTAAAAAGTTCGCTTACCTTTTGAAGACTTTCTGTCGTCGAACACACTGTATATCACTCACTTTTCACAAAACTATGTATCACTCACTTTTTGGAAACCGTGTAGAATATGCGACAGAATAAAAAAAGAAAAACAGAACAATCCTTAATGATTTCATATACGAAGAGATTAAGAATATAATAATTATTTATCACCCTCTATATTAGATCTGTTGTATTAATATTTAGTGAAGATCGAACTATTTTCAGATAAAATAAATTTAATTAAAGAAGAAATCAAAAGACCATGTAATACCCAATTTGCCTACCTTTCCTGGCGAAATCGAAATTGAAGAAATTCTGGAAACAAAAAAAACAATTTCACGCATTCGATAATTAATTCCTTTTTAAATTTAAATGAATCATTGTATAAAGAAGTGTAGAACAAAGAATCTGGTCTTGTTATTCTAGTTTTTTTCACGGCGTTTTTTGTATTGGTGTTTACGTGTTCGTTTTTAAAGAAAAAAAAAACAGAATTTTAAAAGAAATTCACCAAGTTGAAAAATAATAGAAAACCGTTTTAACAAAAACCAAAAATATGTAAAATTAAGGAAAATCGATTAGTACTACTGTAAATATATCGGTATAAATAAGGTAATTATAAATTAAAAAAAATAATTAAACGGAAAAAATACCTATTTGATAAAAAATTAAAAGTTCTATTTGTTACTCCAAACAATCTATTACTTTATTTAAACTACCATAATAAACTAAAGAATATTAAGTAAAATTGCTAAGAGTGCTTAAAATTTTGAAAAATTAACCAATTAATTTCATTTATAAATTTAAAATATCGAAATTAAAAAAAATATTTACCTTGCCGTCTCTTTCTAGAAATGGAACCAATCCAAAAGGGCATTTGGCACACGCGAAAATAAAGGGATCAAAACCCGCACTAGATCCATCGAATCGAAAAATAGAAAATGAAAAATGGAAGCGGTTTTATTTTTTAAACTAATTAACCACCAACTTTTGAATTAAAAATGAATTAAACACAATAATTTTAGTTTGGACCTTCCGCCTTGACAAATAATTTACGAATAAAGTATTTATTTCGATACATTCAAAAACTAATCGCCCTTTATATAAGCATGAGTAAAAACTTTTTGTATATCACGATCGGTGTATCTTTTAAACACATAGGCGTATCATAAAATAATTGATTATATTAAACATGGTTTTATTTAATTTTCTGAAGAAATTTTTAATAATAAATTGTAATAATAATAACTATTCATTTGAAAATGAACTCTCATCGGAAATATTATAAAAATGTTTTTTAAGAGAAAAGTAAAATATGTTTTCATTTTAGAAAAACATTATTGTAACCAAGATAGCTCCAAGTTAGTAAAACATTTTAAATACTTTTTGAAGCAACATAAAACAATATTCCTACTTTTTGGCAAATTTTTGGCACATAACATACTACTCATATGGGATACAAATAAAATAAATATCAAAACTATATTTAGTCTAATTTTCATATAAATTTTAGATATTTATCTTGCAACAGTGTGTCTAACTACTTACCTTATGAGTAACTGGGTTGTAGTAGAAACAACAGTAATTCTATATCTCAAATTATTATTCTTTTATAATGCTAATTCTTCAAGAAAGAATTTAACTTGTAATAACAAACGTCACCCACTAATTATTGTTAAATTTTCGAACTTAATGCAAAAGTTCATAAGGTTTCATAGAAAATTGGGTATAAAATGATAAAACATGACTTTTTCTTCATTTCATGGAACTTTAGAATAAGCAAATGTTTTCCCTCTTGCGGACCCTGTTCGTTGACACACTGTAGATGTGAAAGAAAACTATAATTTATCTTTTAGATTTATAATGGATGGATTCAACAAAGTAAGGGTAGATACAATCATTATAATAATATATAGTTCTGATTGGTGCCGAAGAAATGTAGAATGTACATACAAATATGCTACTACTAGAAATAAAATACTGATGCAAAAGAATTATTTGGTAAATTGTATAAAATATAACAAATTTAAATATCATGAAAAAAAAAGAACGCACAAGACAAACAAACTGAAATATAATTATTTCAGATCATAAAAATATAATTTTCTTATCTATAGATGCTACAAAGTTTACCCCAATGTCACAAATAAGTAATTTGGTGTTAAAATATTTAAAATAATTAACCCTAACATTCATTTCGCTAAATGATTAAAATAAAATACTAAATAAAAGCAACACGAAAAGAACAGACTTATTTATTTTTTAATCTACTGTCATTTTAAATAAATGGTGCTTTTAACAGATAATTTTTAGATGCTTTTTGTTTAAATTAAAATGTCATTATGCACTTCGATTCAAATAAAAAATGTTGGTCTAACGTGCGATAGAGAGACTTTTTACAAAGTTAATATAGAATTTATTAGTAGATATGACTTCATAAATATCATTTAGGGAATGTAGAAATAGTAGCGGTCCAAGAGTGGGCTCTTGTGGGATCCTAAGACGATCGGGAAGAAATCTGAATTACGATTTACTATAAATGAATGATTGTAAACTACAAAAGAATTAAAGAATTGGCAAAAAAAATAAAAATAGATATTTGTAATACTTTGCTCCAGTAGTTGAATATTCTTCTGAAGATACACATATTTAACAAAATTGTGAAAAACATACCTACAAATATTCGTTTATAATAAAATAAAAAATAGGAATAACCTGGTGTGTTGATATGTGCAATAACGATAAGAAAGAGTGACTTCGGTATTAAATCTTCTTATCAAGTATTGCTGTTTAATAAAAATGATTTTTAGCCTTGCTGAAGGTCAAATACACTGCTCAACAAATGCAAACGCAAAAAATGCATCAGTGCTCCGATACACTCCGATCGATCTTGATAAAACCGGTTTGCCCCCATAGCTCCTGCTAATATATACTACTCATGTTGGAGAACAGCCTCATTTTAGTACTATTGTTAAAAACTTTTTAAAACACCACTGCCCAAATAAATGGATTGGAAAAAAATAGCTGACCACAAGTTTGGCCTCCACGGTCACCAGACCTCAACAAATGTGACTACATTCTTTGGGAAACCTTAAAAGGACATTGTGTGTTCCTCGCCAATAACGTATCTGGCAGAATTATGGAATCGCATTTTAGACGAAAAACAATTTATGTCTAAGAGAAAACGGTGATCATTTTGAACAATTTCCACCATAACTTAACCGTGCAAATTGTAAGTTATTTCTGTTGTTAATGTTGTTTGTTTTCCTATTAAATAATTATTACTTTAACTTGTTCCTGATCGTCAAGTTTGAAGTTTAATTTCATAGTCAACTTTTGAATTTTCGATTATTTTAAATAACACATGTTTTTAGTTATTCGGGTATTTGTTGAAAACAACAAAGTTTTTTGAAAAATAACGAAAGTAAGGGATGTTTTATAATTAAATTCACCATAAAATAAAGTAATAAAGTTTTGGGTCCGCCAACGGATTAAAAAGTTTTATCACCTTTTAGTGGTACAGAATGTAGAATGCTTAAATTGAACTTTGCTTAATTTCAATTAATATATTTGCTACACTCAGAACGTGTACCAAATTTGGTTTTTCTAAGTTCAAATATAACTGAGATATTGATTGATTTTTTTCCTGACAGTTGACTCTTTCATTTATTCATAGATACCATCTACTTCGGTCACAATTTGCAAGAAAAGAGAAAAGTGTTTTTCTCCAATTAGCGAGAATTTCCCGAAACCGGTTGGTTTTAACAGTCAATGGGGTCTATTCTTTATATTTTTGGTTAATAATAACCCAAGGAGTTATAACGGATTGTAAGCTCTTTTTAAATTATAGCACCGGGTTATTTTTAACGAAAAAGTTACAGAATAGACCCGAAAAGCATTACCATGACACCAAGAGTAGAACGGGCGACGACAACAAACGACGATGAGAAAAGTTTTGAATATCCGGCGACAGCGCATCGGCGCAAAGTCGCAAGTTAAACGCGATGGTGAAGGCGCAACGCCTGCGCCATTTTTCGCAGTCGCCGCTGCTGAAATTTCACGCAGTCCGGTTTGCTCTTCCAGTTAAGTTTCGGGAACTGGAACAGAAATACACGACCTTTACAATCCTTCTAATCGTGTTCAGTGAGTTTATTGTTAACAGGATTCCCGAAATCAACGGTGAGCATTCAGTAGTTGCCTGTAATTAAAACAACAATAATGTTATTTTTTTGGAAATTAATACTCTACTTAAGGGTAGTTGCCTAACAAACGCTGTATAGGTTTAACAAATTGTTAATAGAGTCTTTTGTCAATTCAGTAATCACGTATATTGGCACGCATGGCAGTTCAGTTGTTTGTAAAATACAATTTTTAAATTAAATCTAATAAATACTTTAGACGTTTCTTTAAGGCATATTTCCAAGTATGTAAGACTGTCAAAAATGTTGGTCTCTTTCAATTAATAAGTACGCTGAAGTGGTACCGGTTTCAACAAAGCTTCCAAAAAACTCATGGGAACTTATATTTATTCTTATTATATTATTGTATGAGTTAATCCAAATGAGATATACAGAGGGTCCACAGGGTTCGCATGAAAAGAAACATTTTTATTTTTAGTTTTATATTGTATTAACACAAACGTCACCCGCTAGATTATTGTTTATATTTCGACCTTAGTGAAAACGTCCTTAGGGTTTCATAGAAAATTCACTATAAAAGTAGGATAAAACATATTTTTTTCGTCATTAAATGGTGTTTCAGAATAAGCAAATATTTTTATCAAGAATAACATTTTTCGATAAAACTAAAAATAAAAATATTTTTTTTCCTCTTGAGAGCCCCATCCGCGGACACGCTGTAAATGTATACAGTACTGGCAAACATAATTCTGTATTATGATCCACAAATAGTTTGTTTAAGGTATAAATAGTTTCAAAAAGTGTACTGCATTCTAAGCCTACGTTTCGGGTTTAATTAGAACCTTCATCGGGACATAAAAACTTGCGATTAACTTTTAGCTAGCAATAATATTTCACATAACAATTCTTAAACGAAATTGTACAATTCAAAACAATAAGTTAAATTGAGAACTAAATTAAAATGCAAATTGGACATAAAGCAAAAAAATTGCAGTAAATATTGAAAAAAAAATGATATATAATTGCAACAGAATGGAAGTTAAGATAGTTGGATTTTATTTCAGTTAACATACAGGATCCTTCTCTCTAAAAACTATATTAAGTTACTCTTAATAATATGATCTCTTATAAGTTGTGTATCTGAACGGTAATTTACATATATCTGTATAAATACGAAAAACCGTTACAACGAAATCGATATATTTTATGTACTAACCTTGTCCTTCAATCAAGCCTAATCTTCTCATAATAATGCCATATGATATTGTTTATCCGATGCTGAAAACAAGATATTACTACGTATACTCAATAAAATCAAATCGAAAGGGTATATAATATTTTATTAAATAAGAGTTTACAATTCTGTATGTACAGTGTGAGCCATATTAATTGTAAATTGTAACTGCTGAAAATATTAATTGAAATTCTGTTTAATAAGTGTATATAGTTTTAAATATTTTATTAGTTAAAAAACATTTTGTTTATAAATAATTTAAGATACAACGTTTGTCATTTATAAATTTGTAACGAAAATGTTCAGGTAAATATACAATATGTCCCTCTAAGTTCGAATCATATGGAAAGCTTTTTTATTATTAATTTTAGGAAAAAAAGTTATTTTTCATAAAAAGTTATGCATTATCTAAAACCTAAAATACAGTCATCAAATATCAAATTTTTTCAGCGGTATACGAGGTTTGTCAAAAAATATGAGTTTTACTCAAGAGTAAAGTACCTTTATTTTTGATAATATCGAAAAATGTTACTAAAAAAAGTTGATCAGAATTAAAAATTACGTTTAAATCCATTTAAATTAAAACTTGAGATTATTTTATTTTTTACTAATATTTCTATTTTGAATGAACATTTATCTCTTGTGATTACGAAACACATGATAACCTTTTAGTTTTTCGATGTTTTCTAATAATTTTGCAATTAAAACGTGTAATAAGTGCACTACAGTTAAATTTGCATTATTATAGACATACGTTTTAAAAATAATTTTATTAATGTAAATGGATGTACTTGCATATTTAAACGTAATTTTTAATTCTGATCAACTTTTTTTAGTAACATTTTTCGATTTTTCGATATTGTCAAATTTAAAGGTACTTTACTCTTGAGTAAAACTCATATTTTTTGACAAACCTCGTAAACCACTGAAAAAATTCGATATTTGATGACGGTATTCTAGGTTTTAGATAATGCAGAATATATATATATTTATAATATACTACATTTTCTAACCTTTTTTTTTTTTGGCTCCGTGGTCTATTTTCCAAAATCCGATGTTTTATCTTTTTCTCATAATCTTTGACGAAAGCATTCTTGAATCTTTAAATATCTTCGTCTTTTTCTTATAAGACCAGTAGTGATAATTTTTGAGAACAGTTTGGTTAATGTTTTTCTTTCTAAGAATTTAGCTTTTAATGGTATACATTCACATGGAGGAATTTTAGAAAACATATTACCGACGTCAAATGAAACTAATTTTGTAATTTGATTGACTATTTAACAAATATTATCTGAAAATTTTTTGGTTGGATCTCTACTGAAACAGTTAATTGAATTGAAAAATGTCAGTCTTCGGTCATAATATTCTAAGCAAATATAGCAATTAATCTAATTATTACTAAACTTAATTTTCAGGAGCGAACCTAGACCCTTCATTGTTAAGTAAAAATATACATATTTTACCTTTCCAACTTGTACTTACAATTCGGCCCATTCTTTGTAACTGACACTGTATATTTGTAATATTATGAAATATTTGGTATTGTAAAAGTATTTCATGGAAAGTAAATTTAATTAACGAGAATAATGCAGACGCAATGTCTGACCCTTAAAAATTTTGTTTGGCAAAAGCCAACTGGGTTTAGTCTGATAATCAATAATCAGTTCGCCAAACCTTTTTATTTTCTAGGTTTAAGGACTTCATTCCTAATTTCAAACTATTGTTTTATTTCATATGCCTAATTAGTTATGAAGCAAAGGTAAAGATCGAATAAAAAAGAGCCGCGACTAATTCCGTTCTAATTTATCGGTTTGACTTCAATTATGATAGAGATGACATCAACTACACTGACTTACGCCTCTTGACTCAATTCTCGTCTCGTTTTCTTTATTGATTGTCAGCAATTTTCTCTGTAGAGATTTGGAAAGGATTTTTTTCGGTTCGGATTTATATTATTCTGATGGACATTTTATTATGTTTTATATACGAAGCACTTTCATAGGTATATATATAATATTTTTTCCTTTATCAGCTATTGGGGATTTATAATAACTATTATCTATAAAAATTATTTTGATCTCTATAAGTATTCACTAGATTTTCGAATCGATTATCGCTATAATTAGATTGCGATTCATTTCTTAAAATGAAAGAACTTTTAAGTCCTACTAATATTCTTTCTTGCGCATTTGGTGACTTTATCTAGAGATTAGAAAATTAATTAAACGAAATTGGACTGGGAATTTATTCGAATCTCTGAATAACTAATACAGAGCTGAACTAGAGATCCGGATGTCGTCTCTTTGGATAATTTTAATTTCTATTTTATCCCCGCAAGGGAACCATTCGTAAGAAACGTGGACAACATTGACCATTTTAATTACAGAATCATCGAAATTTTTAAAATAAACTGACATTTTGCCATTCGGGCTAATGTATTCAAATACTGTAAAAATATAATACTGTGTGATATGAGCAAAATTACATCGATGATGGCCTAAATGTCAATTTAAGTTAATAAGAGTTGTAAACTTGTAATTAAAATTGTCAATTTTATTCAAATGTGATATGAGTGGTTTCCTTGTAGGCACTTTGATATTTTATGGGATTTATTCATATTCATAAAGCTACGAATTCCAATAAACCTTATTTGTACAAATTGTAACACGAGTGCGGGTTTATTTACTTTATTTAAAAAAATCTTCACAAAACCTTCTAAAAAAAACAAATTAACGTGAATAACAGTGGCTCTAGTTCGCTTACGTCAAGTTCGACACTTCCCTACTTCTCTGTCAGTTTCTCCCTATTTATATCCTTTTCTCTCTTTATCAAAGATTCCAGAAATTCTAGATATTTACTAAAATATTCTTGATAAAATATTTCTAATTGATTTTCATTTCTTTCTTGATTCTTTGTTTGATTTTGTTTTTAACTTCTTTCATTCTTTCTGTCTCGATTTTTGTATTACCGTTATTTTCTATGTTTTCGTCTACAGTTTCATTAGTCAAGAGGTTTGTTATTTTATTGTTTTTATGCTGGTATACGATTTTTAGTAGTTTGTCATTTCTTTTTAGTTTAATAAGCAATACTTCCAAACTTGTATCCACAAAATTTGATCTTCAACTAAGTTTACAGTAAAATTAGAGTATAAATGGGACATTAATTTGCCATATTGAAAATCTTCTTTATTTACTTTCTCCAGCCAAAAGATTTTTATAACCAGCTAATTACAAAATATTACTATTTCTTGATTATTCACCTTTTACACTTTAAAATAGTCTCACAGTTTTATTTCTGCAAGTTGCTACTTGTTACAACTTAGTGCTGTGGTTTCATATTTCCTCTACAAGACATTTTTAAATCAAATTGACGATATTCTTAACACTACTTTCCATTAATCAATAATTCTCAATTCTGATATCTTTTAATTAATAATTTCTTTCATCAATTTGACAATATTAATACTCTTTTTATCAATCAATAAGTCTTCCTCATACAATAATTAGTATTTATACCTTTAAACTTTATAATATTATATAATAACGAGTCCTACAGATTTTACATGTTTATTAAAATCATAATTAGCTCGAGGGCTCTTCCACCAGGATGAAATAACAAATTCCCTTTAATTTAATTCCGCTTCGTGGATGTTTGAAACCGTATAATAAATATCACTGAAATTAATATCGAAATTCAAACAATTTTTGTTATTCTTTGAAAAAAAATTAGATTTATTTGGTTGAATGTGGAAAATTGTTTGTGCCAACTTTTTTTATATGTTACTATAGGAACCAGATTAAAAATAAATATACTGTTATGGCCCAAATATAATATAAAAAAAAGGAAATTAATTAAAATTCATAATGAACATTGTTTTTGTAACTATAGAGATTGAAAAAAGAAAATTGGGGAAGCATTTTGAAATGGAATTGTCAGCTTTGAAAGGTAAAATTAAAAATATTTTAAAAAGTTAATAAATTTATATCATCATTACAAATTGGCGCACACAAACTGGGAGCGATAGAGTATTTGATAGTTGGTAATAATTTCCATGATTAATGAAAGAGTGAAGAATACAATTCAATAACATACAAATGGACAAAGACATTATGGCATTCCTTTTAAATATGCAAAACGAAAATATAAAAAACATATTGGATCTAAAAACAGAAATGGTAAAGATAGAAGACTTGGCAGAAATGCTAAAGAAAGAAGACTTAAGAGAAATGGTAAAGAAAGAAACTAAATCAATATGAAGCAATTATTAAGTAAGAATTAAAAGAAAATATAACGAAATTTAACGAAAATGTAAATAAGCAAGCACAAGAAATCGAAAGACACAATGAAGATTTTATAACCAAATTGATATCAGAAGTTGAAAGGAAATATGATAGGAAAATAAGTTATTTTGAAGAAAAGATGAAGAATACATGTAGAAATAACAAAATAGAGTGGTGAAGAACAAGGAAAGTACAGAAAAATAAATACAATTAATCCAGAAAGACATGAAACTTATTTAAATGTCGAGATGAACAAATTAGAAAAAAAAATAGATGATGTAACAAAAATTATAAGAGAAAAACGAAAAGAAGCAAACACAGAATTAAGAAAAGATACTCAAGATGTAGATAACGAAAACAAGGTAAGTGAAGCAAGAAATATTAATATAATGTTTAGGAAGAATGAAGAGATAGAAACAATAAAAATGACGAACAACATGGAATAAGTGAAAGAAGGAATAAAAAATTTAATTATATACCAAAATTTATTCACAAACATTGGTATCCGATTGGAGAGTAATTTTAAAGAATTATACTTCAAAATGTTTAGTAATTGGGTTAAAACTTATGTAAATTTCATAAATGATTGTAAAGACTTCAAATTGAATTTTTCAATTTTGAAAATTTGGTAATACACTTTGGTGTTCCTGGAAACAAAGAAGAGGTAGAAAATATTTTAATTTTAAATATAAAAAAATGTACTATGGAAGGATGAAATTATTAGAAGACATTAGCAGCTAATTTAGGATAAAAAAAATAATAAAAGAGTAATTAGTGAGAATTTGGAAGAAACTGTAATTATTTTATGGAAATTATTATGATTATTATGTTTATCATAATTATGAAGTAGATAATCATTTTATATAGAATTTGTTGTTAAAAATGTATTATTTTTAGGATAGACATTATAGAGCCAGCTTAAAAGAATTAAAAAAAAATGTACAATGTAGTTGAATATGAATAAGTTAATAGTAAAAATTTGGGAAATTAAAATAAGATAGAAAGAGTGATGAATTTTAATTAGGGGAATTTGTTATGATCCAAATGTAATATAAAAAAATCAAGAAAATAATTAAAAATCGTAATAAAAATTGTTTTTGTAACTATAGAGATTGAAAAATGAAAATTGGGAGAGAATTTTGAAATAAATATCAAGCATTGTCAGATTTGAAAGGAAAAAATAAAAAGATTTAAAAAAAGTTAATAACCATATTATCGTTACAATACACACTAAATTATTTATTTGAGTAGACAAAATTATTTTCACATTAATATTTATCTGAATCAAATTCATTTTAAGGCTTAAATTACAAGTAAAACAAGCTTTTTATTTGAACCTATTCAATCCACAAATTTAATTGGTTCAAATAAAGTTTCCGTCTGCGAATAACCATTTCAAAGGTTTAATAGTTACGGTTAAAAGAAAAATATTAATTACAACTATTGCTGCAATAATAAACTAATTGAATTAGAGTTAATATTGGTATTTGTAGGCGAAACGTTGTTTTTAATAAAATTCTAACCTACGGCAACGTCCCAAAGTCTCAGCTGGCGCCAACGGCAGCATCAGCCACATTGATCAATAACCGTGGAGACTTAATGGAGAGTCTCTTTCCACTTCCACCCACTCTCCCTTACGAAAACATTAAACTAACACCGTAATGGAGCCCTGCTTAAAATACTTAAACGACGCAGGTAGATGCGACCATGGTTAAATTCGCCCCGGTAATATTTTAATTATTTATTAGGAAATTAGCTGTAGGAATATATACCCGGACACGTCCAGATGCTTTTTAAATAAATCTCCAATTTTGTTTTGCACCGCACTACTTACGGCTACAGAGAAATTTATACCCACCAAAAGAATTACATTTAATTATAAACGGTTCTCTTTTTATTATAGAGAATTATTATATATTATATTCTGTTTGAGAATATTCCTGAAAGTTTTTAATACTAAGGAGCTGTTTCGTCAATCTAATTTTATTTACATAATTATTTTATGATATAACGTGATCATATTTGTAAAAGGAAGGTTTATTTTTAATAAAGTTAAAATTTAATTACTTGATGAATTGTTTTTAAATCTAGATTATATTTTATAATCATTTAGATCTCTTGTCCTTTAATCTGAAGTTTTTATCTCACTAGCCAGTATTCTTCTTTTTTGTTGTTTATTTACTGTCCACATGTCTGTGCCATAAGTCAATTTCTAATTAAAAAAAAAAGTATTTTTGAATAATAAAAGCTAGATGAAAATGAAATCAATATTTAAAAAGAAATCAGAAAATATTGATTTTGGGCTAGATAGACAATCTGCAGTAATGTTGTCTAAACCTTTATTGTTGGAATATATAATTAATCAAACAATTAAAGTTAAATAATTTTTCTTGTTTTATTTACTTGAATATCAAGTAATTAATACTGTGTGTTGCATTGTTCCAATCAAAATTGGGTTTAGATCAAACTTAAGCTTAATTATCGAATATTGGCTTTTAACCCTTCTTCAATTTCTATTTATGTTTTTGTATTTTCTTCTACAATCATTCCTAGCTATTTAAATAATTTAACTTGTTGAACATCCGTGTTATGTATTGGGTTTTTCCATATATTGAGAACGATTGTTACAAAATCCTACAAGAAGATTTAATCAACGAAGGAAACTAAATAATTTCACATAATTTTAATTTGTTGGGATATTTAATATCCTGATAATTTTACTAAATTTGAATTTACCAATTAGACAGGACATGACTTAACCGAATTTAATTAACAGATCTTCTTTAAAAATGCTACTGACACTTGAACAAAATTTAAGTGATGAGTTTTAATAACTGACCCTATCAAAACGTATCCAATATCTTTAATTATTGTGACTTAATAACTTAATTTTACTCTTCCATTGATTTTAACTCAGCCCCATTTTATCTCAACCAAGCGGAAAGTTTCTGGATTATTATATTCGAAAATTATTCTTATCTCAATATGTGGCTACCTGTTGAACCGCTCGGGATCCCCCACTGGGTTGTCGGACTTAGCATTATAAAGTTAACAAAAGTAACTTTATTAAATTATTTGAGATATCTAATTTACCTAATTGCTCTCTTAGTTATACAAACATAGTTTCTTGTTTAAATTAAACTACCAATATTTTTTTTACCATTATTTTTTTCCGTGACTATATAATGGTTTGAGAGCTCTCTGCAGGTACTTTAATCACCTTATTTTAGAAACATTTTTCGAAAACAATTTAATTTAACTTGACATTGGTTTGTTACGGTCCCTTTGTAGACAATAGTTTTCTTCTGAAACGTTCAATACATTAGACATATGATATCGGCTGTTTTTTGTTTTTATCAATGTTCGAAAGATATATCCAATAGAGAATTGCGAATAAGCGCCATACTTGGAATAATCAATAAACTCACTTACCAGATGAGACCTTTGAATTCGGAATCTCTATCACTAGCCTAGAGCATCTATTGAGGCGTGATTCTTAATATTACAATTGTACAATAGGCAAAACTTTTCACTGGTCTGTTACTTAAACTTAAACTGACAGCGTGAATTTTTACTTAACTTAACAATGATTCTTCTAGTTCTATGGAATTCAAGTGGTATCTTTTTTACAATTTTCCTCAAAATTTATCGTCTTAACACGATATTTATTGGATTTGATATTCTTTTAACAAACATTAGTTAGGTTTCTTTATTGGTTTTTAGAACACTTTATAAATCGGATATCGTATACTTTTTTTAACAAAAGATGTAGATATTTTAATTAAATAGATAAATGCCTCTTAGAATTTTGAGATGTATTTAAGAATTTGACTCTACTTAGATACTCCTAGAATTTTATGAACATATTTATAGCTATCAAAATTGACACCAAATTTTTGCTTTCAAAATATATATATATATACTATTACAGGATAAATTTTCTGTAAAGGTTAGTAGGGTAACAATTATGATGCGCACTGTATATTAGTACTCTTAAAAATTATGCTTATAAAGGGATTTTCAAGATGAAGGAGTAACAGTATTCAAGTGGGCTTCAACGAAATTACATGTTAATGACCAGTTACGATTCGCTAGGGATATACCCGACATTTTATATTTAGTCTAAGACTATTGCTATTGTTATAAATTTAGACTTAAAGAATGCTGTAGACAAATTAAGTATGTCTCACGCCTTTGTGAATGTTAATATATTTCTGTGTTTTGTATTTTAGAATGATGAAACGTACACGCCGCCAAAAGTATCTCCAAATATCAGTGTTCTTCCTGATCTATTCTATAATCCACGTAATGTCCGATACATCAAACAACGACGATCAAAAAGCAGCACAATCGAATGAAGAAAGAAAAAAAAATCAAACGGCTCACGAGCATATAATGAACGCCTTCAAACAACACACGGGACATGCTTCGGGAAAAGGACGAGAAGAAGGTAACACAAGTGTTGCTACTGGCAACAATAAAACAGCCCACGATCACGTTATTACCGCATTCACCGGTCATACTGCACATGCATCAGGCAAACATACTGAAAATACGACAGCGAGCGATCCACACCAACATGTCCTCGATAGTATGATCCACCATTCGGTCCATTCTGCGGTGAAAGCTCCTGGATCTAAAGCGAACCTAACAAACAAGTAAGTAAGATCACTTGGTTAATTAAGTACGAATATATAGCTTGGAAATAAATAAATACATTCATGAAAGTTTTTATAAATTCCGCTATTCTATAATAGAGTTTCGTCACCAAATACTCTTCTGAAGCCTTTCTATATTCGGTTATTCTTAATTTTCGAATATTTTCTGAAATCTGGTTGTAAAATGCAGTGACTATGGTATATTGCCGTTACTTGGCAAATTAATATTTAAATCTGTTCTTCTCTTTGTTGTTTATTTAATTTCAAATATCTGCACCATATGTCAATTTCTAATTTTGAGAAAAAGAGTATTTTTGAATAGTAAAATCTAGATGAAGATGAAATCAACATTTAAAGAAAAATCAAAAAGATATTGATTTTGGGTTAGATAGACAATCAGCAGTAATATTGTCTAGACCTTTATTGTAGGAATATAAAATGAATCAAACAAAAGTTAAATATTATTGCTTGTTTTATTTTTTTGATTATCAACTTACGAATACTGTATGTTACATCGTTCTAATCAAAATTGGGTTTACGATGTTTAAAATTGCAATGTCAAGGCAACCACAGTTAAATTTAAAATTAAAATTTCCAACTATTATAATCCAAGAAAAAAGCAAACACTTTGTAAAAAATAAAAGGTATAAAATTGAAAATAAATAGGAAACACAACGTTTAATCAAAAGTATATAAATTTGGTTTTGAAATCTGAAAACAAAAGACACAAATAATGCAGATTCAAAGCAGATTAAGGTCAGGTTTCCAGAAATTGTTGAAGAAACTTTGATTTAACATTAAGCTCGGCTGACTCCAAGAAATTTGCGAATTTGCTGATAAACCGCGAGATCCAAAATTACGCTACCATCCATGAAGCAAAAAACAAACAATGCACGTTCGACTTTATAGCTAGTAATAAAGCTAAATATATTTCATTTTACGGTAATTATAAAGATGTTTGTCATATTGATTTGTGATTGCTTTAATCCATTTTGGGTTAAAACCCTTTTTCATCTTTTTCTTTTTTACATATTCGTTTTTATTTCCAGTGCAACCAACGTCAACGAGAGTTCCATTCAACATATAATCAACACTTTTATAAACCATACACACCGTAGTCTAAACGTGAAGAATAAAAGTGAGGAGGAGTGTACTCCTCCTGCCATCAAACAGGTAAGAAAGTTTAATTTATGTGTTATGAATTAGTTAATTGTTATGTTTAATAAAAAGCGCAACAAAAAAATTAAATTATTATATTACAAACAAACACTTGTTAAATACAATTAATATCCGATTACAGACAGATGATTGTTATCATCCTTTGTATTTTTTTTTATACTGCTTTGGATATCTGCCCAAGGTTGTCTTACGCCAGAGGTAAACAATAAACTTATTATTACTCCGAAAAAGTATATGCTAGACGCAATGAAAAATACAATTCTCCATTGAGAAACGTTAGTCTGAAAACAGAAAAACGGAAGTAAATTATTTACAAAAAAAATCTTTGCTTTATACAAATTGGATTTTTTAAGTGTAATTGTGAGTTATTTAAACACGAAAGAATTTTATATTTAATTTTCAAATATTACAAAATATTTCTCTTGTTTTTGTTATAGTGAATAACTTTGAATTATTATTTAGGTCATTTTTAGATTTACCGGAACGTTTAATTTCGGAAAAAAATTGAAAAAACTTTTTGTTTTTGATGCTGGTCCATACACCTGCCCCAGGGTCTTGAATTAGCGCCGCCGCTCGTTTTTACAGTTCAGTTATTACTGTTTTTCGTATGCTAATTTTCCTACAATTTCCATATGGAAACCATATTAAATTACATTATTTTCTATATTGTAACTGATTTTTTTAAAATTTTTCAGAGTGAAATTCCTTTTTTATTTGTCTAAAATTATCATAATTTTTTAGAGAAAATTCTAATCTTTGAAATTTTTTCCGAGAAAATCGCAGTTTTCTAATTTTTTTTAGAGGATAAACTATTTTTTTCAAAAATTTCAACGAGAAATGATTTTTTTAATGTTTTAGAAATATCCCGATTGTTTTCAAATATTATCAGTGCAAATCGTGAATTTTAAAATGTTTCGGAGAAAATTGTAATTTTCAAATATTTTTGATTGCATGTTTTGAATAAATTACATTTTTTATATACAATGCTGTAGGCTATAAAACTGTAGTTTTTATTAATTTCTCAAAGAAAAGTAATTTTTTTTAAATTTTCTGGGAGTAACATTTTTTTTAAATTTCAGGGAAGTTGTTTCATGTTTGATTGAATTTTTCCAGGTTCTAATTAATTTTTTTAAAACCGGTTTCTTTCATTCATTTTGTTTTTTATCTCGATCCATTTTTTTGTATCCTGATCCATTTCTTCATAAGCTGATCTACCATGTCTATGACTAAATTTTCTAAATTTCTAGTTTTTCTACTTCTTATTCAGTTTTTCATAACTTATTCAATTTTTTCATGTTTTAATATATTTTTTTCATGTCCTATTTAAATCATTTTCATTTTAAACTTTTTGTTTGAAAAAAACAACGATATAAACATTGACGATTTTAAATTTTAGTTGCTTCCGAACGTTTTTCTTATTTAAATATCTGTCTAATAAAAACTTTAATTAATAACATCATGTAGGTATAATAAGAAAGCGCAATCTTGTATAGTGCCCACAATTATTCATAATAAGGATTATTATTTACCTGATCTGTGACCAAATATCCAGTTAATATGGGAGACACTATGCCTGGTATAGTTGCAATGGTATTATTAATTCCAAAAATGACGCTAGCAAATTTTGGAGCAATATCTAAGGCATTAATCCTAAAAATAAGAAAATCTCAAATTGTTCTTATTCTTCTTTCTTCTGATCTAATACGAATATGATACTTACGACATAGCGCTTAAAGCCGAACCTCCTAGTCCTATGGCGACAATGAGACAGAAAGGTGTTCCTGTGGGAGAAATCCAGTATCCCGCAAGTAGAATAAATACCGCCTGTCCCAAAAATCCGACAACGATTAATAATTTTCTGACATTAGTTGTTTGCAAATAGCCTCTGATAAGCAGAAAATCAGCCAATTGTCCACTTACTTGAACATTTATGGACATTGCAAGGTACGGAAGGGCCGATAAAAACCCAGCTTTGTTCAAATCGAAACCCAAAATAGCTAAAACAAAGACGAAATAAAAAAACTGTGTGCAAATACGCGAAACTGTGCGATGCATAAGTGTTTTCCCTCTTTACGAACATTTTTTTTCATATTTCACCTAATTTTTCATTGAATAACAATAGCGGTAGACTACTTAAATAAAAATAAAATAAAACTAATTATTATTATTATTATTATTACTATTTTTATTGTTATTATCATTTCTACTGTTACTATTATTATTATTATTTTCTTTTTGTATGGCTTCAACCTCTAGGGTTATTATCCTTCGTATTATCATTATTACTACTATTATTATTATTATTATTATTATTTAAGGAGGGTACAATTGTCTAACATAAATTATCTAAAATTATTTGTTGTCATAGATTCATTTATATTTATAGAATTATTTTTTTATGAATTATCTTCCATATTGGATGCGTCAGAAATAAAAAATTTAACAAGAATTTTGTTGTACATAAAAAAATCATTAATTATTTTAGTTGTATAATAATAGAAAAAATAGTAAGAATTATGAAAAATAAGAGGGGAAAGTAATTAAAAGAGGTTACAATAAAATTGTTATTGATGAAGTGGAATGGGGGTGGGATAGAAGAAACAATCAAAAGGGTAGACAGGAATAAAAAGAGTAAGTAGTGATACCATAAACACTTGAGATTTTTTAATTTTTTCGGATTTCTTTTCCAAATATTTAATAATAAAATTCTTTATAAAAAAATTTTATTTTTCAAAGTTTTCAATAAAAATCACTTTACTTCGGAGAAAACCTCCTTTTATTCAAATCTGAAGAAAAGATGGTACGGATCTTTCCAAAATGGATCAGAATGTGAAAAAAATGAACTAAACCCTGAATAAATTAGACCAGATCTTGAAAAAATAAATCGAATCAATGAGAAAATAAATAAAAAATAAATAAATAAAAAATGGATAAGAACATAAAAAAATAAATTAAAAACTTAAACGGAGATATGGGAAAATGTACCAAGGTTCTTGAAAAATGGACCAAGAGACGAAAAAAAGTGAATTAACATTTTAAAGATTTTTTTTCATGTCTTAATAATATTTTGCATTTTTCCTTTTCATATCATGATCTATTTTTTCATATTCTTTTGATCACTAAATGATACATGGAAAAATATGGAATTTAGCCAAATAGATAATGTATTGGTGGAAACAAACAATTCAAATACTGTGAATAATAAAAGAAACTATAGAGCTGCAGACTCTGCCACAAATCACATATTGCTGATAAAGAGAACTACACAGATGATAAAGGAAACGTACAATCTAACAAAGCTCAAAAAGGATAAGTTTGTTAAGAATTTCGGTACAAAAATATGAAGAAAAATAAAATTTAGAAATAAAAGAAATTTTCGAAAAGGAACGGGCACAACAATAGTGAAAGAAGTTATGAGTAGTAAACTATAGAGCTGAAACAAAAAAAAGATCTAATTATATTGTAATAATAAATACAAAAGGTTAAATTATTTTCCAACGTTGATGTCTGAAGCCTCACAAGTTCTGGTATGGCATTTTTAATAATAAAAAGTTAGTAACACTTACGAACCGCACTGTATGTACGCATACTTACATTTCATCATTTGAGGTAAGTAAGTGAGTAGAGTGTAGAAGCCCCAAGCCTCGCAAGTTAAGCAAATTGTATTAGCTAAAACTCCGCTCGAAGTCATTATTTTGAACCAGGGAACTCTTAATGTTACATCACTTTTGACGGCTTTTATTGACTTAGTTATATAAAGCAATTCTTCAGGATTTATCGATGAGTCCATGGAAGGTGTGTCTTTTACCACTAAAACCCATACGGCGTACCAGATCAGCCCACATGTACCTACGCAAAATATACAAAGTGATTAGAGAGCGATTTTGAAGATCTTAACTCTGCCACTGCCATCCTTTATAAATTTTCCTCAAACTTACTTCGAACCCACCGGAGTATTTTTTTGATCCTTATATCAAATAAAGCGTCTTTAAATATTCTTACCGAAGGTGTAAAAAATGGCTTCCCACCCGAAAGCGGTCGCAATTAAGGAGCACACAGGCATGGCGACGACTGCTCCAAAATATCCCCCCGAGACGGCGATACTGACTAAGCGACTTTTTTCCGAAGGGGGCGCCCAATGCGACCAGACTTCTTGTATTGCGGGATAAGTAACACCCTGTAAATTCAATTTAGAGATAGTTTGAAATTGTTTTGTCTCCAAAAGCCATGTTGCAAACTCGTTTACAATTCGGTTAATCAATAAATGTAAGTACTTGATGGGGCAGAAGAAGTGTTGAAGTCACACCTCTGTATTACAAAATAACTTACTTCAAAAGCACCTTCAATCGTTCTCACAAGAATGAAAAGATAGACGTTTGTCTTGGCCACCCAGGGCGTGATGAGGGTGAAAAAAGAAGTGGCTGCTATTCCGAAGCCGTAAACCTTGCCTCCCCCCACTCGAGAAGCGAGATAACCGCCCAAAAGTTGGGTGAATATGTATCCGTAGAAAAAGGAACTCAAAACGTAACCTTGGACAGTCGTATTCCATTCGAATTCTCTTTCCTTAAAAATGACAAAAAAACCGCTTTAGTTACTACAGTTAAATATAAGGACCATTTTTAAAGTTTTATGACTCAGCTTGCGTAATGCTGCTTTATTTGGGCCATATTGTTCGATCTGTAGTTCGATTTTATGCAAAAAATGTTTGCCCTTCTGAAATTCAATGGCAAGGTGTAATAATTGTTAGTAATGTGCATAAATGGTGCAAATTAAAGGAAAAGCAAAAGTTTGTGATGAATAACGATTCGGGCGATCTTATCAATGAAGAGTTGACACAAAAAATTGATGCATCAAAGTATACTTTATGTATTGCATTATCAAATTTCTCTTAATAGAGCCGAAAAAAATTGTTGCGTGACTAAAAAAGAACTTTTGGTGATTGTTTTTGCGATGAAACGTTTCAGCTCTTATCTATTTTATAAAATATTATTGGTTTTAACAGTTCATCAACTATTAGTATATTTATTTGCAATGACAAATTCAAGCAATAAAATTCAGATTAATTATTGAAGAATATGATTTTACTGTAAAATATGTTAAAGGTTCAGATAATGTTGTTGCAGATGCTCTTTCACGTATGCATATATGTATCTTCAGAAGAATTGAAAACTTTAATTAATTAAATTTGTTACTCATTTTGAGTTATGACCAGAACTCGAACAAAAAGATAGTAAAGTAATAAATCAAATATATAAGAAAGATTTTCAATCACATATTTTAATCAGGATCCTCGATCCACATCACACCCAGGTACTTTGTTGTTCTGGCCTAAGTTGTTTTAAAAAATAAGAAAAGTGAACAGTTTCTTAAAAATATTTTAAAGTTCTCAAATGTTTTAAAGGATACCGTTATGAAATTATCTATAGTAAATAATGTAGAGATTTATATAGATACTGCAACAAAACAAATTATAAATAGAACCTGTGATATTATCAGAAAAAGGAATTTTTGGGAAAATTTACGTAAACACATAGAATTTTTTGCGAGAAAGTGAATGAATGTCAACAGTACAAATATTTTATATTAAGAGCCAATAACTATCACCACCAAAGTTTTCTCAGGTTTTCAAAAAATTTACTTAGATCCCTGGAGACATTAAAAACAACAAATACATTTTAACTTTATAGTGTGAATTTTCAAAATTTGTAAAAGACTACCCTTTAAGAAATAAAGAATCGTACACTGCGGCTGATGATTTGTAAATAACTTTATTTTAGGCTATGAAATTCCAAAGCAACTTATGAACAATCACAAAAAAAATTATATCTTGTATAAGTCAAATTTTTAAATACAAGGTGTACATGGGTGTCTCATTAGTGTTTTGCTTAGAATAGGACGGTACATACCGAAAATGGAAACTCGGAATCTTATGAATAAAAGAATAAGATTTATTAAAAATTATTAACATCGAACATTACAAGGAAATTCGCCAAAATAGGCGCTTCACTATTGACGTGTCTCCTCAAACATATACCGAAGTTTCAAGATCAATAATTTATGAAAGGGTTTTTTTGGGGATAATGCTTAGAGAATGATAATGTGTTAAAGAAAGAAACTATTACAATATAGTACAAAGGACAGGTGGTAGATTTTTTTTAAGGTAATATTCAAGAGTTAGCCACGACCTAACAAGTGATCAGACATATAAAGGAAACTAAATTAATAAAATGTACATATTTTCAATTTCTCTTATATTAAAGCAAAAAAGTTCAAACTTAACAAATGGCCCTCTTTGATAATGTATTTCAATGTTGAATATGAAAAACAGAAACAGTTAAAAGTTAAACTAACGAGTATTTTGCTAATTTTAGAGAACTCCTCATTTTGTATTATTAAAGAAAATATTCACCTGAATTACAGTGCCGTTTTTTGTTGTAATATTTTTCAGTGTTGTCATGTCCACTATAGCAATACTGAGATTCGTTCTCAAAGCGTATACATTCATGAACCCACAAAATGCCAAAATTGCCACCATGTATCTTTTGTGCCTCCAAATCCGCCAAAGGGGTTCATCGTACCTACAATCAAATCAATAAATCTTTACGAACAAGTTTGAATTCTTCTTTGTTTAGTTCAACGATGTACATATATCTGAAAAAGGGTTAATAGGGAAGTTGGTTTTTTACAACTAATAATATCAAAAATAGTGTTAAGCATTTTTGAAAATTCACCAAATTCGGTGAATTGTCCCTATAAGTCACCATAAAACTTATCGAAACTGCCTTTTTGGTATTGATGTGATTGCTTAGCGACAAACAAACACGTTAGTTAAAATCTGACCCTTTATCAAACGGTGTATTTTATTCAGTGTATTTTCGGCTTTTTCCATGCAGCAATTTCGTTTATTCAAATGAGTATTGAATATGCGGTAAAATTCCTCTGATAATCTAAACTGATAATCCCACAACAAAATCGCGCTTAGTTGGTTCTACGATTTTAGGTGTTGTACGCATTAGAAAAATAGCTGAGCAGCTAAACTTATTTACTTTTTCAATGTCGAAGAAAGAAAGGGGTGAGTTATAAAGAAAATGAGGTGAAATATTATAATCCTAAGGCGCCAGATGGATTTTCAAATTCTGAAGGAATTTGACATCCATCATCCAATTACTAATCGAAAAAGGTGGATCAAAATTCATCAACAATCTATTTCAACTCTGTTGACTGTTTGACTCTTATGCGAAGCTCTTGCTCGAAACAAAATAATATGAAGCTTTAGAGGAAAAAAATGACACAATAATAATAGATTTTATTAATTTATTAATAATAAAACAACAAAATAATTGTTCACTCCTATCCAGTTATATGCCGGAATTAATTTAATATAATAACTAAAATTTAATGTATCGACAAATTTAATCTCCGATTACATCTGAACGTGTGTTATGAGTTCCCATGAAAAGGGACCCGCGTTCTGAGCTCAGACGAGGATTTACAACTCTCCCTAAATGTATATTTTTATAATATAAAATGTTAATAAAACTAATATAGTAAAATACCCTTGAGCATAATTGTCAGAGATTAAGAATTACTCGTAACCAAACTCATAGCAGCAAAATATTTTACTGAACCTATGACAGTGAGAAATTGATACCCACCAAATGTAGGGAGCGATATTTACAAGACTTTTGTCAATAAATTTAAAAAAAGAATAAATAAAGTTGAAACAAAATTTCCGTAAAAAAAATGTAAAAATAAATCAATAAACGGCCGATATTTATGAAATTTTGTAGATAATTTCAATGGGGAAAATTAATCTGATGCACATTTTTTTTTAGTAGTATACTTCGGGTTTAACCGAAAATACACTCATCTTTTTTAATTTAAATTGGACACCCTGTATATTTTTGCAGATTTTGAAAGAGCTTGTTATTTCTCGAATTTGTACATACTGGGAATAGTGGAAATAATTTTAAAAGACGAGAAATAACTCACTTTTAGCTGTAGAATAAGTAAATTTATTTACTTTAGACTAATGAGAATAATAATTTAAACAAAATTAATTGAAATGTTCAAATTGCTCTCCGTTCACCTCCTGACAATATGACAGCCAATTAACAAATTCTTGAGTTACTCTTTCCAAGACTCTCCACATATTAATTCACAAAATCTAATGGGCTTAGATCCGGAGAATAAGCAGGCCACTCTATGAATCAATCACCATAACCGATCATTATTAATATTTTGAATACGATCTTTTTCACTTAACTGAAACATTATTAATCGTACAATTTATTTCCGTAAATTACAATTTGACAGTTTGGTAACAGTTACCTACTAAGTAGTACTCGTTTATTTCTTACTATTAATACAAACAATATCAATTTGTTTACCTAAATGGTATTTTACTCTAATGTATAAAAACTTAAAAGTGGTTTATTAAAGCTCTGTATTCCTCGTTTTTATAGATTTTTTACACTAAACCCAGTATGTACGAATTCGAAATAACAAGCTCTTTCAAAATCTGCAAAATTATACAGGGTGTTCCATTTAAATGAAAAAAGTTGAGGATATTTTCGGTTAAACCGAAAGTACATTATTAACAAAAAAATGTACATCAGCTGCATTTGGCCCATTGCACTTACCTACAAAATTTCATAAATATAAGCTGTTTCTTTTTAATGATATTTACTTGGATCCATACTTAATGCCAACCTTGTATATAAATATATAAAAATCTACTTACCGTTTGATATTCGATGGAAAGGCATCGTCGTTTTCAAACATTCTTAAAGCTTGTACTATTCTGTTATTATTATTTTTAACATTGTCGAACAAATCACGGATATTTTATTAACTAACTCAATTTCAGATTATAATATTAAAGTTAGACAGTATAATTACCGTATAATAAATTTTTTTATTGTTAAGGTAAATAATTTTCTTTTAATTTGAAGGTTACGTTGAGTACAAATATTTAATTGTTGACTAATGACCCTCAATTAGTTTTGTAAATGTATTAAATATCTTTAGATAAAAATCAGTTTATGTATAGTTCTTTCACGGGATATTTACTACTTACTAAATAAAACGAAATAAAACTAGACGCACTCTCTCGTCATTTCAAACAAATGAAAAGTTGAACGAACAATTCAAATTGGTTTAGCTCCACTATAAAACCGGTATCTCTTCAAGACACTCAAAAATTCGAAGGTAAATAACACTAAGAAATCAAAGTTCAAAAACCAATTACCAAACATATCATACTGTTTACAATCGTTCATTAATCACAATTAATAATAATAATAATAATAATAAAAAACGTTTATTTCCCAACAGTTCCTTTAATAACAGAACAATACATCATTAAAATTATGAATAATAATATTCAATCCAAATTCGAGATTTAACTATTCTATAGATCACCTTTTATGGGAAATGTGCTTTAATACTATCAACACACTAGACACCAACTCAGTTCGCAAAAAAAATTCGAATGAAATTGTAGTGCCAAGTATATAAATAATATTGCATATTTTAATTATTTATTTAAAGTTATTTTTGAATACAATTATTTGAAGTTAAGTTTTTTCGGTTAATTGTTCGGCCTTTGTGTCTTCTTTAATTTCACTGGTAGACCACGGTTGAAGTTCGCCAGACGCATTCAACACGTAAAATATTGCTCCAAAGAAATATAAAGATGAAGATATATAAAAAATAATTCGCCATTCGTCAATATTGTTCTGGAATAAAACATGTTTAATTACTAAGAAATTCTTAACAAACTAACAACTTTTAGCCCAGGGCAATGAATCAATGAAACAAGAAACGTGCTTTTTTTTATTTACCTAATTCATCTTCTATTTTAGTTAGTTTTAATCTAATTTAACTTAATCTTTAGAGAGCCCTTTGAATTAAAAAAAAATAAATTAATTATCTTTTGGTCCCTTCAAATTTTTAGTTTTAATTACGACATATATGAGAAAAAATGGCTCAGAGGTTTGATCTTCAAAGGGATGTAACTATTTTACTTTTTTATGTTAAAGTAATTTAGGCCAAATTCACATAAGATGCGTTTTTATTCGGCGTGAGCGTTTCTGATTTTACTGTAAATATTTGGAATTGACTATTAAATCATTTTTGTAGATTAATAAACAATTATTACGTACCTCATGCGTGACCAAATACCCAGTTAATATTGGACTGATTATTCCTGGTACTGTCCCGAAAGTGTTACTTATTCCTACAAGAATACTCGCGTACTTTGGAGCAATATCCAGACCATTTACTCTAAAATAAATATTTTTTTATGTCGAAATTTTTTCGTTTTTGGTATACAAGTTACCCGAATCCTGCCATGGCGAATCCGCCAAGGCCTACGGCCATGACCAAACAGAATGTGGTCCCAGCAGGAGTCAGCCAAAATCCTGCGCCTAAAATAAAAGTTGCCTGCGACAAAAAGCCGACGCAAGTAAATAATTTTCGCACTCGGGTCGTGCTCATGATATTTTTCGTTAAAAGAAAATCGGCAATTTGGCCTGCGAGTTGCATCATCACTGTCATTGCCAGGTACGGCAACGCTGACATAAATCCTGCGGTTTTTAAGTCGAAACCCAAAACGTCTGCAAACAAACAATAATTTTCGTTATTACATTGATAACGTCATTGTAAGCAACCTTTGAACTACTCATGGAAAACCTTCTCATTCTAAAAACCTAGATGATATTATTATGATAGGTCAGAGCAAAAGTCTATCCTTAATTGACTTTCTATACTTAATTGACGTTTCTATCCTTAATTGACTTTCTATCCTTAATTGACTTTCTATCCTTAATTGACTTTCTATACTTAATTGACGTTTCTATCCTTAATTGACTTTCTATCCTTAATTGACTTTCTATCCTTAATTGACTTTCTATCCTTAATTGACTTTCTATCCTTAATTGACTTTCTATCCTTAATTGACTTTCTATCCTCAATTGACTTTCTATCCTTAATTGACTTTCTATCCTTAATTGAATTTTTCCTTAATTGACTTTCTGGTGAAGGAGTTTCTCAAACGATTTGGGGTTCCCGCATTCGGATCAACGAAGAAACTATTTCATGAAGTTTAAGACTACAACACTACATCTTTAATCCAATGAAATTTGCCAAAGGGTATCTCTGATTGTTATCAAACACCGTAGAATCAATATATTCCCTTCTTCCTGATTGCGTATAAATCAACAGTGAACGGATCTTCAGGTCTGCGAACCTGGTGAATATATGGCTCGAGAAGACTATGTATCCGATCTCTGGAAGGAGACCTTCGTGGTTCTACAATCCTCGAGGAAAATTAAGTTCAGAAGAAAAACAATCATACAGGGACTACGCAGAAGTTGGAGGCAACCAAGATCCATACAAATCCAGAAGCATTCCAGGAGGAATACAACGGTTTAGTTACAAAGGCCAAGGCCATAAGAAAATATCCAAAAAACTAACCTAACTAATGCCTAAAATTTTCTAGCAAGCAAGACAGTGTTTCCTGTTAAATAAAATCATTAAGTCCACATAAGTGTTACAAATTGTTGTCAATAATTGTTAGTGATTGAGCTCAGAAAAGAGCTGGAAGACCTAGATTTAGATGTATCTGTTACGAACACGACACTAATGCGACTACTATCAAAGTGAAGGAATTAGTCCTGAATCGTTTGAAGTTGAAGACCTATCTCTGAAGCTTTTTGTTGCTAATTTTTTCAGCTAATATCTCGGCAACTTTCTTAGTAGATGACCACGAGCTTCCTCAGCAAATATCTAGGCAAGCAGATCAATTCATGAAATCGAGCATGAGTTCCAGAGGACACGAGAGAGAGAGAGTAGCGCCTCCTGGTAGCAGAGAAGAAGAGTGTAACCCGATAGTAGTTATATTAGGTTTCTGAGTCGTTTTCTGTGAACTTCGCCTGTATAATCAAACCATTACAGTTTTTAATAAAACTAAATACTTACATTTCATAATTTTGGGCAGATACGTAAGGAGTGTATAAAATCCCCAGGTTTCGCTAACAAATCCTACGACGATGGCCCATAGTGGTCTCGATGTGAATATCTGCAACCAAGGAACTCGATCGTTCTCTTCTAAGTCTCCTCTAGCGGCTTTTATTGAATTTTCGATGTAATCACGTTCTTCTGGTGTTATTGTTGCGTCTTGCGACGGCGAGTCTGATACAAAGTATACCCACATAGCGCACCAAATTAAACCGACCACTCCTAAAAAAGAATGCGATAGAATAAAATTCCACCTACAGATCTACTCACGCACCAAAAGTGTAAAATAAACTTTCCCATCCTAACGAAGAAGCGAGGATTGAACAAACCGGCAAAGAAACGAGGGTCCCTACATAACTACCGGAAATTGATATTGTCACGAGGCGACTTCTCTCCAAAGGTGGGGCCCATAATGCCCATACAGCCAGTATTGATGGAAATGTTACGCCCTAATCGAAAATAAATTATTCGATTTGTTTGATGAGCTTGAAAAAAACTTACCTCGAATATTCCCTCTAGAATTCTAACAGCGATTAATAAATAAACGTTAGTTTTAACAAGCACCGGTGTAAGAACTGTAAAGAACGCAGTCGTTGCTATTCCAACGACAAAAATATTTTTCCCCCCGTATTTTGATGCCAAATAACCTCCAATGAATTGGGTGGCTACGTAGCCGTAGAAAAACGAACTCAAAATGTATCCTTGAAGTTTAGAGTCCCAGTCGAATGCTCTTTCCTATAAAATAAAAGAACTACATTTATAATAATTGAATTATGTTTAATTAACCTACCAGTATTACTGTACCGTTCTCCAATGTAATATTTTGGAATTGTGTCATCGCTACTATGGCTACACTCAAATTTGTTCTCAAAGCGTACGTATTGAAGAATCCGAAAAATGCCAAAACAGCTACATGGTATCTCTTTGTTTTCCAAAACGCCAAAACTGATTCTTCCTTCCTGGAGTATATAAAGTATAAATTCCAAATTAAAGATTGCCAATTTTCCAATTTACTCTTCTATATCAAAGGGATGTAAATGAATAAAAGAAAAATGAAAACATAGCATCTATATCACCGGTTTGATGATGAATGTAAATAAATTTTGTCCGTAGTATTAATAAGGCCAAGGCAGGCAAGAACGTTGGAGAGTAAAGAAAACTACGAATAAATGAGGAAAGTGGCGAAGAAATTATTCAGGTCAAAGAAGTGGAAGATTATGGAGAAAAGAATAGATCGCATAGAAGAAAATTTTGAAAAATCAGGAAATAACAATTTCTATTTAAAGAACACACCATACAGTCGGTCAAACTTTTTTCGGTAAAGATAAATAGATGGAACTAATGAAAGGATAGAAAGTTGGACAGATAATATTTTCAAAATATACTAAATGACAATCAAGTAGAAAGAAATGAAATAAATGAAACAATACCCAGTGGTGAGGAAATAATTTAAAAAAATAAGTAATTCTTATAAAATGTTAATGACCGAAATATTTTTTGTTTATAAAACAACAATTATACACATTTATAAAAAATAATGGATATTTTATTGTTTGTCCATTAAAAGTATTTGAGCTTTTATTTCTTAAAAACGATTAACAATAGGATGATACATCAAGAGTAACATTTTCTAGAAAAAACCTAAGACGTAAATCAGAAAGATCAAAAAATGTTGCTAAAAGGTTGTAAAAATCAATCACTGTGTTTTTCAAGACTAAACAGTGGATAAGCGGAAGAAAATCCGGAAAAATTAAGTAACACATATTACCTGTGGAAAATTAAAAAAAAACGTATGTATACACATATATATTATAATTATAATCTTATCTAGTTTTAATAGTTTTTTTACTAACTTTACTAACTGTGTACATGTGAACTGTTCCAAGTACAAAGTATTTCCTTTTTTCTTATTTAGTTTAACTATAATAAAAATACAATCGTTTAATTTTAGACTACAATTATTAAAAATATTATCTCACTTTGAAATTTTAAACTTAATTTTTATTTTGTAGATCATTATAAAGTTACTATCAATTTCTTAATAATTACAATAATCGTTAGTTGTAAATGAATGGATGGCTATTATTGTTTTCGTGTTTATTGTACTTCAAGACGATTTTTCTGATGATTAATTGCGTTTCCATTTGGTTTTAACATGATGGCACACCACCTTATTTTGGTGTAAATGTGAATCTCTAAAAAAAAACTTGGCTAATTGGTGGATTGGAAGAGGAGGTCCAGTTCTTTGGCCTCCAAGGCCACCAGACATAACGCGTCTTGACTATTTTCTTTCCTCCCCCCTCGATAAGCTTAAGCAACGGTCTAAATCAGGCGTCGGCAACCTTTTTTGGCTGCAGGTCAAAAAAAATGTAAGCAATAAGAAAACGTTTCGTACTTCTGGTGTTTTTGTTTTAAAACTGTTTTCTTTTAATTAAAAATAAGATAAATTTTATTGATGAAAAAATAACATAATGGTTTTAAACTTTAAATATAAAAATTCGAAATGGTAACTATAATTTAAAAAAAGAAAGACAATTGAGTTGAGAAGTTGACACGTCTCGGTGTTTGCCCTAAATCTCTAAAATAATTTTGTTCCCCGAGTAGTTTCAATACTGTGTATAGATATAGAGAGTGTTTCACAACTAAATGGTCGTATTATAGCTGAAAAAATCTTTGACACAATATATGATGATTTAACCAAAAACACTAGGTAAAATATTCCTTCTAACCGAGATAGAGGGTATTTTCTTTTAAACTTTAGAAGTGATTTTTATTGACTCTTACGGTTTGCCGAAAAATAAATCTGGAATAACACAAGTATAGGCAATAATGTTTGTAATATAAAAAAATTTGTAAAACTATTTGAAACATCAAACAAATCCCAAATAGAATTGTTATGAAATGTAACCATTGTTAAAATTCAGATTGCTACTAATTTGAAATAATTGACTTATAATTTTATGTTATTCGTGTACTTATTGTTTAATAATTTGGAAAAATAATAAGGTACACTTTACTCTTACTTATTATAGAAAATAAAAATGTACTTCCTATCAATAATAATAATAAATAATAAATAAATAACACGAAGGTATTGAAAAATCTAAAATCACCCACAAATTGATCTACATTTTATTAAAAAAATAAATAAGAAGCTGAAAGCGAACAGTTCTTTCTTTACATCGTCCTTTGTCGTTTTAAATTCGATTTATATTTTATTTAAATAACTCAAAAGATGTTCATACTAACGATTTTTCTGTTGCGTTTTTTAAATAAAGCAATACATACATACCTAAAAAAAAATTGAAAGCAAACAAACTTGTTGAGAATATGCATTAATAATGATACTCACCCATTTTTAAAAGAGTAAGAAGAAGGTCTATTTTTAATAAACACCATGTTCAATTAAATTTCATTACTAGTAGTGTCACAAATGAAAAATTTATTTACATGTACTAAACGTGGTGTGTGTTTGGTTTTACTGTATTTGTATGAAAATGTTGTTGGCGATTCTAATCACTTATTGCAGGTATGTGGTCACAATAACCACTATCTGAAAATCCGCGTATAAATGATTTCTTTGTAATTGTAATATAATTGAAGATAATCGTTACTTTGACAATGAAATCAACATAACTACGAGGTGGTACCCAAAAGTTCCAGGAGTTATTTAAAAACCACATAAGTATGTAGCCATCCAGAAAAATCGTAACTAGAGTAGGTTACCAAATTTAAATGTTTTGGGTTGAAACTTTAGCTAATTCATCTTTCCTGCATTTTCTTTACACACAATTTTTCATCCTGATTACATTTCTTAACCATCTCATCTTCTGTTTTGGTTGGGTATCCTTTTACTAACCTAATCTTAGTGTTTCGTTCATGGAGTAATTGAATTGTATCTCGAGATGTATAGCTTTGATGAAACCATAATTTGTTCTGTTTCTTTACTTGTGCATCCTCAACTGTTTAAAATTTTTTCTATCTGTTGATTACATGTGGTAGCTGGTCGCCCTCTTTCTTTCTTTTTTTGTACTTTCGATTTCCATAATCTCTTCACTGGTGTATCGTTGTTTATTCTAACCAAATGTCCGTACCATTTTAATTGGTATGTTTCGATTTGCTGTGCTACATCTAATTCTTCTCTTACTGCTGCGTTCCTCACTCTGATACCAACTACTCCCCTCAAGTATTTAATTCCCAAAACTTTTGGTTGTATATCCATTTTTTTGTTTTTACTCTTTCACAATTTTTTTCACTTTGTTATTTTGTACTTTGTACTCATTATAATTCTTATCTGTTTTGCCATTCAGGTGTTTCGTCCATTTTAATATTTCTTTTCTTTAATTTCTTTTTAAAATCTTTGTTCTATCATGTAGTCGTTTCTTATTTTTGTTAAATCTGGTCAATCCACACGTTGTCTTTACTAATATTTCTTTGAACGTATTTCACAATTGTTCTGTAGCCATCTCCTCAGTCAATCTTTCTTCTATTTTAATTTGTACCAGGCTTTCAAACTGTTGTGCTACATGTAAATGATTGAGTTTTTTTCCTTGCAGAGTGTTTCCAGTTTAATTTTTTTTTATCTGTCTTTCTCTTCCTATTTCAGGTTTTGACTTTACTAGATAATGGTCGCTACTGAATTAGATCTTTACGTTCAGAATTTCTTTACTGTACGAGTATGGTCGATTGTTTAAGGTATAATAGATAATTGATCTTCCTTTTCTACTTTCCATAAAATAAAAAAACTGTTGTCTGACCATGCGCATTTTCGGAGAAGAATGATCCATTCCGAAAGTAGTACCAAAAAGTAATACGTTGTGGATTTTCTGAACTCAAAAATGGCAATTTTGCCATTTAAAGAAGTCATCGTGATGAAAATAAGTCTCAATGATGAAAATTTTGTTCTAAAAATCAGCATCCACTTTGTTGTTCCATGATCCATTCAAGGAACTCTAGCTGTGCGTGGTCAGTAGTAAACCTCAGTTCTTGAGTAGATTGAACTTTGTAAGCATGAAGATGGAAATCTTTCGTGAGAGCTTCTTGAAATGTCCAATTCTTGATGAAAGAATTTATGTTCATGAACTTTCAGCAACACTCTTACGAACTGCCAAAGTATTTAAAATCACAAATTGATCCAGTCTTCCTAATTTTTTTAAACACTCTCTTCATAGTTGCTGAAGTTAAATTATAATTCTGTTCGAAAATTGAGACTTAATTATTTTTAAAATATTGGTCAATACTCAAAACTTGTTCTTTCATTCGTTTTTAATAACCTTGAACTGTCATCCCTCACACTGTGTGTTTTTTTTCTTGGCAACACTTTACTGCACAAGTGACGCGCATTTTGGGACATTCAGTATATTTCTTTTTAGGTTGGCGAAAATTCTATTCATTTGGCCAAAAGGTCACGTTTGACTAGAAACAATTTGCTTGAAAGGTTTATATACCTCTCGGGATTTAAAGTGCCCCAATATCTACTTTTAGACCAAAGGAAATTCCTATTTATAGAAGAGAAGTATTGAATAAAGTGGAAACTTTTTCCAACGAGTAATATAGGTGGCTCTCACCTATTATTTATCAAAATTCATATTGTACAGGGTGGTCCATAAGTAATACATAGAGGTATTGTTATTAATTTTCATTGACTAATTCTGAGGTCTTATATAGTATTTGTTGTTACTCTTCATTTGTAGAATGGCTTATTAATTACATTATAATATTCTGAAAATATTTCAGTAATCTAAAGCTGTGTTGGTAATATTATTAAGATTTATTTCTAAACACTTTTTGTTATTACGATTCATCTAATCTAACTGATAATTTAATAATAATAGTAATAGCTTATTCCTTCTTTTCTTTCGTTCACGCATCTCTCGGCATTAGTTATTTCGGAGTGACAGGACAATATTTTTAATAAAATGTTATATGACATTCATGTGATATATTTACACGCAAGATATCGTACTAATTTACCATAAATAATCATTTACAGTTTCCTCATCCTTTAATGCACCCCTCAACACGAAAACATGGAGGACTTATTATCCACATCATAGTTGCTATGTACATGTTTTTGGGCTTGGCAATTGTTTGCGATGAATATTTCGTCGCATCCTTAGACAGAATATGCGAAGGTAATAATAATTTATTTTTTGTTATAGTAAAGATAATACAAAATTTAATAACCAACTTGGTTTCGAATAAATTATTGTTTTTTAATCTACAGAACTGAAAATGGCCCCCGATGTTGCCGGGGCGACGTTTATGGCCGCCGGAAGCTCAGCCCCTGAATTGGCCACAGTTATTATCGGGGTCTTCTTAGCCAAAGATGACATCGGTAAGAAAATTTATTGGATTTTTACGTTCTGTTTAATTGCATTGTCATTATCAAAGCAGCTTATTTTAATGGAATAGTAACTATAGGTCAAAAACCAAAAAGCGCTACAGGGTTTTTTATACTGTTTCTTATAGATTTCTACTCTTTGAAACCAGGAAAAGTATTCACGTCAAGTTTTGTTTGTAGGTCCATTTAGAGTGAAATTCCCCTTTAACCAATAAATTCCTTAAATTTAGGAAAAAGATAGGGTTAAATCAAAGCTGTATGGTGCACTATCCTTATATATGATGCGATTTGTTTTATGTTCCTTTATCAATTTTGTGGAAAGTACCTCGCTATTTTCTTTTGTATTGAACTTTATCAGAAACAATTTCATAAAATACCAATGTTGAGATTTGAGGAAATTTTTTGATGAAGTACATCAACAGTCAAGCGCCTATTTGGCAAATTTACTCAGCATCAACATTTGCCTTTCTTTCATTAAGAAGCGTAAAGCTTCTCGTTTAACTTCCAGAAGCTGCTGGTGAATTACAGCAAAGCGAACATTTCCGGCGTTTAAAAATGGAATTACAGGATCTATTTCATTATCATTTTCATCGTCTTTCAATCTTTAAGGATTATAGGGGACGCGTAACGTCAATTTATTCGTTTTTTTAAATGGATAACGCCTCTTTTATCTGTTAAAAGTTACAGATGTGTTTCAGCAGCAATAGTTATATTTTTCCATTTTTTTCTGTTTTTGCAGTCAATCTTCCAATAATATTATGGCTGTTCTACTTTGTCTTTCAATCTCTTTTTTGGTTTTTCTCTGCTTCTTTTCCTCATAGGTCTCCAATTTGTCCAATTTTTTATCATTTCTGGTGGTGTTCTCATTATAGGGCCCATCCATTCTAAACGTTTAGCTTTAAAATATTTATATTTTCCATATTCAGTTCAGTTCAATTCCTATGTTTTTCTTTGGTCTTTTTTCGTCTTCAGTAGTTATTTTTGGTCACAGTATCGTTCTCATGATCCTTTTCTCTAATATTTTGAGGTCCATTTCTTCTTGCGTAGATTATGGTTGGTCGAATTAAGGTCTTATATATTTCGTTTTTTGTTGTTTTACTCATTGTTATATTCTTTAATTATGGCTTGTTTCTGCCATGAGCCTTTCACAATTTTTTTCTATTATCAATTTTTAGCGGTTTGCCTATCTCGAATTTATTATTTTGTGTAATGTGCCGAATAAGATCAATAGTTTTTCGGTAGTTGCCGTTTTCCGCTTAGGAGCTCGAAAATTGTAATTTAAGGAAACTAGGCTACGTTGAAATTCAATGTACCACTAATTTACAGTTCACAATTTTAAAATTTTAAAAACGACGCTCACACCAAAAGTGTGATCTAATTATTTTCACCGAGTTCATCCACCGAACATTCCATTAACAGAAATATTTAAATTGAATTTAAAACCAATAAAATTCCTGGTAAATTAACAATTTTGGAATTTATAATACGTTAAAATAAACTAATTACAACACAAATTTCAGGAATATCCGGAGTGATCGGATCAGCCGTGTTCAATATAATGTTTGTAATCGCTTGTTGCGGTCTTTGTTCCGGCGCAGTGGTTTATCTAAATTGGTGGCCCCTCGTCAGAGACTGCTTTTTCTACGCCGTCTCCATTTTAGTCATGCTTGTCGTCATTTTTGATAAAAAGATATCTTGGTAAGTATTTCCCGGCGCCTTACGTTTATTACAAATCTTCTCCACCAGATTACTAATTGGGAATTTTCCAGGTTGGAATCACTGTTTATGTTAATGACTTATATGATCTACTGCGTCGTCCTGCATTTCAATACGCCCCTCGAAAGATGGGCCCAAACTTGGCCCGTGCCGTTCAAGAAAGTTGTCCCAACAGAACAATCCGGACTAGTGAGCTACAAAACATTGGACGATGGCAGCAAACATCAGTCTTATGGAATGGAACAGACTCAAACTCAGGATTACAGCGTGGAACCGATACAACAACCTCAGCAGCCCGACTATGCAACAGACCAAGGTTAATGTTTTAATTTTAACGATTGCTTCATCTATCTCTTTAACTCTTTTTTACAGGAATGAATAACTTTGGAATGGCTTGGTCTCCCGACAAATACCAGGATAGTAAGTAATCGTTCTGTAGAGTTTCAGTAGTGTAAGCTAGATCGTAAAATATTGCTAAACGTAGGTTTCGCTAATCAACTTAGTGGACCCGCTTTGAATCAAGCGACTACGGATCCGACTCCTGCTGAGCCAGTGCCCCAGCCTTCCAGGCCCTCCCAGACGGATTACTATAAACCAAAAGAGTACGATCCTGCCGCACACGTCAATCCATTAATTAAACCAGGTAAAAAGGATTTTTGGCCGCTTCCCTCTCCCCTTTCCGCATTAATATCCGTGTTCTTGGAGCGGAGTAAAGTAATAACCAATTGATTTTTGTAGAGGGAGGCGGTTTGTACACCACAGCGGTGTGGGGTCTGGTTTTCCCCATTCATTGGTTATGCAGGAAAACCATGCCCGATTGCAGGAGTGAAAAATACAGGAATTGGTATCCGTTTACTTTCTTTATCTCAATGCTGTGGATCTCTTTTTATTCCTATTTTATGGTTTGGATGATAACAATTGTTGGTAAGCGTTCAACAGCAAAAGAATAAGTAATTTTAATCCACATTACATATCTAGAATGAATTGTACAGGGTCGTTACTTTTTATTAGAAGTATATTAATATAATGACTCAAAATTGGTTAATCATATTGTTAATTGTAGCTTGGCAAGTAAATATTTATTTGGACCGCCTAAGGCTATGTAATGAATTAACCATTAAAGATTATCGCCACAGAAATTCTTTACCTGAGCTGTATTACCCGCATTAAACTTTTAATTAGTTAGTGTGAATCTAGAAAGACATTTAATTAAGTGGAAACCAATATTGAGGGATGATTTATCAATTTTTTCACTTTAAGATGAGTAAGGTAGTGACATTTTAATGTAAAAATTTAATTAATTCTTTAAACTAACACAAGTAATTCATTTTCTGAAACGAAGCAGTCGTAAAATTAAAGTACAGCAATTTTGTTTGTTATTTACTAATGATTAACAAGAAATGCAGATTATAGACCCTTCATTTAGTACCTTGAATACGGCTCTGTGCTAACAGCAGGGGAACTCGTTGTAAACCCATAAAGTTATTAACTTTCAGCAAGGTAAAGTCAGATGAAATCCAAATAGTTCTTGTCCGATTATAATAATAACAGCCGTACTTTCCATTCAAAGTTTTTGGAAGTGAATTATTTATAAGCATGAATTACTGGCATAAAATAATAAATTTGTGTTCAGTCAACCCATGATATTTTTTGATAATTCTAGCAAATAAAATCGATTTAGATTTCCATAAATTAATGAAGACTCAATGATTGTATTAATTATTCCGTTTATTGAAAATATAATTTGCAGGTTTATTTCTTGAGTTGATTCTTAATTGCAAATAAATGCTTGTATTTTTGTTATTAATTTTAGTAATTCTTTTAGTGTCACATTTTTTATTGCAAACCGAATAAAAAGATGGATTTAAATCAATATTTAAAAATTGGTTTTATTAATTTGAAATTATATTACATTACCATAAGCAACATTTACTATAAAAAAGTATATTCTTTTATTATTAAAAATAAACAGTCAGAAAAGACATTAAGAATGTATGTTTACAACTTTTTATAAGATTATCTTTGAAACCGAATCTGACTTTTTGTTTCATTTATTTATTTGTATAATTAATCCCCATTTAAGAAATTTCGTTTTATTTGCTGTTTATGACGTAATCAATGCACTCCTTATTTTATGTGTTATATATCCACTTATTATGTAAAATAAGTTTTTTTAAATGATGAAATCAATGCCAACAAATCTGGTCAATATTTATTTTACCCATTGATTATTCCTATTTAATTTATGTCGTCACGAGCGAAACAAAATTTTAAAAACGTTTGACCTTAAACTATAAGGAAAAGTCAAAAAAACCATTCACAAAACTAATCCGAATCAATATTTCAATTCAAATTTTATTTTATTTCTCTTATCCTTAACACAAAGTCCTAATTATAAAGACTTTAACTTTATTTCTAAAATTTAATAGTTAGAATTCATTATATACCTAGATACTAAAGTCCCATTAAAACGGTATAGGAATACAATTCAATAAAAGGAGTCCACCCTGTATATACTACGTTCAAATTTTATCATTTTGTAACAAGTAAAGTATTTATTAGGTTATACCATGGGCATTCCGGATACGGTTATGGGTTTGACTTTTGTGGCAGCTGGAGTTTCTGTACCAGATGCTCTTTCCAGTGTGGCGGTAATTAAAGAAGGGTAAGTAACTATACTATTTTCGCCATTAGAAGAGAGTAATAAAACATAATTATATATGCAAACTACAGCACAGGTGGCTCAAAAAATTTCTGTGTATTTCAATAGTTTTTACCATAAAACATTAATCGCATTTATTTTAATTTTACACTGCTACCCGGTATACCCGCCAAATAACAATACCAGATCTTTTTCAAATTCCTGATTAAGTGACCAGTAAACATAGCATTACCTTGCTTGAGGGATGTTTAGGGATTACTACAGTGTCTTAAATATTTATAATATATTAATTATTTATAAAAGAAAGTAACATTTATTTTAACAATAATTTGTAGATGTTGTTGCTTGAGAATTAAAAAAAAAAGGGAAATAATTTATTATAATTTCCAAAATGTATTTAAAACATTTACTCAAAAAGACTGTCATCGCTGCCTGAATCACTATTGTTAACAACAAAATGTAGAGGTTCTACCTCTTCTGTAAATTGGTCCAGTTTCCTCATTTTCTGCTCTTCTTTAAGAACAATATTGATCCATATTTCCCAATTTTCACGAGTGACTTTGTTTAATAGAGTTTTCCAACTGTTTGCAAATATCCAATGTTGTATTTTTCCGGTCAACATCTCCTTTAACTTGCGCCCATGTCAACTCACTTTGGTGGAACTCACAGTGAAAGGGAAAAAGATGCAGTACAATAATTTCATGTACTGCTGCAATTTCATCAACAACGTAAAGTACTGGATGATTGTTTAATTGGACTAAGAGAAGAAATTCAACTTTGAGCAATTCTGCAGTAGCAACAATATTTCTTACTATTAACCATTCAGTGTTCATATTCTCATGATAAACTTCAGTTCTTTTAGATGCAAATATTAAGCTGCCTTCTTTCAAAAAGCTTTTATTACTTCCAATTTGTGTTATAATCAATCGTCGCCCTTTACCTGATGGAGTTTTTAATCCAGTGGATAAGCCTTCCAAAAATAGCTTCATGTGAGGTTTGAATATTGTTTGGATTTCCACATTTTGGATACTATATGTCCTTCACTTGCCCAAGTGTCATCTAAATAAAAAATTTGCCTTTCTTCTGAACAATAATAAAATATGGTTCTAAGATATTTTCTTCTCCAACAAATAATTTCGTCATTATCAATAAGCATAGATTTTCTATTTTTTTTTTGACCACGTTAAATGTAATTCTTTAAGGATTTGCCAAAGTTTTGTTTGTTTTATGTCAGGCAAATATGGATCTTCTTTTATGGAATTCAAAATTTTTGCTAACGTTGGTCTTTCTTTTTAAACTAGAATGCATGTTACCGCTCTTTTGACTTTTTCTGGAAGTTCTTGTTTTTGTTTACCTCCACTATGTTGTTTTGGTGGATTCACAATTCCTAATTTTTGCTCTCTAAGCAGTTTATATCTATAGTTGGCTTTGCCACATCTGTCATATTTGATGTAGTTTGGAACGCGTTTTCCACAGTTCCAGATGAATTTTCCCTTCTTACGTAGTCATACACATTTTTTATAATAATTTTTCTCGTTTATCGATTAAGGACTGACTACCTTTCACACGTTTCACAGAACTACATTCCGAACTATTTTCCATTTTCAAATTATACCAAATACACACTTTCGACGTTACTTATAAATATTGCTGTATTAATATTAATAATTTCAAAAATTAGCTGTTTGGTAATTAAGAGTGGATGGTAACCAAATATATAGAAAGTCGATTAAACTAAGAGACATTGTTAATTTAAATATTAAGAAGGAAACTGTCTAAGAAGCAAGAAGCTACTAAATTCTTCTTGGAACAAAATTCGTAAATTTCAAAATATTTTTTACCTACTGATCAAAACCCATTTTATTACTCTCTCCTGATGGTGAAAACACTATAATATATCAGAATAAAAAATTGGAACAAATAGATCTTATTATTAATTGAAAGTGGAAGTATTACAAGTTGAAGATGAATATCAAAGACGGTAGATCGGTAGATCGATAGATTTATCACATTTACCTTTTACAATGATTTGTAAATTAAAACAAATCGCTGAAGAATTTGTTCTATAACTCAAACGATTGTTTTATTTTCCAGTTACGGAGACATGGCTGTTTCGAACGCAGTTGGGAGCAACGTATTTGATATTTTAATTTGTTTAGGCCTGCCGTGGTTTATAAAGACTGCGATAATCAAACCTGGGAGCACTGTAAACGTGTTCAGCAAAGGTAATGTAACGTAACGTTATAAAAAGTTAAAACAGACTTTTAAGTCATTGCTTAAAAAATGTATCCATTAAAAATAACAGGTAATGATCATTAAAATGAAAAAAAAATACTTAATTTATAACTAGTATTCGAATTAGTTCAGTAGAATTTTTTTAGAAGTCTCTTAATTGAAAAGTAGGAAAACACATTTGTGTTTTTTATTTAATAGGTTTATTATCACATTAAAATACTGAAAAAAAATATATATCGAACATTTATTAGAATTATAGAATTTCCAATAAAATTCAAAATGTTTACCACAACTATTTAATTCAGAACTTAAATAACAACGACGACTAGTTTCGACTAAAAAGCCATCTTCAGGTCGAAAAGACGACATTTTTGGTTTTACAAAGTTATTTTCTTTTGTTATCCAATTTTTTTTTGCTTACAAATTATATTTCTGGTGGAAATACATTCCTTTGGCTAGGTTTTCTACCCGTATCCATTTTATCCTGGTGAAGCCTTTACCAATAAAATTGTATTTTGGACCCCATCCCTCCCACGTGGTTTCTACTCTCACCAAAACTGAAACACTTAGCGGGTTTGTTTACTACGTTCAGTTAAATTAAACTTGAGTTAATACTATTTTATTTTCATTTAAGTGGTTAATGTTGTTGATAAGTTTGAGTCAAAATTTATTTGTTTTTTTTTGTACATTTGTTTTATTTTGTGGTATGTTGTGTGCACTGTTTATTTTGCATTATTTTTTTATTGCGTAGTGCTTTTTGTATAGCAATTTTTTTCATCTTTTAGACCTGAAGATGGCTTTTTAGCCTTTTTTCCTTTTTTCCTGAACTTGCGCCACGTGTCCCGGCCAACTCCATTTCGAAGATGCAACTCTTTGTTGTTATGATATCTCAGTATTTTTTACAGTTCTTTTAACGTCTAAAATACTAATATTGAATTGTTTGAAAACGTCTGACAATAGAAAAAAATGTTATAAGGCATTTTATTCTGCATACGTTTTTATACCTCATCCATAAATATGTGCTTTATTTTCGCGTACACCCTGTATAGAAAACATAATAGTCAATAAAAATGAAATATCTCTAATGTATCGCTATCACTCATATTTTTACGAAAATTGATTTGGTACACAAAAAACCAAGTACTTATTTTTCTATTTTTTCTTGTTTACTATTGTTTACTTTCACAACTTTATGCTAATTACAAAATACTTTTGCTTAAATTATTACTATTTTCATTTTTTAAATAAGAATTATCAGTTGCTAACAATTGGCGCTTTCGGATATAAATATTTGATCAAATCTCTAGCGAAATGTTTTCAGGTTAAGAATTAATGATTGAGTATTTTAGATGTTTTACGGTTCAAAGTTTAAGATCGAATGAGTGTCTGCTAAAATGTCTATGGGGATCCGTTATGAGCTACGTGATTTTTTACATTCAATACTTTTAAATTATTGCGTTTTAGGATGATGATTGCACGTGTGGGGTTTCATATAAATAATTAGTATAAAAATGAGATTGTTTTCATTTTTAGCTGTACAATGGAATATTTCATTTAAAGTTGCGCTATTGTAAAAATACGTGGCAAGAGTTTGAGATGTTGTCAATTATTTTAATAAATTAGAAATGTAAGAAAATGTTTATCGATTAATTTTTTTTCTGTTTAAAATTCATTCGAACATGCCCACAATTTTATACTTTTTTCAATATTAGGTCTGACGTACTCGACGCTTTCCCTACTTTCCACGGTGATATTTTTGGTAGTGGCTATTCACATGAACGGGTGGAAGTTAGACCGGCGTTTTGGAGTGATGTTAATGATTTGGTACTTGGTTTTCATAACATTCGCCAGCATGTATGAACTGAACGTGTTCGGTTACATGAACCCCCCTGAATGTGATACCGATTGGTAAAATAAAAATGTTGTTAACTTTGTTGTCGGCGGTACAATTTGCAACTTAATTTTCGATATTTTGTTATCTGGAAATGTATTTAAGTAAAATAGAATTGTACATAACGAAAAGAAAAGCGTCGAAAATAACATATTATACATGGGTTCTTGCTTGTTCGTATTGTAACAACTTTTGGATGGTTCTGAAACATTTTTCTTGTTAAATGGACACTCACATCAGTATCTTTAAATTATTTTATTAAAAAAAACGAATTCTTAATGTAGTAACTGTATCTCGTTTACTTTAATGTGCATAAAGAAAATTGTTGTTACACAAAAATTATATTACAAATTGTTACCACTTATTATATATATATATATATATATACGAGTATATATATACCCATAATAATATCGTAACATTCCTTAAAGAAATTAATGTTGACCTTTTTAACTGGTAGATGTTTAATAGTTGTTACCCGTCCTAAAAAAAAGATTTTAGACTTTTTATGTGCTACGCTAATATAAGATTTAGTACTTGTATCAAAATAGATTGTGCTTGTTTTATAGGAACGTACTGTACATTTGAACGAAAAACATCTTTTTTTTGCGGATGTATTTCTTTGTTGGGGCACATTGCCAAGTTGGTGTTGCTTAGGCGTTAAAACTAGGATGATTCGAAAATATAATCAATTTTCAAGAACAAATTAGAATAGGAAATAGTGTGTAAATATTATAGAACATTTATAAAAAGATGCATTAGTCAATTTTATGGAGAATAAATAATTGTTAAAATTTGGTAGCTACCTACCTAATAAATAGTAAATTAGGATTAGATAACCAAACGAAAATGTACATTACAGCCTTATTTGTTCTTACGAGGTGCTACCCAGAAGTTCCAGTAATTATTTAAGAACTACAGAAGTACTTCTTGCTTGAATTTACTCGATGTTGCTAAATCGACGTTCATTAAACTTGAATTTCATCATCGAAATTATGAAAAGTATGAAGGCCTTTAAAACGTATAAACCACTCAAAAATCCCTGCTTTACAAAAGGCCGCATCACCGAAAACTTAAACTAACATTTTTGGGGAGCTTCTTGTATAAACATATTGGAACATTTAAACACTTTTACAATTATTAATGAACAACGTGAGTTATACGACCAATGAAAGAAAATTGAATTTTAATTTTGAATTATCCTTATTAGGTTTATCAACGTTTTAGCGAAGAATTTATACAATATTATTAGGATTCTATATTTATACCTATTGTGTTGTGTCATTAATTTAGTTTGTGATACTTAAAATAATTTTGTGATATAAATGGATCAATGATTTTTTAATATATTATTAAACTATTACGAATTTAAAAGATTTTTTTGTTTAAACACAATATTTCAATCAAAATTTGATATATGTTAAAAAAAGCATTGATTCTTAAATATTTCGGGCAAATTTGTAGTTCTTCCAATATAAATACAATAATTAAGTTTAAAGAAAAAATAAGACTTTCGATATGTTCAACATAAATATAAAGTTGTGATGATCATTGCGCAATTTTTTTGAATAGTTCCAAATCGTAAAATATAGTATACGATTCAGAAAATTAGACAATATCGACTAAAATCCAAATAAATATAATAAAATTTGCCCAAAATATACATAAAGACAAGTACGGTACATACTGTTGAAGGGATCTTATTTTTTCCAGAAAAATTAGTATTTTGGGGTATAGGGGGTTTAGAGGGGCGACTAAATAAAACTTCTACTGCTTTACAAAAAAAAAAAACAACTTGCCAACCACTTAACAAAAGCAATACTAAATAAAGGGAAACTACCCCATTGTTTTTTTTACAAAATGGGCGAATTATTACTCTCGACAAAGAACGAATAAAAACCCAAAATTCCCTTTCTCTTAATAAAAAACGCAAAGACTCTCTAACCTTTTAAACCAGAAAAGAAAAAACTTTGCAACTTAAAAATGAAACTATAAAATTCTAATACAAATTAACTTTACACAGTTGTTATTGACCAAAAAAAATAATAGTTCCCAACTGTTCGAACCCCTGCGATTTAATTAATCGACAAGATTTTTTCTTTAATTTTTTTGCTCTGACTCCTTCGCCAAATCATTCCCTCTTTTTCCTCGTTATTTAGATTTTTCTTTCTGAATTTCTTGATTGGCCAATGACAGTTTTTAACGTTACAACGTTTCTTTTTTTCTGTTTGCGTTTTAATTGGTTTTCGATATTTCAACACAACGTGTGTTATATCCTTACATTACACTTTTGTTACTAAAATGTTTTTACGATACAATCAGTTTATTTTTTTCTCTCTCATAACTTCAATAATCTTTGATTATTATACATTCATAAAAAATTATTAGAAGAATCGTACTGGGCCAAAAATATACAGGGGATTCCATTTTAAAGAAGAAAGTAAAAGTCATAACTATTTTCAAAAGTATCACTTGTTCTACAGTATGTACCCGTTATTAGAATTAGTTGGAATTTATTGTGATATGTTGTATATTATATAAAGATAGACATATTCTTTACTAGTAAACGTAGACAATAATTTTTGTAACGATCAAGTATCTACCATAAAGATCGTTTTCAGATTCCAATATTTATTTCGGCATTTCATTAAGTAGTTCAAGCTTTGTTTGAAAAAAAAACGAACAAATTTTGAACTACCAAAAGGAATGTTTAATTTAAATATATTTTCATTAAATACCAATTTTTTTGTTTTAACGAATGTCAATGAACAGTTCGTCAATGAAACTTAATCAATTATTCTAGTCTGTGTAGTGGTCAAAAAATATATTGTCGCACCACTGTTTCCCATGTTAAAAAAATATTTGTACGTAAAACCGTTAACAATAGTTATTCCAAAACTTGTTCAAGAAAAAAAATTCCACTTTTTCAATGCCCTCTACAAAGTACAAATCAAAAAAAATATCTGACATTTTTTATTATTATAAGTTAACCGAACTACAATTTTTTTTATTTAAAAAACAAGTTTTGTGAATAAAAAAGTGTAAGAAAAATAAGACTTAATCTTACATCGAACATTATTTAGTTTTTCCATTTATCATTGTATATAAACCATTCGTTCCAATTTACATTATGGTGTCCTAGTTAATATAGAAGTTAAGAAAAGTTGTATCACTTAAATGGTAAAATTTGAAATATAGCCGGAAAATAGAAAAAATAACAATCGAACGTAAATTTAAATGAAAAAAATATCTTATTAATCATGGGACATCATATTAAATATCATTTCTTAAGTGTTACATATTTGATATACCTGAATGTCATATTATGAAAACATTTCTAGAGCCCTGGCCTTTGGAACGTCTTATCATCTCATACCATATCAATATAGATTCTTGTAGAAGTCATTTGGTCTATAAAAGTCATTCCATACTTACATATATATTTTATTTGTTCCTTTGGCCTTATTTGTATAGCCCGAGAACCAATAGAATGTTCCTATGAAAAGGGGGCGACTATACACAACAAAAAATATTTTAATAGATTATACTGGGGTACGTTCCTAAGCTTTGAGAGACAATTACAAAACAAATAAAAAGAAGTTCTAAAGTTCCTACTTTAAAATAGACAGTGTTTCTCCACTTAATTTACACTAAGATTAGTGTTATGACATGACGAACGGGTAAAGAACCGCCGAAATAATTTTATATGTTGAGATGTAGAGAACACGTCAGAAAATCGTATATACTCGTAGATCAGCAATTGTTCAGTAAATCATTAAAATACCGAGTCATTTTTTTGAAGTATTTCTCAACGTTTCGCCATTTGTTGTAAGAGGCTTCTTCAGGAGGTGAAATGAGCACGGTAACTCAACTACTTAACGTAGTCAGAAACACAACTGAGTTACTGTGCATATCTCACACCTAAATGTGTTCCCTCATATTTATTCTGACCGTGGAAGCCTACGATCTTCAATCATTAAAATAATATGGATAGAAGAAACGCATACGACATAATCAATGATTTAATCTCGAACCCGTAGGAGGAAAATGTAGGCGAAACGATTTTTCTTCGTAGACGCAATTATAACTCTTATATTATGTAGTGTGAAATGTAGGTATACCGATTAGATTGGTTAGTGGTTTGGTTCTCGGACTAACATAAGTAGATACGAATTAAATTAGGTAAGTATATTACCGCAACATTTGACAATAAAACAGCTTTACGCTTAATAATATATAGATCAGATAAGTTTATGTTACTTTTGTGTACCCAACAATCACTAAATAAACGTAGTACACACAAATTATTTGTTTACTTAACTTAACGACACAGGTCACATTGCTTCTCACGAAAAATTAATGTTATTTGTTTCCCAGAACGTTCCAAGAATATCTATCAATGTGCAAAATGTACTCGAGAAACTCCATGGCAAATCCTACTTTTATCCTGCAGGTTTAATTTAACAGTATGAAAAACAAATTAGCTTTTAGTGCTAAGGATATCAAATTTTTTTTTTAGTTATTTGCCCCAATAATTTGGATAAAGCTAGATGAAGATGAACTACAAGTTTAGTAATGAGTTGTAGTTTAATAGAGACGTATAATAATATAAAAATCATAGAAACAACGAAATAATGTTTGTATCGGATCTGCAGTAAGGATCGAGATTCCATGAATATCTGCCAGTCAAAGCTGTAGCTGGAACTGTCCATTCTTGAAGAATTTGGAGACAGAACAATCAATTTTCAATAGATTTGTGACTCTTAGTAAACCTTATCCGAGTTTTCTTAAGTTAAAACCAGTTTCTGTAAACCTTTGCATTTCATCAAATCCTGTACTTCTAACATTAAATTAAGATAACTACGAAATTGGGTACACGTTGGCCAATTTATTATTATTTAAAAAAATCTATTAAATTCAAGTGGCTTATTAATTTTGTATTCTAGTTTATTGAAATTCAATTTATTTATAAATATGTACTGAAGGTTTTTAGAATATGAATAAATTATTTGAATACACAAAATAAATCGAACAAATTTTATTGACTGCCAAATTTCAAACACATTAAGTAACAATATTTTCAAAGTGGGTTCTTACATAATTAAAATTAAATAAATTATTTGTTACGTATTTGGTTGTTTTCTTTAAATAAATATATGAACAAATATAAATTTTCAGGAGGATTTTAGCCTCCTACGTAAAACTTGGCTAATGAAATTAAAGAGGCTGAGTGAAACATTAACAATTTATTTATGAGTAAAGAATAGTCTTACGAAATATTAGGGCAACTTACATCTTTAAATAAGTAAAACATTTAGTCGCATGGGTAGGCACTATTAACTTCTCGATCGTCTGAGAAACCAAACTTGAGTTCCAATCCTTTTTTTTTTCCCAGCCAAGAAGACTTCAATATTTATTAATTTTGATGACTCTCACAAAAATGTTTATTTATATCGGATCGCGACCTGGCCCCAAAACTTTCGCTCGCGTTATATTAAATAAACAGTATATGTTATAATTTAGAAAGTATTAAATAAAAAGTAAGTTCTTCCGTACAGAGCGATACTTAACTAAATCCCTGTACATACTATCTAAACATTATTATAATTAACGATGAAAAATCGACAATTATTAAGTAATAAAAAAATACCCAATCCTTCATTTACACTATAGGTATATCAGTCAATAAATTAATTTACAACTAACGTGTACATCTTTTCTCTAATTCCAGATTCACTAGTTTATTGTTCTGGTGATAGTTCCATCACAGTAATGCTATTCCTCCACACTTCCTTCAATTCCTTAATAGTCTGTAGATATTTATTCTACTAAATTTTAATAAATTTAACCAACTTTCTAATTTCTTTTCTGCGTAGCTTCTTAATCGAAATTATTCTATTTCATAATTCTGATGTCTGGCCTTAATACTTGCCGTAGAAATTCTCTTAAATTTCTCCAAGAAGAAATTTTGCTAATTTGAAATCCGCCACTTCTTCCTTTTTTTATATTTTAATCTCCTTACCAATTTTATTATTCTCAATGTTTCATAAATTATATTTTAAAACTCTTACTTTACATTTCTTAATCTTACAAGATCTTTTTTTTATTTCCTTTACAAATCTGACAATACTCATCTACTTCACATCATCGCTTCTCCCTTAACAATTTAACCCTAGTTATCAAAAAAAATGTCTACCCCCTCATTATGAATTTTAATTACCCTCTTTCTTGATTTTTAAGTTATAATTGGATCATAACAGTATATAAGGTAGAATAAAATGGTTTACAGGCTGTGTAACTTTATTCCGGACATAGTTGTCAAGAATTCAGACGTTATGTTGACAAACATACGATTTAGCAATATTGCAACTACCTAGAGATCCGAGACTCAAGCTTCGGTTCAAGAGATGATTATTCCCATTAGTGAGTAACGAAACACAAAACAATACCGAATCGTGCATACATTTGCGTAATGAGTGAATCCTATGATATGAAGGGAAAAAAATTACATAGCTTGTATCTTTTAAAATAATTCCTTTATTAATATAGTAAACAAAAAATATAAACAAATAAAACAACATTAAAAGGTGAATACAAATGTAAAAAAGAAAAAGCTAAACATGCAAATCCCTGGTTGGCCAAGAATTTCTTAAATTCTCCAAAAAATTGTTATCTTCAATCGGCGTTTCGTGATCACAAATATCAAGACTTTCCATGTCCAAATCATCTCTATTTAAATATTTTTTCACACATAAATCGACAATTTTTTGTTGGTGCAAATCAAGCATCATTGTAGGACCTAAAATTTTTTTTGAATATGTAATAAAAAATAAATAAATAAATAAATCAAAGTTAATACCTAGTGAAATTCCGGCCTTTGAATCTGTATTTTCAACTATTAAACTATCGAAAAATCTATGGAAATCATCCGGCGCTGGTTCTTCTTTGGGCGCTTTTGGATTTTCCAATTTGTGTTGTCTTAATAAACCCGCAAATGGCAAGGCTGACGAAATAAAATTAGTAAAAATTATAAGATTTGAAAATCATTATGATTATTACCTGCCATGGCAAGACATTTCGGTGTGTAATCAACATTGGGCATCAAGACATAATATCGCCCTTTTGTGTTTTTCGCATACACTCTTTTCACTAAAGCATATTTATCATTTTCATGAAGGACATTTACTAAATGAGTGAAAAATTGGAATGCTTCAATATCAACAGCGCTCGGCATAACGTAATACATGTCTTCACCTGTTGACAAAAATTAGTACAAATATTTTCAGAAATCAAACTACTTTCTCACCAAGAATATACGATTCTGGAATTAATTTCCTCTCTGTGAACCCCATAATACTAAAACACCTTTCAGTCGGCACTTTGAATTTGCCATCATCCATTTGTAAGAACTTTCCGTGACGGACTATACCCTTTATTATTTCACATTCCTCTACCTCCATTGTACGATCATCAGCCAAAGCTCTCACAAAATTTTTCGGAACTCCCGACATTAGTTTTATACAAGTGTTTTTTCTAAAACAAAAATTCCAATAAAATATTTTAGTTTTCCATAATTGGATTGATTTGCAAAAATCATTTGACACTGTAAACCATAAAATCTTATTAAAAAGCTAAATAATACTGGAATTAGGAAAAATGTCTATAAATGGTTTGCAATTTTTTTAACTGAAAGAGAACACTGTTAATTTTGATAAAATTAAAAGTAATAACCGATTTATTACGTGTGGTGTATCACAGTATTCTGTGTCGGGTCCAGTACTATTTCTTATCTTAATTAATAGCATTTCAAAATTGCGGTTAAAGGGATCCCAGAAATTATTTGCAGATGATATTAATATATCATTCAAACAAAATAACTGAAATCAAAAATTTTATAAAAATCATTTAATGAACTATGAAATTGACAACAAATTGTGAAAAATCATTCTACATGATTATTTGATTATTTCAAACAAAAAAATCAAAATAATGAATCAATCTTGATTAATAACAATTTTCTTAAGCAGGCTACTATAATAAAATTCTTAGGATTATATATATATATATATTGATGAACATTTCAAATGGAGGGAACATATTGATAAACTTAGAAGACACATATTTCCACTATTAGGTATTTTATTTTTGTTTAATATATTTCAAATTACGGTATTTCATATGCATTTAGGATACAGCAATATATAAATCTAAATCAAGAAAATTACTTAAATTTGATTCGATATATAAATATTTTCTAGAGTGAGTTCTACTTAAAACAAAACTATCACATTTAATTTTAAAAGAAACTTATATATAATATCCGTCAAACAAAAAAATTACTAAATGTAAGAAATATGGTGAAAAATAGATGTAATTTAAAGAAATAAAATTCTACAATAATGTACCAAATAACATTTAAACTAATAGAAATCCAAACAAATTTTTAAAATAAAATAAAAATGTTTTTGAATTAATTCTGTCCAGTGAATAATTCATTCATTGTTCTATCATGTAGTTATGTTATGTTTGTTTACGTTTAAAATTATTTATTTGTTTTGTTTTATTAAGTTTCTGTTATGAACAGTAATGTCTCTTGGGCTTTTTCTTTAATAAATAAAATAACTATATAAATATTTCTACCTAAATATGTTGCAAGTATCCACTGGAATGGAAAGGTTGTTACCAAAAGAAAGTGGTACCTTCCATGGTTGAGAACCTGGTGTATCTATAAAAGATATCAAAAGTTGGGTACCTACTTTTGTATTACACATAACGCTATTATAGGTGTTGTTCACTATTTTTTGAGCCACAACCAGATTCATCTGAGTTTCATCCTAAAATAAAATAATCTAAATTCAAATGCGTCCAACTGTCTTTCATTTTTTCGTAAACCATAAATGTAACTCTTTTTTAAAATAGTAATCTTCTATGAACTAGAAATTATATTTTCATCACCCCCAAATCATGATTTGAATTAATTCTCAATATAATTACAAATTATTTGGAAGAATTATTTTTTGTAAAAGTTTTCAAGAGTGTTTTAGGGTGGGTCATTTTTAACCCTTTGCGCTCGTATGTCGCCGAACAGGCGGCATACCATGTCTTATCATTACAGCGGGTTGGCCTGTCTGTCATCCCCTAAGCCCATTTCTAATACTTCTAAATTGCTTTCTTAAACCTTCTTTGAGTACATGTTTATGTAAAAATAAAATAATAACATGACATATAACTTGCTATCCTAAGCTGATTATTTTATATCTGCTGATGTATAAGAGTTTACTGCATTTATTGGGGTTGTCCTAAATATGGGTACGATAACCTTATCTAATATCCAAGAGTATTGGTCACAACAGTTTAACGCCAACATACCTTTCTTTAGTAGCATATTTATAAGGGAATGATTTTTTGGATTCTCCACTTGCATCAAAACGATCCAAATGACCGAATTCTTAGGGCTCGAACTCAAAAAGTCAGCCACTATTTAGATCATTTGGACAAACAGTTCAAAGAACATTTAATTCCGTCAAGAGAGATATCAGTAGACTAATCTGTTGTTGGATTTAAGGATGAAATTAGTTTTTTAACTTACAACCCTAACAAGCCTACGAAATGGGGGATCAGAATATATGTAACGGCGGATGCTAACACGGGGTATGTTTTTTCAATTTTGCCGTACTACGGAATCTTGACTTCAGAAGATTTAGCGAGACCTGACCTACCTGTAAGTACAAGGATTGTATTACATCTTTTTTCAAAATTTATAATTTTTGTAAACTTTTATTTTTTTATTTAGAGTTTTTCAAGGTTTTTTTATTTAGTTATTTTTCATGTTCTAATGGTAATAAATTATTGTGTTTAATTTGAATAAACATCTGTGCAAAAAATATTATTTTTTAAAAAACATCCCATAGTTTTTGACATTGAGCGATTTTTGCTTTTTTTTCTAAAACAATAAAAAAATGTCCACATTTTTATTTTGTTTTACACTAAGTGTATCTACTACGCAAATTTAGCACATATAAAAAAAATTCCCATGTAAAAAAAAATTCCGAGTAGATAGATAAGTAAATAAAATAATAGTCCAGTACAGTGTACTCACAAAAGAACATATAAAAGAGTGACATTAGACGTCTGTAGAAAAATTTTTGGAATAAACAATTTTTAGTTTAGTGGTTAAGTGAATTTAGTTATTTTAATACACATATAGGTAAGAAATCTTGTAATTACTTGACACGTCCAAATTACTTGACATGTTCAAATTAGTACAAAATTTTGCAGTACATTTAGTTCATAAAATAAAAAAATCTAAAAAACTTCCAACAGACATCTTAGTACTGAACTTAAACTCTTTCTGAACACAAAACAAGGGATCTGCAGATCTATTAAACTTCAGCTGTTAAATGTTATAAATAAAGACAGTTAAAAATCTGCAGATCCCTAGTTATGTGTTCAGAAAAAGTTTCACTACATGGCAACAAATATTTTTAGTTTTGTCCATATTCATTCATATTCATATCTATGAATAACAAATTTATTTTATAACATATTTATTCAGGGAGATAGCTGTTTTATATTTTGCATAATTTAATAATAGGACAATAAGAAAACAGCTCTTGTTCTTTTTACAAAAAATTGCTGTTTAAATTTTCGGTATGTTTACTTTATGTTAGTTGTTTTATTTGGCATTTGTGTAACAAAATTTAGTTCCTTAATTACTAGTATTTAAAAAACTATTTACTCTTCAATGACTTATACTATATCTGTTTTATTATAATAACCCATAACCCATTTATAAAGTCTTCTTAGAAAATATCATGTATTTCATTATTTACTTACAATCTTTAGCATTTCCATGCATTTCGACACGCCATCATAATTTGTGATGGCTATTGGAAGCTGGATTTCGGGTCCAATTATATAAAGAAATATATTATAATCCTTTAAGTTTTCTATAACATTTTTTACATGTTTATCATTAAAATCAGGCACCAGAGTGTCATGGAGATTTGTAAAAAAGATCAACTGCAAAGTAACGAGTCCTGGTTCTTCTGCTATGTCTTCCAAATGCTTAATTCCAAGTCTCAATGCATCTATCCAGTTGGATTTTCCACTTTGCATACCTTCAACAGTTTCGCATATAAATTTTGGATTAAAATGTTGATTATCAGCTGTGTATATGTGAGGATAGTTTTTTGCATTCTTCGTTTCCGCAGAGTTCACAAATATTAGCCTGTAAGTACTTTTGCTATTTAGAAACCACTTGTACGTTGCGAATTTGAGTAGTCCGTTCAATAGTTCAGTTTTCTTAGGCGATGCAACATCGAACAAAATAATGCCATAATCTCTTTTTACGGCGGGCGGCATTTTCAATATTATTTAAAAATAAAACCTAAGCAAATAAAAATATTAACCTAAACCAGTAAAGTCTGTCAAAAATCATAAAATGCGCCAAAGTGTAGACTGAAGTTGTGCGTATAATGATGACATTGGCAGTAATTGTCTTCTTTTTCTTTAGTTTTTATGAGCTCGGCCTCTAAGAACTATTTACCCAATAAATTATTTTTATAACTCCTAGTCTATTACTTCAACAATGTTCCATAATTATTATCAAACTTACTTATTAATATCAAAAACTTTAAAAAAAATTTCACAATTGATATATATGATATCCTATCCATCTTTAGTGTTTATCATTAGAGAATTTTAAAGTTGAGATTTTATTGAATCTCAATTTTAAACCGGAAATTTAAAAACGTCTCGATTTTGGGGCAGAATTATTAAAATCTCGTTATTTTTTCAAGATATCGTTTTTCAACTAGAGATTTTAATGAATCTTGTTTTTGAAGTCGAATGAATTTAAATTGGAGATTTTAAAAGACTAGCTGTTTTTCTTCAAAATTCTGACTTTTTTATTGAATCTCGATCTTAAAGTAAAAATCTTTTGGTACCGATTTTTAAACGCATTTAAAATTAAGAAAGGCTTAAAATGTTCAGTTTCCATATAATATGGAAGCTGAACCTACAATAGGTCTAATTTTTCTATGCATTTAATAAAATGCCGTTAAAAAAACTTCAGTGTTTATTGCTCATTATGGAGCTGTTCATTTTATTACAAAAGGTCTATTTAAAAAAAGTATTTCATATACATTTTGAACAAACTGCTATATTCTAAGAAAAAATGCTAAATCAGTAAATAATTGTTGAAAAATTATATATTTAAAAAAATTACAATAGAAAACAATACAAGTAAAAACATCGACTATGGAATGTTAACAACTATTTGGTAAATATTACATAAAAAAATAACAACATATTTTACTCAATTACAGAACAATAACTACGAATATAAGTAATTTACTTCTGTGCAATTATAATTATTAAACAAGTTATTTTTGGAAATTATTTTCGTACATATATGGCATCTAGTTTCCAAATAAAATTTATATATAAAAAAAGATTAGTGAACTTATCAACGTGTGTAATTTCCTAGAAATCGGAATAAAAAGTTACGCATACATAAAAGATAAATTCATGAAAAATTAATTCCCTATAAAAAATATGAGCTTATATGATTCAAATAATAATAAAACGTGAGATTCCTTTGATAGTATACATTTCTTGTATACAGAGTGGGTTTTTAAGTGTAACCACCATTGAAGTCTTTTAAACAGTAATAATAAGAAGTTATTAAAGGAATAAGTTCATTAATGAGAAAAAAAAACTTAAAAATTTAAGGTAGCAAAAACTCAATAAAGATGCCTCTATGGCACCATCCAATCACAAATATATATGTTTTTATTTGTTTTGCACAACAGTGCTTGTAGTACAAAATTTACAAAAATAAAGAAAAGCTTTTTATTTTAATCTTGTTTCATTTACTAATATTGAATTTTCAAATATGGATCTTTTATCAAGGTTTGCAAATTATCAGTTTTGGTACCACTTAAAAACATCTACTCTGTACTATTTAAAAAAAGTAAAAGTCTAGAATGAATGAAAATTGACTTAAGAAAACATACATTTTATAATGTTTATACTACAGTACCATTTATTAAGCCAAGTTAAAAGTATAACTAAATTAAAAATAATCTTATTGGTTACAAAATTAAACATTTTTCACGGGATCATTAGATCTTTTTTTTTAATAAGTAAGCTCGTTAATTCGAATGTTTCGTTGTATGAAGACTAGCATGCTTCTTTAAATACAAACAATAAGCATTTTTAAAGCATACGTGAATCAAAAGATAAAACAATTTTTTTTATGTTTTCACTGCAATTATGTATTATCATTTGATAGACGTAAAAAATTGGCATGAATAAAATTAAATCGCTAATCAGTTCGTTCATCTTCTAATTTCGGCCTCTGCAACTTCTCGGGATGGGAACAGGCTAATCTAGAAAAGTCTCTGACTACGTCGTTGAAAGTGTCGTCGCCAGTCACTCCCATTTCTGAATCTTTCATTTCTTCGTTTAGTCTTCCCAACCTCAACCTAGAAAAAACCCTTGGTAATAGTTATTACTTACAAATTGATAGTAAAACATCGTCAAATGTGATTCTTGACTGCAAAAGATCAGAATGTGTCTATAAGCCACAAGCCACTTCTATAAAATGGGCTAATTTCATAATTGATTACGTTTCATTTGTAAGCGTTTTCATATTTGAAGATTCTTAAATTATGTTCTAAAAAAAATTATGGAAATGCAAAAACATGCTTACAGAGTAACGATATCGGCGTGTTCTTTTTGTTCGGCAATAGAGAGAGGCAGTTTGCCTTCATCGTCTTCGAGATGTTGATCCGCTCTATGCTTCAAGAATAGACAAACTTGTGCCGTATGCCCTTCCTGGGTCGCTATATGCAACGGCGTTTTCCCGTCTTGATCTTGAGCGTTGATTTTCACACCGTTCAGTATTAAATACGCACAAGGCATTACTGATCCCTAAAAAAACGAATACTTTCTAAATAAAAAAATATAATAATACGTAATAGGTTAAAAACACCGACAGAAAATAGAAAAAAAAAACAAGAGACATTTTCGTTTAGTTTTTGATGAACGCAACCGTATTTAATTACTTTTAACTTAATTTGCGAAATATTCAGTAGGTATATAACAATGAATAGTAATTACGCTAAAAACAGCAGCATGAAGAGGGGTCCTGTTCCTGTCCTCGGGGTTTATCCAACATTTGTCAGCGCCCAGAGCAAGGGCCTCGCACATGACAGGCAAATTGTGAGCAGCAGACGCTTTGTAAAGCAGCAGATCCGGTTGGAGCTTTGAGATGTCTTCTTCGCCTAAAAATGACCACATTTATTGTATATACTTCACGAATAACAATATTTGCCACTCACTGACAGTCTCGTTTTCTTCCTCTCCCCCAGTAGATTCCTGGTCGCTGCTACACAAATCTATGGTCCCCTCTATTGGTTGTTTATCGAGATCGTTTCCGAATAACAAAACACTGCTGCGTTTCTTGAGGCTGCTTCGTTTCGAAGATTCGCTATTTGTGTCGTCGTCTTTGCCACTGCTGCTAGTACTAAAAATATTATTATGTTAGAATACAATAGTTCATAAAGTGGCATGGCTATTTCTACAAGGTTTTGCGTCTTCAGATACATTAGCCAATATTTATTGGACATTTAGATTTGATTTCTTCAAAATTTAACAGGAAATAACTTTCGATTGAAGAGTAAAGTATTTTGCCCAGTAATTGCCAACTTTTGTTTTGCTACGAAAAACTTCTTCAAAATCTATTTTCTTTTTCAGATTGATCATTTCAATAAAAATTTCATCGGTTTGATAGAAGGTAGGAATGAATGTAAATACACAGAGAATAAATGAAAATGTATGATCGATTTTTAGTTTATTTTCATATACCTGGTTGAATATTTACAAATTTTAATTGGAATATCTCTAGATAGTTTCGGTCAATAAAATCAATATGAAAATCAATCTTTCTCATTTTTTATATATTAATATTTTAAGCCAAAACCTACAGGATTAAAATAAATGGGGTCGTATTGTAAAATTTCTGAAACAATAAAGTCAACCAATGTTATGTAATTGTAGATATCAAATTGGATTTTATCCATTGATTTTGTATATTGAATTTGCATAATTTAGTTAAACTGAGGCTGTATTAGTACTGGCCGAATGTCTTATGGACTGAAGCCTGTATGGAATTTTAAATACATGGCATGTGCTTATTTCAGAATGGAAAGAAGTGCGCTAATTCGGGAGTGATGCAAAATATCTGGATTGTGGACCAAATAGTAAATGAAATGGAAGAAGCTGGAGCATGGATAAACTTCGAAAACAGGTTAGTTTTACTAAAATGTATTTTATATTTTAACGAACTCTAAATTTTATCTATTTCTTAAATCAATTAAATATATACCAGCGGAATATTTGCTAACCGAAAAAGTAATCGTAATTATTTTGACAATTTTAGAATTATTTCAATTATATTGGCTTATATACGTCTTATTCTTTATAATATAAAGTTTATAAATCATTATTATATGTTTAGTACTCAAAAAACCATAATTTACATTAAATAATTTTGAAATTTTCTACGACCATGAGACTCGTATTTATGATGAAGAAATGACATTGTAGCGATTGGCATGCCTTGATGCGACGTTGTCGAGTATTTAGATTGAAATATTTCAACGATTTCTGACGTCCGGCCGTCAACCAGTTGTGTGTTTTCACCACGTTTTCGGTAATTTTATAATATTGTCTTTATTTTTTTGCTTTGCTAGAGAGTTAACTTATAAAAAAAACTGTTTTTTTCAAAACAAACATAGTGTGAATAAGCTGATAACCTAACCTTACATTTTTGAAACTTCCTACATTCCTCGACAATTTAGACAAGCCGACAACACTGCAGGGTCGTGATCTCATAATTGATATATGACGTGCAACGGGATTTGTATTAAAAATCCTATACTTTTATTTGTAGTGACATTAAGTGATTCATAATTCTACGTTGACGCAATAATTAAGCGACTCTTAAATATTTAAGCATATCTAAATTGAAGTAGAGTGAATGTCAAGGATTGTTTTCAATATCACAGCAACTTTTTTTATCTCAAATGAAGGTATTAGAACTATTTTTGAAGGGCACTTAACTCAGCTAATTATCTGGTCTAAAAAATACTTAGAAAATGAGAATCTGGAAAATTTACACTGATACTCCATTTGTATTCATTGTTGGAGGAGAAGAAAATCTTATTGAGTTTTCTTACGGTAAACTTTGGCAAGATGAAACTGACAGAATTTTGGTTTTCAATAAAAGTGAAAAAGCTCAGCGAATTTTAATTCCATTTTCGATGTCTTATTTGTGTTAAAAAATGTGCAGTGAATTGCAAGCTCATCCATGCCATTAACTTAATGTCATCAATATGAAAAAAAAAAAATTCACGAATTTGTTTGATAATGTAATTACAGGAATTTTAATTAATTTTATATCTGCTTATAATTAGTCATACATTTACGAGGATGGGTTGATTAATTCGCGGCCTAACAAAGAAAATAATATTTTAGAAGAATAAATTTGTTTTTATTTTTCAACATAATCTTCTTCTAGTTGAATGCACTTGGTCCATCGATGTTCCAAACTCTAATAACTGTTTGTCGCTTCAATCGCTTCCATGTCTGAAGAATATTTCTTTCCCGGATGAAATTTCTTCAAGTTGGGGAATAGGCTGAAGTCCGACGGGGCCAAATCAGACGAGTAGGGTTCGTGAGGTACCAGTTCAAACCCCAGCACATTAATTTTAGTCATCGCGATAACCGGCTTGTAGCATTGTGCATTGTCCTGATGAAAGAAGATTTTCTTTTTGGCCAACCCGGGTCTTTTTTCTTGAATTTTTTGCTAGAGCTGTTCTAGAAGATTAGCGTAGTATTCGCTGTTTATTGTTTTTCCTTTTCCAAGGTAGTCAAACCGTCGCCATCACCTTTCCGGCTAAAAGAACTGTTTTGGCCTTTTTCGGAGGCGGTTCTCCCTTGGCTGTCCATTGTTTGGGTTGCTGTTTGGTCTTTGGTGTATAATGGTGTAGCCAAGTTTCATCCATCCATGTTATGAATCGGCGAACAAAATCTGTTGGATTGCGCTGAAACAGCTTCAAAGATAATTCAGACGTGATTTTTCTGATGAGTTTCTGTTCAAGGGTAAGGAGTCACGGCACTCATCTAGCCGGACAAAATTTTAATGTCAAACTGTGACAAGATGTTACTAGATGCAAACATAAAAATTAAAAGGAAAAACAATGCCTTACTATGGTAGGCCACGAATTAATCAACCCATCCTCGTACTTAGGATAAGGAGCCATGGGAAGATCTTACTTTAAAAAAGGGAGCCCTCGACTTGAAAAAGAATGGGAAGCACTCATAATAAATAATATTCTCAACAACTTTTGCAGTTTTACCTTGTTTCACCGGTTTCGGAGATTTTTTCTATTTTATTGTTGGTCACTTTTTCAACTTTGACAACACACTTCTTTTCTCTTTTATCGCCACTTCTCGGTCTCCTTCGGATTTTTCTGACACTCCACTTTCGAACATCCATCAAACTTGTCGGTCTCGAATTTCTATTTGACGACGGTGATGTTTTATTGAATTGAGGAAGCCCTTTCACGTATTTCTTGTCCACATATTTAGCTTTTATGAAGGTTTCGCGCACTGCCCTGCTTATAAATTGTAAGTAAATATAAAGTAAATGTAGTTATGTACATAGTGAGTAAATAAAGTGCACATTTACCCCGGACATTGATCTGAGGGTCGTACAACGTCTTCGGGAGCATTAGCCTCGTATATCTTGTTAACCACAGAATTTCCAAGTTCCACCATTACTTTGATGATTTCCGGTTCCCAATCGTCCAGCGTAAGCGATCTTACTTTACTATAATGTACTCCCAAACTTCTGTGAACACCGGAGCATTCTAAAAACAATATCTTTAATATCAATATTTGCTTACAACTGTCAAACATTACCAATACATAAAGTAATCCCTAAGTTAATACTAGCCCATCGAGGATTTGGACTTTGACAGTCGCAACAAAAATTGTTGCCCGGTATTTTCAATAATTGTTCCCACATCCTAAAAAATGAGTTGATTATCAGAAATATCAAAGAAAGCTATACAGTTGCTTAAAGCATTGAAGGAAAACAAAAATATATGGCGAGGATTAACCTCTTTTTGGTGCGATTATTGTTGTCGCTAAGTATTTGTCTATTCTGGCCTCTAGTTGCGATGTCGTTGGAATAAGTGATGTTGCCCGTTTTCAGATGATCAAAATCGATGCTTTGAATTCTTTGAATCGCTGCTCCGATACCCTTTTGCAACGCCGTTATCCAACACTCGTACATCTCTTTCGTGTCCGCTTGTAACATGTGACTTCTGCAATTTCGACAAAATAGAAAATTAATAGTTACTGTTTTTTAGGACATTGCACTGATCGTCCACTTACTTTAGGGGCGACAACACTTCGAAACAGAACCGCCGTTCGCCGTCTAATACGGGCTTAACTGTACACAATCGCAAGTCGTCCTCCATTATTGTTTCGTGTTCTTCACCGGAGCGTTTTCTAAAACATTATATCATAGAAATCCTATAAAGTACCATTTTAATAACATAATCTAGTCCAAATCAATTCCTGATGTACAGTGCTCAATTGCTCAAAACCCAAGGAACATTTATAGAAAAAAATAATGAAAATGAATCTTTGATTGAACGAAAAATACGGTCCCGCCATTAATAAAGCCCAAAATGACACTTTCAATAAATTCGATCATAAACCTTCGACAAAGAAACATCTCGATATAAATTCGCTTTCTTAACTTAACAGAAGTAACATCTATCTTACATTCTTATCTCAAATCGGTATCAACTACCGACAATTTTTGGAAGATATTAAAGTAGCAACAAAAACTAGTAATTGTCATTTTAACTAGTATATTAAAAAAAACAAAACTAATGAAAAATCGATTTAAAACGACATATATCTGTTTTTAACACCATTTTTTAAAAGGTGTGTCATAGTCACCTGAAAAACTGTGAATTTGTAATTTAATAGAACTTTTCAAGATTTTAAAATGTTTAATAAATCACCAGTGACTTGGAAATCCTGGATTTTATTTACTATTCCTCAGTGCTATAACTATAATAATAATAATTATCAATGAACCAGCGATCAGACACTACATGGTGAAAAGTAAAATTGTGCCTTGTAATTGTAAAAAAAAGAAACAAATCGCATATATTACACTGCTATCCCACAAGTTTGGATGTCTAATAATTTTTTTTGTATTGGCCAATTGTTACTAGCGCAGAAAGAGAAATATTCGGTGCCGTATAATAACAAATGGCCAACATATCCAAAGAGAATAAAATCTTTGAACTTGCTAAAATAATTGTTTGTATCGTCATTTTCAACAATCTAACGAATTTAACTTATCCGTAAAAGCTTTGCATTATTCTAACATTGAAATAACTTTTTTAATCACATTAAGTAATTACACTTACAAGTCACTTCTAAAGTTTTTTTACAAATATCTCTCTTTTAAAATGATAAGGTAGACTAGAAAATTTTACAATAAAATTGATGGGTACCTATTCAACGCCTTGTTACTTCTTCGTGTTTTTCTCAATCATGAAATTAAATTGTTAAATATATTTTTAAAAACGGTATAACTGTGTTTGAGGAAAAATATTTAGTGATTATTTTTGAATGAACTTACCTGTAAACTAATTTGTTATCGTATAAATAAAACCATCGTCTATTCCACGTTTTAAAAGCATTTGATGTACGTTTAAATAAATATCCTTCCATTGTGGGGCCATTTTTTTCGTTTTTTAATGATATGGGTTCGATATTGGACACTATAGCGTGAGTATTTTCAAGTTCCTTTTGTACTTTGTATGTTTCCTCTCTCATCGTTGCTATCTGAGAACAATTTTTAAAGGAGTCAAAAATATAATTGAGTAAAGTGAAAATAATGTAAAACTTACTTCCTCTGCTAAAGTTTTGAAAAATGGTTCCAAATCCGCACATAAATCCGAGCCTTGGTGATAATATGTGGTACAGGCGTGCATGTATGAAAGTAACTAAAAAGTATCGATTTTCTATATTAAACTATATCAATTCACTTTTAGATTAGATAACGCATTAAAAAAAATTACCGGTGAAAATAATTCTCTCGATTTTACAAAAAAGAAACATCAAAATATGATATAATGTTTGCAAAAATAATACATTCCTTTTTCGAATATTTCAGAGTATTAGTCACATCTATTCCAATACTAAAAGTAAATAATCCCGATGTTTTAACGAATTCAAGCGTTACATGAATGAACAAACTATAATTATTAGTCAACAAAAACGTGAACTCTTTAAATTACAACATTACTAATTTTAATAAAGTGAAATATATTGTTGCACATACAGGATGTCCATAAATTCTCCTTACAAATAAAACCTTAGATTTTAGATGTAATTTTTTTAATCCAACTCATTTTTGAAATATCCAATTAATTTTTGTTGTTTTTAATTATATTACCGTGCTCAGAATCTCGTGCCTCTTCTTTGATTGCAAAACGCTTATACTGTTGACGTAATCTAATGTTTGGTGGCCAAAGCAGGATCGAACTGCGACCAAAATGTTCTGCACCTCTTCGACTTCTTGTTGTTTACTTCTGGGCGTATGTGAGTTCCTTAATAGAACATTGTCATATTCCGTAGAAATTTTTTCGAAATGCTGTTTGAAATCTCTTACACCTTTAATATCGCTAAAATCAATTTTTCGTTAAACAATAATGTTGTAAAAGGTTTAAAAAATATAATTACTTTTTTATAAATGATGTAAGATTCTTTAGAATTGTCCTAGAAGCTTGATCTAATAATATCGTGTGAAATTTGTTCATTTCCTGGAGGCTATGAATTAATTTGTTTAATGATGAAAGTACCATGGGGTCTTCCTTGAAATGGGTACTCAAATCCCAAAGACTGTTTGCAAACAGGCTAGAAAAGGTTTGTCTTTATCGATGGAAAAACATACAAAATTGATTTGTAGCAAATTTTATACACAAAGTAAGCAAATATAAACAAAATAAACTAGTAAAAAATAATCCTGTACTAGAATCTTTGAAAAATTTGAAATCAGCCCTAAAAACTACATAAAGAACTATCATAATATCTAGTAGTTCTGCAATACTTCCTCTAATAAAAATAGTTATTGTCAAAATACCATTGAACGTTTTTTTTTATCAAAAATCATTCCATAAAAAGAATTTTGGAATATTTGAAAAACCAGTACCGAACTGATTTCATAGATATGATACATATGTAGATGTAAAAAATTACACATTTTTTTAATTAGGAAAATGGAATAGTTCTCATTAAAATTGTCACGTTTTTATTTAAATCTAAGTGAAAAATATTTTTTTCATATTTTTAACAGTGAAAAATGATGACATCTTTATTACACAAATAAGTTTACGTTTTGCTTTTAAAATCTATATAGAATTAAAATACTTTTCGCAAATAAAATTTTTATAACGCCTATCATTAAATGATTCATGTTATAAGGCAACATTCATTTAATGTCGATCCTGCCATTGTGTGCATTCAGTATAATATTCACTACAAAATGAAATGGGCATGTTTTAGTAAATAATTATTTTTACAATGGGTAAGTATATCGAAGATAGTGTTTTAATCATGTAAATACATATTAGTGTTTCCAATAAATAACAATATGATAAAATATATTTGATTTCTATGAAATGCGATTACAAATTTTATAAAAAAACAAATGCATACATGTTAATCAGACAACTAACACAACAAATATATTTGTTTAATATAAACAGAAGTCAAAATGTATAATTATTGGGTGGTTGTGGTTAATAATTGTTATGTAAACATATTTTAGCAAATTTTATTATTTTAAAAATCATTGATTCGAATACTGTCCTTTAATGTGCAAATGATTCCACATAAATATTCTGCAGTATAATTGAATTAAATTAGCGTGTATTCTAAAAATGGGAACATGATCACACTTAATTATAATAATTAGCTTATTAACGGGAATGTTCAGCACAGTTAAAAAATCCGCAAAGAAACAAACCTTTGTTGACCAACATATGTTTTTCCAGTATCCACCATCGACCCGCATACTTTTAATATTTTTTCTAGTTTACTTTCAAGTTGATCGACACTGGCTTCCTCCTCCTCCAACAAACCTCTGTAAATTAAATAAACATTTTGGTAAACATAATTTTTTTAACACTTACTACTTATTCACCTGAATTTCGGAGAATCGCGAAGGCACTCTTGTAATTCGATTCTGCACACCATTTTGCTACTGTTAATTAATCTAAATTAGCGCATCATAATAATTATAAAAAATAGTTTCTCTCCAAAGATGCGCTCGAATATTATTAAGTTGAGTCATCAGATGGATTACCACTTTCTTGTGTTCCAAAGAAATTTAACACACACGTCAAACAACATACGGGGCATTTTAGTTTTACGATGTTGGTAACGTTATACATTGTTGAAATGTACGAGGGTGGTTTCATAATTAATCAATATAATTGGCATAATGGATACAATACATTAAATTATAATATGTATATAAAGAGTATCCAAATATGACCTTTCGATTTAATTTAATAATAAGATGCATAAAAAACTTTAAATGTTTTTTTTGTTATTTTATTTTGAAGTACAAATGTTGCTGTTATGATATCCAACAAGTGAACCCCTGCTTCTTTGACATAATAGTTATTTATGTAATAATTGTGTAAAGTAGCCTTTTTTATAATTGCATACAATATTTTTTCTAGTATCGTCTTATCGGGTATTTTATGAATTACAATAAACAAAATATACAAAATAATTAAAAGAACAATGTATAAAAGCATAAAAAAAATAAAAAATTGTTCTTTTTTTAGTTATTAGAGATATTAACATTAATAGTGCAGGTATTACAATTACCAAAATGTAAGTATTTGGCCTTTTCGAGTAAGGATTGTGAAAAATTTTGAGATGTCTAATTTTTTTCAGTTTCTGAAAATTCAGTCATGTCATCGATAATTGCTCTTTGTAGAAACAGTGTGTTTGGAAGTAAATTGCATGTCATACATCAAAATTTTATTAGAAATATTTTTTTTTGAATAAATTTATAACCTACATAGCCCTCTGCAATAGATCTTTTGCACCCCCTATGTTTTTTTAGTGTTATAGTAGGTCTCCTCCAGAATTTGCCAGTATAGTTGTTGAAGATCTCCTGAAGCAATGTACAGTAAAAGTTTCTGGTGTAGTTAGTAGAAAAACATATTTTTTCCAAAACTTTTTAATAACATATTTGCTGACATTTTTTTCAATTTCTCCAATTGCTTAACTCGAAATTGTTGGGTTCTTTAAGAATTCTTATAGTAAAGTCTTTCTTTCAAAAAGGCTGCCAATTAATGTTAGCTCTCCAAGAAATTATTTGATCGCCTTCTAAACTCCCACACTTTCTAATTTACTCCACGAATAATCTGTAACATTGTCCCGTATCGAGCTACATCTTTAATAAGCTCATTACCAGATTCATTATGGAAAAAAATAAATAATTACGCCTTCCGCTCAAAAATCATAGCACGCCATCACTTTTTCTGATTGCAGTCGTTTCTCAAGTATATTTCTTATCTCATATCCTGTAATTATACTTGTTTACATATCCACCAATTTTTGGTAGTTTTATCATCATATCAATTTTTTCTTCTGATAAATATGTTTTCTGTTAGCTTATTCTGACCTAAAACATTCTCCATTTTATCCATCGCTCCATATTAGCCAAGTTTTTACTTGACAATTGTCACTATAGGAAAACTGTCAAATTTATATAAACAGCGACCAATTTCAATTTAAATTGTAAGGCCCAATTTGGACACCCCTTTATAAAATATGGTTTAAGACTCTTAAATACCTTTTATTTCACCTGTTAGTAATAATAAAGCAATGAATAAAATAAATATAAAGTGTTTATTTGTTATAGTTTTGTTAGACTTATATGTACAAACAGTAAAGTAAGTTTATGTTAAACAACGAAAATTTGTGCTTTGTACTATATCCGGGGATGATTGAGTCCTTTTAAAATTCGTACCTAAAAAGCAGTTAGTGGATGTTGAGGAACTGCCGGTGGACATTTGAAAAAGTTCCAATTTAGAAGGTAGATGTTTAGCCATTTTGTCGTTATAGTTCTCGTCTACATTTATTCTATGATCAGGTGTAACAGAAAAATGGGATTTAAAACTCGTTTCTTGTGATTTCTTTGACGATTGCGATTCGTCGTGCCTTTTCTTCTTCTTCTGTTTTTTTTCTTTCTTCTTTGTTTCATCTGCGATATGAATATTTGGACTAACTGACTTCTTGTGTCTCTCATATAATTTATGATTTTCATGTTTTTCTCTGTGGTATTTGCTGCAACATGGTTCAGGTTCTTTCTCCAGTTTTTCAGGGGTTTCATTTTGGATGGGATTGAAATAATCTTTAGGTTTTCTAAAATCGGGCCGAATTTTATGGGGGATGTAGGTGAGATGCTGGTTATTCATATTTTTGGTTTGGTACAGTTGCATTTTTTCCAATTTGAAATTTAAATTGTCTACCTCCAATTGAAGACAAAGATTTTCGTATACTAAACAACTGTTTTGCTTTACTAACTAAAAGGAATAAAATAATAATTTACGTCAAAGTTTAGGTGTAGTATTTCGTAAAAAATATTTGAGTATCATTTACAAGGACCTAAGACGTGACATCATATATTTTTCAAAAATTGTTGTTTAAATTTTTACAATTTATTTTCATTTTATACAAGTTGGGCCTCTTTCAGAACAAATTTCCTACTCCTTTAAGGCTTGCATAATAATTATAACTGGCCTTACCTGCAGATATTTTTTGTTGCTGGGTGATATAGAATCGCCTAATTTTTCATTTACAATATCACTAAGTTCTATTGTTAAATTTTCCATTTTGGATTTGTACTCATTAGCCAACTGAAAAAATGAAAAAATAAGGGAATAAATATTTCTTTCTAATTGAAGATAGGTGGTACCTTTTCGTGCTCGATTTTCATTGTTTGCAACTCAGTTTTTAAACACGTTTTCGAATTTTTCATTCTTAAAAACTTGATGCTTAAATTGTAATTCGCTTCTAACGTCTGATTCAAGGTTTGTTTTAATTTAGATAATTCATTTTTATATTCTTCGATGGCTCTTTCGCTTTGCGCTACGGAAGAATTACTTATCAGTCTTTTGAGTTTCTTGCATTCGTTCATTTCTTGGCAATACATTTCTTTTTCTTTGAAGTAAAATTTACGTTCCTCTTCTAATTGCTTTGCTAAGGCTGTATTACTTCTTTTAGTTCGCAATAGATCTAGAGTAATTTTTTCTTTGTCTCTTGCTAAATTAGCGATCGATACATCTTTTTGCTCTGATTCATTTTGTAACATATCTATAGCTGCTTTCAAATTCGATATTTGGTCCTTAAGAGCTTCTAACTCATTTTTTAAAAGTATTTCTTTTTCCATTCGTTCTTCCACTAAATCACACGTAGATTCATGTACCGAAAGACCGGATGGTTTTGAAAACACTCTCCTAAAATTTTATTTTTTAGTACCTATAACTACACAATGACATTACCTACCTAACTCTTTTTTTTGTATCAGAAAACTTATCTTTAAAAGCTTTTCGCATTAAAATATAAGAAATCAAATTATTTGCAAGCCTTTATTTTTACCTGTCATTAAATTGACATTGTCATTAAAATTTTGAGTGTTCAAATTACTTATTGACTCATCCTCGTAGCAACTAACCACCAGTTTATCGAGCAGTTATTTTATTTTGGTCAAGTCGGTGTATTTAGTGTCAAAAATAATAGGTTATGTTATTATTTTGCGAATGTTACTGAATTATCTATTGTTTTAATTTGATTTATTGTATTTAAAACTTAAAGAAGATGAATAATATTGTTCATCCGAGTGAAACTCAATCAGAATCCAACTTATCAGATGAAACTAGTTTACTAGTTGTAATATTAGACAGTAATCCTGGTCAGAAAATGCTTAGAGAGAGTCCTCATGTTTTAACTCATTGCATAGATTCAGTAATAGCTTTCTCAAATTCTCATTTAATGCAGAAAGCCCAGAATAAATTAGCTATTATGGCGTGCCATTCGAAAACGAGGTAATTGATTACATTGAAAAAGTTAAATTTTTCATCTTGTTAAGTTATCATTTTTAGTCAGTTTATATACCCAAGTCAAGGAAAAACTTCTGATGTGCGACAAGTAGATGGTCAGTATGAAGCATTTACAGGTGTTGAAAGAATTACTAAGAAAAATTTGGCTAAACTTTTAACCACGGAATCCCCAACAGTGATAACAGAATCTCTTTTAGCCGGAGCCATAGCGATGGCTTTGTGTTATATTGCGAGATTACAAAGAACGAAACCACCGGGAGCCAAGGTAATTTATATCTCCCAATTAAAAGAACTAAAATTTGTTTACGAGTGCATGTGAGCCATATTTTTTGAAAATTGCGTAAGTCCACTTTTGGAAAAGAAAAGTAAGTTAATGGTAATATTATTAAGATATAGAGATCCTATTAAATATTGTTTAATCAGCCGGTGCTAATATAAATATTATTGACCACAAATTTCTATTTTTGGGTTATTTATTCCTCCCAAATGATAAAAATTTAGGAGTTGTGACTATAGCATTAAAGAAAAAGCATCAATTCCAAACTGCTCAAGACTATTATAATACATACAATAAAGAAGAGGCAATAGCAAACAACAAATGGATGGAAAAATGATAAAATTACAAAAAAATTACAGTATATGGTTTAAAAGGCATGAATATCACATTAAAAAAAACTAGTATGGAAGAAAATGCTCCATTTTACGTATTTTTTTAGTAAGAAAACAAGAAAGACCCAAACATCAGCAAAATTACTATGTTGCCATTGAGAGAAATAAAGCGATATGATGAGTTTGCACATATTAATTCGAATGCAAACCGTTAATTATTTCCATGTTTGAAGAAATGAACTTAAATCATTTTAATAAATAACGGCTCATATTTATAGTTTTTTATTTAAATTATCAAATAAGTAGGACATGTATACAATAATTATTTACCATTTGGTTTTTTAGTTGAATTGTAGAATTTTAGTGATAACTGGCAGCAGCTGTTCAGCGTCACAGTATATGAATTACATGAACGTGTTTTTTACTGCCCAAAAACAAAATGTTGTTATTGATGTGTGCGCTTTAGATCAACATTTAAGCCTTTTACAACAAGGTTGTGATATTACAGACGGTTTGTATTTGAAAGTTCCTCAACTTCAAGGGTTATTACAATATTTGTTAGTAAGTAGTAGTAAATTATGTTATGTACTGTTAGTCATGTATCTGTTTTTTAGTGGGTGTTTTTGCCAGAACCACCCTTAAGGGAAAAATTAGTGTTACCGCCTCCTCTGAAAGTAGATTACAGGGCAGCCTGTTTTTGCCATAGACAGTTGATAGAAATTGGATATGTGTGTTCAGTATGTCTATCTAGTAAGTTTCTTTATAATTATAAATTAGAAAAGATATAAATTTGGTTTAATTAGAGCTTTTTAAAATTAAAAATTTTCTTAGTTATTTGTATTTTGTTTTTTAGTTTTCTGCAAATTTAGTCCAATCTGTACAACATGCCAGTAAGTACATTTCAAAAAAATTATTCATAATTATTTTTGAAAGTATTTGAAATTTTTTTTCTTAACATTATTGGAAATATAATTGAAATTTCTTTTTTTTTAAGCACCGTTTTCAAGATGCCCGTTCTACCTGCAATTAAACCCAAAAAGAAGAAAAAAATATAAGATATGTTTTATAAATGTGTGTTAATATAAAATTGTAATTTTACTACATAAAAATCTGATAAATAAGTCTCATTTTTAGTGACTATTACATATACTGGCCTATTACCTCAAAATGTCTTTTTTCTCTTTTAGTAGATTTTCCCAAATCATACAACTGAAAGTAATAAAAAGTAAAACATCTATTAGGTTTGATATTGTTTTATTGCAGGGATAACAAAGACATTGGGATAGAAATATCACATCCATTACAGTACGGAAAACATGATTTTTGATTTCAATTGACATACAGTACATTAAGCTCGTTATGATAAATAATTTTTGAAAGTAACGTCAACTGCAAGCATTTTATCATTGCAAGAATATCACGTATAAAGATAGAAAATATGTCAGAACTACTCACCAAGCCTTCAATCATGAAGGAACGTGGGAAGTCCTTCGGGAAAAGAAATTTGTAGAGCTAAAGCTACAGTATAAATATAGGTTGATTGGCTTTCTTATTTCGTATATTTTATATTTATTAAACATCCGTTTCTGGGAAACGTAGGCAAGGTTCAAGTCTTTACTAGGCAAACAGACTCGTGCGATCAAGCAGATTTTCAAAATTTCATTTTAAGCCAAAATAATGATATATTAATTTGAACCCAATTCACAATTAAATATATAATTTGATAAACTGATGCGTTTGGTTTCAATTTTTTCTGGTGATCTCATATGCAATAAATAAAAAACAACCCAATAAAGAAGGCAAAAGATAAAAATAATTACATTGTCAGCCGCTAGGATATCATTTTTACAGGTAAATTGCAAAGGAAGGATTTTTTCTACTACATTTATTTCGTTTTATTATGCATTTAGAAGCTTTGGCTTCTCAGTAGATAAAATTTTTAATAATATAAAAAAGCTTAATGAAAACGTTTAGTACGTTTTAAAGAAAAGGCATACCTATAAATATTGGTGAAAATTCCTACCTTGGCGTGTACCTATTATATAAATATAAATTTTTCAAACGCCTACATATATAATTTTTCTATACAATATACATATTAATCGGTATAAAACGTTATACAGGGTAAATTCGTGGGTACAATTAATATAGAATATATCTCAGGTGTAAAAATACTAAATAGGTTTAATTGGATTGATATAAGTGTTCTGTGGATATATTTTTATGATATGGATTTTGGTAGGCAGCCGATTGTCAAAAATTTTACGAAAAATATAAAAATCTCGTCGTCTTCTAGAACGCCAATCACAACCAAAATTATTTAGAACATTTATTTTCACGTAACACATACAGTGTGTTTCAAAAAGTCTGCTTCCATATGCGAAACTTGATAGTATTAATTTCATAATAAAATTCAGTCTCCAGAATCGTTTTTATATCCCTTAAAATGCGTAGTGCAATTAGAAAATTCCAAAAATATTTGATGGTATAAGAAAACATTTAAAAAATAAATGAATTTGATGCAATAATGAAATATTTTTATCTTTTTAAAATCTTGTAATATTTACCTAATGGCTGTTATTAAGGTAGAAACGACTTAAGTGGACAGAATATAGAAATGGAAGATCTTAAGTTCGAAGCTGTGAATAACTTTAAATATCTAGAAGTAATTGTCAATAATACGAGTAAAAGAAGACAGAAATTTCATAGGAAATACAAGGAGATAATAGGGAATGCTAGAGGTATAAGTGGATTATGCAAAATAAGACATTAAAAAAACTACAAAGATGACAAAAACGATAAAGGAAGGTTTCTGAGAAAAATAGTTTTAAGGATCGATGGAGCTAAGAAAATAAACGAAGGAGAATACTAAAGACTTATGAATCGCGAAATAGAACATATACTAAAAAAGGAAAATATAAAATCGTAAAGGGGCGACGGTACGAAAATCTAAAAAGCAAGGAAGAGAAAAGGTAAAAAGAATTACAGAATGGAGATCATGTGGAAATAGACCCAATGGAAGACCAAAAAGTAGATAGGAAGATCAAGTAAGAAGATATTTCAAGTAAGGCAATACAATATATAAGAAATATAATAGAAAAATCGAAGACACACCTAAAGCTTTATAAATAAAAGCAAAGAACTAAGGTCCTGAAAAATCGTTTAAAATTCACATTATTTTACAGTCTATTTTTAAAGGTCATAATACATATATAATTTTTACAGCGGCTACTGTCCAGTAAGAGATCTAAATCCATATATAAACCCATATATTTTCCTATTTTTTTTTTGTTTCAATATGGACACAAGAAACTTTTTGAACCACGCCGCATATATCAGTACTTTACGACTCCCTTTAGATGTTTACACGAATGAAGTTTACAAAGTTCGTGCTTTTTTATTTTAACGGTTTTTTCGTGTTTAGCAACTGATATGTCACCACGTGCATGCAACTGCAAGATTTTAAGTTTATAAAAGGGAGTAAAGTGCGACCTGAAAGTCACATATGATTATTAATATCTATACTGTGCGCAGTGTTTTAAAATTTTTAAATTATGATATGATTTTGCAAAAAATTCCGAATAATAATCATTTTATATTCGTTTTGTGCAAGTAGGTATGCGCTTTTGTAAAGTAAGTATCAAGTGTATATGCGATACTAGATGATAAGTTTGTTAAATAAAAATATTGATAAGGGTTTAGCTTGGCCACAAACCTAAACTAAACGCTAACATTAAGTATGCGTACGTCATCCAAACAATATATTAAAATACATAAATTATTTTTTTTAGTGTTAGAAAAGTAGGAATTCTAAGACGACTACAATTTTAAGTTTTACGTACATTTATTACAGTTACAAATCAAGTTGAAGCTTCGAGGTAGTTGGATTTACGACAAGCAACTTTGTATTAGAAATATTTTTGATTAGTTGTGCGTATATTACTTCAAATTTGTATGTAGGTATATATAAATATATAACATGATTTATAAAGATTAGTACGATATCTTATAGGGTCTAATATTATTTTTTATAAAAGAATGCAATTTATTTATTACATTGATACCGTTTTTGGAGAAAAAATGATATTTTTACAAATTTTTATAAAGGCACAGTGTGTTTACTTAGTTTGGAATCATATTGATAATTTTTTGGTTATCACCTCGTAAACAGCTAAAAAAATATTTGATAATTTTCTCTTAGGTTTTAGATCATGCAGAATTTTGTATGAAGAATATAAAATTATTAATAAAAAAGTTTTCCATATGACTCCTCCTTATATAGACACAATGTTTTTCTTATTTTTTTGTTCTATATGATACGCCCTTTATATTTAAAAAATGCAAGTATACCTTTTTGTGAGTGTAAATGTAATAAATTTCGAGCAATTCACTGTTTAAATTACCTCCATAAAGCTTCGCTTCATTTATTATTTATTAAAAATGTCAAAATACTGTCAAAAAGATATTTCAACTTAAACTCGCTATTCTTTCTAAAATATAATATTAGATAAGTTATTTAGTTATCTTTCGTTGAAATGTGTACTAATCTTTATGAATCACTATGTATATTATTTTGCAGTGAGCCTTCTATTTGTTTTTTGATTATTTTCGGCAGGTCAGTTGTTATTGTTGCAATATAGTGATTGCATAATAATAATTAGCACAATTAATGTTTGTTATTTGAATAATTCAATAATTATAAGTTCTCCTCTCGTAGCTTAAATATACAAGAAGAGTTAGTTAAAGAAAAAATACATTTCATTGTTTTTTCCTCGTCATATCGCATCTATCTCTTATTTTTTACTGCTTTGATTTCTGACTTACAACTGTTAAGAAGTATTATTCCAGTGGCGGTAGTTTAATATATTGGACAATATATTTAAAAAAAAATTGCTTGTTGTAAATTTCCCATTAAGAATTGCCCATAAGTCGCAATGTTTGTTTTGATTTTTATTACAATAAAATTATTTTCTTTTAAAATCTCAATTTCATTGAAAAATAAACAATTGAATTGAACTGTAAAAAAATAAATACACTATTGGGCATTTCTCGTAAATATGAACAAAGTGGTTCCTCACTTTGAAATGTCGTTTCATATAAATTTTCGATATAACAAACCTAAATGATTTTGTTATTCTCATTCTATACACGTCGACGATAAATAAATATCTATTAGTGCTTTGTACATATAAATCCGTCATAAAAATATAATTTCAATATAAATAATTAACGTTTTTTTAATTAAACAATACAACTCTTTCGGGAACAGACTCCTCCTATAGGAATGCCTGATTATTTCAAAATGGGGACCAACCAAATAGAGTACCAGGTGTGCAGTTAAAACTACATTTATATACATTTAGAAATTTCTTCGATAAACTCGTAGAAACTTGTGTAAAGAAAATCGCTTTTTTTTGAAAACCGTTATAATAAAAAAATGATTATTCCATATTAAATAATAATTTCGAAAAATCTGGATCATGCTCGTGTTTGTCTTTTGCAAAATAGAATTATAATTTACCGTTTTTGAAATTACATCCAAATTTACAAAACTATCTACTAGTTTACCGGGACAGTGGCTTTCAAATATATTCATGTCTACACTCATGTACATTTAATATATTTACAAAAACAAATAATCAGTGCTGTAGATTATGTAGATTCTGTTCGCCGGCGCCGTACAACTTTCCCTTCCGGAATTATTTATTTGACTGCGAATCTTTGCTTCTGCTTTTTTACGAATTCCGACGCCACTCGGTCACCGGAACGTGATTCCAAAATTTGCAAGATCGGATGATCTGGAAATTATTTATATTTTATAAATTGGATATTTCTCTTTTATATTGTGCAACACAGCCAACATTCAATTTAATTACTACGAATAGATAGAAAATATCAACAGATTTTAAACAAAAAAATTAGACAATTCTAAACTCCTAATTGGACCAAAAATTCCTCTAGCACACAAATAGTTATAAAGAAATGTAATATAGTCACTTATACAGACCTGAAAGCTCGAAAAGTGAGCACACAGTAAAATATATTGATCCGGCTCGAAGGACCATGTAGAAAAATGTTTGATTTTATCAATTTAAAATAGCAACAGGATTAAGGGACAAACTTTGTAAATTAGAAAGTCAAAGTGTTCAAGCTGAAACGAGTGAAGAACTTAGAATTAGTGAATGTTTCTTGTGCCAACCTCATAATAAAAAATTGTGAAAGCGTCACGTTACAAAACTTCGTTGTATGGAACTGTTTTGATTTTGAAATTATTGAAAATTCTCATCTTTAATGTCTAATAAAACCTATGTGAATTATAGATCTAGGATTTAAATTAACAAATCGTTTCGAGCTAGAAATCTTCACTAAACCAACCACAGGCGAAAAAGTGCTGAAAAAAGTGTTAAAACCGGTCATTTTTCTTGCAGATGGAATGGGTCCTACAGGTTTAATATTGACAAATGAGTTGTTCTTACTTCTTTGGTGTTGTTGCATAAGCACCAACTCGACGGGTTTGAGGCCGTGGAAATTATCGACGCCGACGCCGGTATCCGCGACGCCGGGAATCGTGCCCAAAGAAAGGAACGCTTCGCCGGCGAAATCGTTCGCCGTCAGGACGTCGTGGTCCATGACCGTGAAGGCGACCATGGTGCCCGGGTACCGGCACTGTTCCAAAGACACGCTGAAAATTGATACATTTACTTATCGATTCTTTAAATGCGATAGATTAGTTTTAGGGTTCGAGAATTTTCGACCTTTACCTGAACTCGAAGCACTCGTCGAAGATGGGATGGAGAGTCTTCTTGTGTACGTTGGTCTGCTGCTCGTTGCAGTGCGGGAAAATGCGATGCGGCAGCAATTCGATTATCACGAAGGGGTCGCTGAAGCCGTTCGGGTCCAATGGGATTATGTCCCGAGCGTGCAGCACCTGAAACAGGATACGAAAAGTCCCACACGTCACACCAAAACAACATTTTTTTACTTTTCGCGTGACAGCGTCCCGGTTCATTTTTCTTTATATGTACAAATCCGAGCAAATTTTGATAAATGCACTATTCATTAACACCAAGAGAAGTACAATCAATTAAAATATTAAAAAATTATATTATCCTCAAATTATAAAGCCAAAAATTACGATATTCGACACCTAAAAATATATAGTATAGATGCTGGCCATCTAGGCACCCGAGGGTAATTTCTAATCTCTTGGACTTGTGTATAATCAGAAAAATCTCTACATGTTAGTCGAAGAAGACTCGCACCATTATCCAGTTATCCCAGAATTAAGCTAAGAGAATAACCCAATCCTTATAACCCAAAAACCAAGTAGGAAGCATTTCAGAATTGTTAAAATTCCTGATGAATGCTTCATTTAAAACCATTAAGAACAATTAAATCATCAAGTTGAAAATTTTACCAATCAGAGTACATCTGACATTTACAGAGGGCTCCACTTATTATTATGTTGATATCAGACCAATCGTAACTAGAAAATAAGACTAAGGACAAAATCAAAGCGAGCATTAGCACTAGACTAAGATTAAACTAGATTAAACAGAGTAACATAATACATAGGCAGAGAAATAACGAAATTGAAACCAACAAATATTTACATGGATTTACAAATGATAAAGAAGTTAATTATTGCCTATGGAAAGCTATAAAAACTAGTCCACCAATTAAAATTATAAGTAGACACCAGGCAAGGTCGAATTAAGAAAAAATCGAATTTGATTATCA